>JAAGWQ010000075.1:0-520394 GCA_013396295.1 Fusarium heterosporum | reverse complement strand
CCCCTAGACCAAGGTTCTGAAGTAGTATCCTCACAACTCCCGGAATTGCTAGGTATCATGGTCTGGAGTTTCTTTTGCCTTCCCATGTACCACGTACGCTTGGAGGCGCGTTTCTGTGCTCGGCATCAAGTTTCGGTACTAAACTGAGTTTTGTTTTATCTATTTGGCTTTTTTGAGCGGGTGCCGATTGCCGCTTCGGGGCTGGGCCGTGGCCCTTTGGTATGTATTATGCGCATGTTCCAACAAGAAAGAGGGGTGGGGAGGCCAACTAGTACTAAGATCGTGAGTTACCTGAGCTTGGGCTAGTATGGGGGCTAGGAACATAGGAGCTTATCGCCCCATACCATGGATATTAATGAGAAATGTTGATCGAGAAAGGAAGGTATTTACTGTAAATGCTGGGAACTTGAACGTGGAAAAGTTTAACAATCAAGGTTTCTTTCTTTTCTTTCATTCATTTAATTCTCATCACTATTTCAGATTGACTCATTTTGTTTATTCTGTCTGGTTCGTCGACAGTCAACGGAATCAAAGAAAACAAGCCCAAGTCCTGATTGTTTGATATTAGATGTATATGCTATGAACCGCGCTACGCCAAACTGAGAGATAAAATGCTCCAAGCTAGTCTAATTATCTAGCTGACTCAATATTCGCAACTCGGACTACAGACTAGTGCTCTTCTCTTCTCTATTTCTGTTCTGCTACTGCAAAGTCGAACAGTCAGTCGTTAGTAACGTCGTCAGCTTATACCGTTGCCGCCTCACGCATGCGTATGCATATGCGCGATGCTCGATGCGCGATGCAGTTGCGTTGCGCTACGTTGTGCTATAGGTAGCAAGCACTTACGCGTCGAAGCGCCTCGACAGGACTTTTACCCCTCTCCTTCTCAAGAGACCAAGCTCAGATCAGACGCTCTTCTCTTTTGTTTATTGGTGGAATGTTTGTTTATTAGTCTGATTGGCCATGGTTCAATAGCCAGAATGCAACACCACGAAACATGGCAATGCTTAAACGAATAAGCTCTTCTTAGCCTTTCTCTTCTTGGCTTTTGCATGGTCAGATCAGTACTGTAACCGCAAAAGATCAACGTGTGCATTTCGTATCCAGAGTAACACGGTCTAAGGACTCAGCACATGCATGACATCAGACGACCTTGGGTAGAACCTACACAGCCTCATGTCACTGTGACACATACCCTTTTCATGCGTCAGCCATCTACATTCAACAATATAAACAATGACCTCATATATCACTTTTCCTACTTCTCCCCTTACCGTCATTTGTCTCCTCTACGTAATGGTGTGTAGGTGCATTAGGTACTGTACCTATGTCCTAAAATATATGTACTGGAGAGATTTAGGAAGTTCACTACAGAAACCACATCCTTGTACAAATATTAGATTTTCGTCGTTATGTAAGTTAAATGGAGAACTAAATTTATGGAGGAAAGATCCAAAAGGTATGGTCAATTTCCAAGTCTGGAAACTAGATGATATGATATCCTTCAAGTATCACATATCAAGTCGTGAAATTCCCCGCTTCGCGTCGTCTTTCCCATCATGCTCACCCGTGAACCTTAGTAAAGGTAAATCTCGGCTTGACGTTTTAGATTACTAACAACATTTGATACGTCTTCTCTATGTCTGTAAGCAGGCTCATATATCGGACCCTGTTACCAGCAGGGAACAAACGCTTGGCCTTGTTGTGACAGAGTTACAGGTACATCGTTCCCCAGTTACGCAAAATTCTAACCAGCATATATCATTATCTATCAAACAACTTCTTCATGATTCATCATCCCACCGAGGCCGACTCATGATGATGGGCCTTGCTGGGTCCCATGGCCCACGTATCTCATTCTTATATTTCTGAAGCCCGATCAGCCACCAGCTACAGCCCCCTGTAGCCAAAATGGCAATTACTACACCAACGATCATGCCTACCAGTCCGCTCTTCCACGGCCATCCATTTGTGTTTTTGGGGTCAGGCAGGATGAGGCCTACTCCGAAGCTTGCCCCCAGCACTAGTAGAATTGCTGAAAGGATATGGAAGCGCCAGCTTCGGTGTCGCACATAACGTCGAAACACTGGGAACAATCCAAAGACTTCGATACTGAACAGTGTCAGGCTAAATACCTGCTTGGTGGAAGGTAGCCGGCTAGCCAGTACTGTCGATGCCATCAAGGCGGCGTTCGTGGATAGTGATGCTGGGAATTTGGCGCCCACACCCCCCGAGTAGTCGAAGAAGAAGATGTTGATTGCGAGAAGCCAAAAGGACATGGCCCAAATGCTGTCACTCGATGTTGATCGTGTAAGAGATTTAAGAATAGGACTAAGCCCAAGTAGGGTGCAGTATATGAGGATCGCGGACTTGACAGTCTCAATTCTTTGTCGGTATCGGTTTTCCTCGGCCAGAAGGGGAGGGGGTAATTCAGGGAGATGTTCCTGGCTGGCTCGTGGAGTGTGTTGCGCAACGCCACTAGCCAAGGAGACAGACGAAGCATACCTCGGCCGTTGCATCGCGGTAGGCGCATGTAGGTTAGTCGTCGAGCTTGCAGCAGAAGGAGCAGCCGACGGCGCAGCGGTCGACGGCGCCGATTCGACCCGGAGCGGAGCCGGACGTCGGATGCTACCTGTACGGGTTGAGCGTCTCAAGCTGCCAGTGCGACCGGCCCTACCCATGACGTTCGCTGCCACTCCAAGACTAGGGTCGTCGGGTTCTTCAGTCTCGGAGAGCCAGCGTTCCCATAGAATCCATCCCACAAATGTAGCGAAGCTGCTCCAACTTGTAACAGCAACAGGAGACACGCGTTCTTGGAATATACCAACAAAGCAGACAACAAAGATTATGACGGAGCACACATGTTGTAGAATCACTGTAGAGTCAGCGACAAGAGGCCAGAAATCGTAGGGCTTAAGACGGGGATTGCGCTGGAGGTTTTCGAGGAAGGTTGCTTGGTCGGTATAGTTATCAGGGTCTGGCAGCTCAACATGTTAGCACCAGTGATCAGTTCTGTGCGAGATAACATGCGTATACATACACGATTGCTTCACCCACATCAACTTCTTCCAGGGACGTTTACGCCTTCGACTTCGGCCCCGTGGACCACGTGGAGGCGACACGAAAGCATCATCAGGAGACAGGTGAGATCGGCCAAAGGCATGAAGCGTTGAGTGCTCTAACGAAGGAAATGGCGTCTCGTCATCGGTAGGAGTTGGCATGCTATCGGTAAGGCATTGGAGACATGCGAAATGCCGATTTGGATTTGGTGATGTTGGAACTGGAGTTGAAGGTCAAGCCAATCCAAATGATTTGACGTATCTAGGTACCTGCCGAGTTAGCACGTAGTGAGTGGGTTGCCCAGAATTCGTACTAGTGGATATTTGTAACGAATGGATCCCAATATGTATTGTGTATAGTCTTTTTTCTTATTCTAAATTAACTCGGAGGTTTCTTTGGTCATCAGTTACTAGTTCATTACTATTAAGACATCACAGTGTTCTTTACCAAAGTATCTATCATCTCGTTTTTGGGCAGGTACTTTACTTCGAAGCTATAAAGGTGGCAGGTACTGTCGGTAGGTAGCTACGAACCTACCCTATACACATATATGTCGAGTTTCATTGGTGTCAGTACAAACATTCTGTACTGCTATAAGCTTGAGCCTACGCTTATACTCACCCGATCAGATACAGCCACCGGATGCTGGATGAAGGGGCTATGGCGGCTATATTCCACGACTCTTATAGCATTGGATACCGAAAGTGATGGCATTACGGATTTGCAGAACGCATATGCACACCGATGTTTCAAGCACAAGCACAACGCACATGCACACGCACACGCACAAGCACGAGCAAAATCATATTCACCACCAATTGCAGGATCGAACCTAGCTCTGATTTACTGCCCACTTCTCTGTTATCTTGGTCTAGGACTCTTCTTATAGGCAAAAGGTCAAATGCCAGCCAGCTCTCCACACTGAGAAGCTAGGTAGGTTAGATGGTATCCACCGACTCCTACGCATCCCAGCCAATAAAACATATTCGTTACCCGATCCCGACAGATCGAATTCGGGAAACAACGTGGTCGCGGGACCCTAAGTCAGGCGCCATGCATCTGTGCCTGCTGATGCGTCTTTATCGAAGAGATTGACGATGGATGGATGGATGGCCGTGGCAGAAGCGTGCAGTGCCTGATCCTATAAGCAGCTGTCCTTCCGCTTCACCATGCAGTGTAGGAGTAGGAGAGAGTCAGATCTCACTGCAAATCCTACCCCAACTTGGTAAAGGTGTTCATGCTGGAACCAGTCAGGCGGCACACCAATCGCGTACTATCCCGCCTCAACTTAACAGGCTCCACACGGGGTTACCCGACATCCCTTGCAGCTTCAAGCCCTCCCGCCTCACTTGAAGCCCATTATTTGACCAACCCAAACCGCCGGGTCCAAATCTCAGGTTTCTACAGTACGGACCCCAAAGTCGCCGGCTAGGTTATACTCGACGCCCCCAGTTGCTGCACAGAGGGCATGCTTTGGTGGCCTTCATCACGAAACCAAAAATCGACGTCTTACATCGGTCAAGATTGATCGGGTCATCTTGTCTTCACCCTTGCTGAGCTGAACGCATCGCGGGACTAGGTTCGCCTGTAGACCCACGTTCCCGGATAACCGTTACCTTGAGCATTCGTTCACGGCACCACAAGCGGTCACAGCGATAGTGGCTTGTACTCCGTGTTGAAGTCTGGGCCGATACTGACTGATCCCTTCGCCTCTGTTCTAGCCATGGTATAGCATCAACCATGCCTGCCAGCCGCACTCTGGGTTGTATGCAGCCACGACTGGGATAGTCTGCTCATCCTTCAACTCACATCAGACCATTGCCCAAGACATGTTCCATGATAATGGGATGACGAATTGACTCGAGCGTTTTCACACCACAAGGAGCAAGGAGCGATCGGCTGCACAACCGTCACAAGATGGGACATGAGACTGGTACGTAAAGATGGAACAGAGATGATACAAGGAATAGAAGACGATAAGCTTTATTTAAGGTCAACATGTCAAGTTTTCAAGTCTAGCGGGGAAAAGGGTCGGCACGACGAGTGAGGCATCGACTAGACTAAACTGCCAGCTTTGCTTTTTACAAGACGAGCGAGGCTAGCGAGGATACCAAAAGTGCGAAATAACTACGGATCGATAAAGTGTGATCGCCCACTAGACGACTTGCACCATCTGCGGCTCACCCCGGTCTCATCACCATTCTCTCCCTTGGAGAGCAGCCTCATTGGCACGCTGACCGAGAGAGCGAAATCCGCTATGCAGCGTGCCGCTATCGAACCGCTGATGGCGGTGTCGGTGAACATCCCGGCTTTAGCAGACTGTGACACAGTACAAACATGGCGTCCGACGATGGCTTCACGAGGATCAATTATTTTCCCCGCCCCGGACGTGCCGCAAACGGTCATGGTCACCCCCAACTTGTAGGTATGACCACCGTTTCCGTCTGTCCTCGTGAGAACCCCTGCTCTGGAACTCGACACTATGTACCCCAAGTGAGATTAAAACCGCTGCTTGTAACCCATATCCCTTGGTTGGATGTAAACCTCCAATGACTTCTGTCCAACCGTTCTCTCTGGAGGCCATATACTGCGTCTGCTATGCCGAGCATGCCACTTTCTCCGCCATATGGCCCTGAGGCCGCACTGTCTTCGGTTGCCTCAACTCCATCCAAAACCGAGTTCGCCTCTTTACCCCCGGAGCTTCGTCTCAAGATATGGTCAGAAGCTAGTGAGCCTCGCATCGTTTTATATGGTGATCTCGTGCAAAGTAACCAGTCTTGTCCGTTACCTGCTGTTACACAACTCAATGCCGAAGCGCGTGCTGAAACTCGACAATACTATGAGCCAATAGGCCGTGGATCATACCTGGACTTCTCCAGTGACATTCTCGTCTGCGACCACAAGATCTCAGACCAAGCAACAGATCTATACTTGGAGGAACTTGCGCCACGGATACGACGACTGGCATTCTGGGATTGCTTTCCCGATGATGGCCGGGTCTCAGGACCTCACCACTACTCCGTCTATGTCTCAGCATGCTATCGTCAGCAAAATTTTGGTAAAATCGAATTCGACAGATTCTGGTTTCCCAACTTGGACGATCTCTGGATTGTCAAAGTGGGAGAGATCGATCCAGGGTGGATGGTTCACGTGAATATGAAGGCACCTTATGAAGTCCGACTTCAAGAACTAGCGAAACAATTCAGATATTGGGTGGATGAGAACATCATCGAAATGGCACCCCTGGACCTGAAAGACCCCGAATCACGAGCTGTTCTTAACCAAGGCCGTTGTGGGAAAGAAGATTGCCACGAACTCAATAGGGGGCGTAGCAAGATGGTATCCAAGGTTACCTTCCTTGACGGCAAATACACGGCCCCCGATGATGATCTGGACTGGATAAGAATCCATCCATGGCATGTAAACGAGGCGGACAAAGAGAATCGAGTATACGAGAATAGGATGAGGTGGGTCCTCGTTGAGAGGATTTTAACGTTTGACCTGAGATGGGAAGGTTCGAGCGAGCTTGGGCGACGTAGAAGAGATAGCTAACGCTAGATGGAGACTTGAAGAGACTCAAGTCAAGGTTATGTAATATACAGCCACTACCTAATAGACTTGATAGCCTGGCAAGCGTCCCTTGCTTATACTATAACCTCGAGGTCAAAAAAAGGGGAGCAGCATGATATAAGTAGGTATAGAAAAGACCGGAGCTTCACTCTCAGCATGATAGAGGGGGTACGAATCCAAATAGGTATCGACAACTCCCGCCAAGTCATGCCATTATTACACATAAGCCAACCCTTACAAAAACGCTTTACTATTAGTTTCTAATTGATGGAGTAGCTACGGTGAATATTGAAGTATGTACTATTATTCTACAACAAGTTTAGCTACTTATCTAAGGCTCTTACGTGTCATAGAGGGCAACCGCGAGGCAATGGTAGCATTCTACTCCATTCGTTCTTTCCGTCTTCTAAACTTAACTTACCATCAGCTACTTCTCTCACCATTCAGCACATAAATATGGTGCTTTTCATTTTGGTATTATTTGGCTTTTCGAATCTCTCAAATATATGGTAATCAGGTACTAGCATTCAAGACCCATAACGAAGTTACTTCTATGGAATGCTCTTATTACTTTACAGAGACGTTGGATATTTATTCTGTTTAGTTATTGGTTACCTTTATTGCTGCCTGTCTGTTTGTCTACTTATCGAGTTTTACCAATCTTTCCTTCAACTTCAAATAAAACCCAACGAAAAGTGGCCATCTTGTATGTATTTTATACGATATAAGTGTGTCCAACGCTCCAATTAACCCAAGTCTAGCTAGTCACTAACGCTCTACATCCAATGCGTATCATAGTCGCACAATCCTATATAAATATTACATGATATTTCCCCGATCATTTCTTCTCAAACTTGAAGCTCGTGACCACTCGCCTGCTGATTTCCTTAGCCTGTTGCCAAGACTGATACTGGCAGCAGAAAGCCCCTGCATCCGTGAGGGCACAAGAGGCTCAACCCTTTCCCAATTACGGGACGACTTTATCTCCTCGTCACTATCCTCCAAAGCAGGGCCAGGCAGCATCATCATCTGTCTTTGCCCTTTGAGCATAGCCCCTTGCAGAGCAGCCCACGATTCGACCTGCCCATCTGCAGCCTCCTCTACGCAGTTGCATTCATCACCCGCAGGACATTCCGTCTCACCAGCAGCATGCCACTCTGCTAGACATGTTTCATGGCTTGCACAACCGCAGGCCAAACATGGTGGAAACAGAGCGTCCACAGGCTCAAGGCAGTACACACATGTGAGTTGACTTTGGGTTTGATGGCAACGATCGCATGTGCCTACAGCGCCACCAACCTTGGAGTCACTGGTCGTATAACGAAGAGGATCCAGCTGAATCTCGTGTATGCGGCACATGCCGGTGACATCAAGGCCACGGCCAGAAGCAAGCAGGGCTTGAAGCTGGTCCTTCTTACCCATGGCAATAGGAGACGAGTTGGCGCGATTGCCGTGTCCTTTGCCGTTGGTGCCCTCGTGAGTAGTTGCCGAGTCATGGAATTCGTCGTCAGCATGTCCACCAGTCATGTCTTCCTTGAGAGAGTTGAACTTCATAATTTCAAGTCTGGCAAGCGGCTGGTCCCACATCTGCAGCATTTCAGCGTACGCATATCGATAACGCGCGTGAACATCTGCTTGACTAAACTCAAGCAGGGGAATGTTCAGCCAGCCATCGTCATCAAACGCGGTTTGATCCTCCATCGTAACTGAGATCCTTGTGGGCACAAGGGGCAGGAAATCGTCCCTTCGATACTCGTCATCCTCAAGGGACGTTCTTCCGCCATTGGAGTCCATTGCGGTAGAAGCACTCCATGTAACATTGCCTGGAGCCAGACTGCTAAGGATTGTTTCGGCAGGGCTTGGTTTCTTTCTCCCATGATTCGGAGGGGATGATGCACTCACTCCTGCAAACGAACGTGGAAGGTTGGCAGCAAAGGCCGACGCCAAACCAGAGTTTGCTCGATTCAGGAATCTTGTATTTGGGGATGTCGACACGCTGGGGGGTGCCTCAGCGTCTCCAAGGTACCCCTTGAGTCTGTTTGGTGGTGTTTCTCCGCAAGAGTACGAATTTGACGCTGCGTCTCCAGTCCAAATGCCATCATCGGATGCTTGTGATCCTGGGTAGTGCACAGGAGTATGTACTGTCATTGGTGTGGTAATGGCCGAATTTGTGTAACTACGGCCGCCAATGTTCCATAAGGAGGCATCTGTTGGGAAGTAATCCAGCGAGAAAGCTGGTGCTTTGAAAGGGAGGGGAGTCTCAGGCTGAGGTAGATGAGATTCAAGATATGCCACACTGTCAGCCGCTGAAGATTCGCTGAATATACAAGAAAGCATTGCCAACATCTGAATATCCGCGATTCTTTCGAAGTATGCGAACAAGTCCATGATAAAATCCCTGGCCAGTGGATGCTTACCCCATTTCACCCTGCCTGACAACGAACCCTCGTGCCTATTCAAGAATGAGTCGACAGGATGGGTAGTGGTACTGCACCTGGAGACTACGTCATGGGCGATAACCAAGATGGACTCACGCCGCTGGTTGTGAGTGAGTATCTCAAGTGGAACACCCTTCTTGAGCAACAGCGCAAGGTATCGCCATACATCAACCAGATCCCGAGCGTTATACTTCTCAGCAACCCTTGCATTGTGCTCGCAGACATCGGCCCCATCACCGAAGATTGCATACTCACGCGCAAATTCCTCCTTAGAAGGCAGCAGGGCCCGGAAATCATGTATCGATATAAGGTTCTTGGGCCGACCAGGCCGGCGACGACTTGTGCCGGTACCAGTACCAGTGCCCACTCCTGTGCCGCCGCCACTAGAGCGTATTGACCTATCCTCGCTCCAAGTCTTCCTCAACTGGCGGCTAGGATGATACCATAGACTGATTTTGTTCATGGACGTCGACTCCGAATCGCTTGAAGAAGACGAGGACGAAGAAGACCCGGATGCAGACGTATCAGAATCCCCGCTTGACGCTGAACTATCTTCGCCCATAAATCGTTGCCGGGGCCCGAGATCATGTGCTATTCTGCCAAAGCCGGCAAAGAAGGGTTCTCCCTTGGGACGTTCCCTATAAGCGTCCATAGTGGTCGTGAACAGAGCCCTTGCCTTTTCCTCCTTGGAGGGGAAGAAACAGACCAAACGTCCGTTGTGCGAGAACCTAGCACCGCATGTTCTAGGCGGTGGCGGTACTATAGTCCTATTTGGAGGTGCAAGTGCCGTATCGAGTTCGTTATGAGGCGGGAGTTCTTGAGACATAGATGCTGAACCACCCGCAGGTATGTCTTCATCAGACTCGCTCGAGCTCTCGTCCGCCAAACCGTCAAGCTCGTCGTCAAGATCTCGAACATTCTTGAAGAAAGTCGTACTGCTTTCCAGGTCGACCTCCCCCAGAAGATATGTGAAAGCAACCTCAAGACAGTTCTTTTTTCTCTGCAAAAACTGTTCGGCCAATTCATGGATTTCACGATCGATCTTCCTATGAATCTCCACAGGCATGAAGGACGACCTTTCCACATAGAACTTCGGTGCCTTTGACTTGGGGTAGGCAGCTGGAATATCGATCCGGACTTTAATGAATATGGTTTCTCCATCAACGCCCCAAGGTCCATTCAACGAAGCGTTGAGGGTAAGATTGTCCATGTTAATATTGTCCCATTTCACTTTGGGAAGCTGGTGGCTGATGCGCAAAAGTTCTTCCTGAATAGTCTCTGGTTCAGCCCAATCATCTTCAGGATAACCGTGACCGAAGATGCCAGAGTCTTTGGACAAATGTCGTTTGGCGCTTATTGACGCCTTCCTCTTGGACATGGCAATTCCCTTCATCCATCCTATTTGTGATTGATTGCGGTCCATAGACTTGCCAGAAACTTTAGCCTTCATTGAGGGACCTCGCCACGCTACAGATGTACGGTTGTTTTGAGTTGTGCCTGAACGCATTCCTATCGTAAGAGCACTCTGTTTATGATAGTTGGTACCAGGACGGTGGTCGCTCATAGTAGCAGATTTGCGATCACGATCCGTGCTCTCATCCACCGTTCGAAAAGTTTTGTAAGTAGCACCTTTCCGTGTCAGACTAATGGCCGGATCAGCGGGTGTTCCGCGTTGATGGCCGATAGCGGCAAATGTTTTGGGGTCGATGCATTGAAGCTTGAGCTCATTATCTGTACCCCAAGAAACGAGCTGGAACTCGCGATTATCTTTGCCATCATCAGTTATGCCGCCACGGCATCTCCACAGAAATTCTTTTGCTTTGTGATCGCCATGCCCGGGCCAGACATCGATTGGTTCAGTAGTTGTTTTAGACTCTAGATCAAAGCGAGTGTCATAAAGATATAGGTCACCCGGCTCATTCTGAGGTATTGCGAGAAGACCGTGTCCGAACGGAGTGTGACGAGCTCTCCATACTGGAAAGCCTGTTTCGATGGTATGTTGTAGGGGCTCCTCTGCAGTGTAGTCCCAGAAATTGATTCTCTTGTCGATAGAACACGAAACAATCGACTTGGGATCAGATCGATTCCAGTCCAGGCCATATATCTTGGACTTATGAGCCTTAATGGATTTAAGAGGCTCTGATGAGCGGCGTTCGTCCCAAATGTGCAGCCATCGATCATGAGCCGAGGCAAGAATGTGGGATGCCTGTCGGTTATATTTGACCTGAGATGCACCAGCGTTCCAATCGCAGAAGGTAAGAACCGGCTGGCGCGGCCTTCGAAGATCCCATGCGTGAATGTACCCATCTACTGAGCAAGTTGATAAGAGGTCAGGATGATGGGCAGACCAATTGACGTCGGTAATGGCACGACTATGGCCCTGCAGAGAGTGCTCAATGGCACCAGCGCTGGAGTCTTCTCTTCGATTTAGATTCCACACAAGGGCGCGGTGATTGGCTGCTGAGACGATCCAGTAATCCCGAGCGGCGAAGGGGGACCATTGAACATCAACGACAAGCCATGGAAGACCATGCGTTCTCAGTCGTCGAGGGGGACTGTATGGTGAATCAAGATCAATGATTGCCAGTCCATCGGGTCTATTTGCGGTCAGTCAAAAAGAATTCTCACGGTATGTGCCATATAACGTACGAAGCCAGAGCAACATCTCGCCCAGCAGGTGAGATAGTGGCTGAGCCGACCAGACCATCGACATGGATGGTGCCATCAGATTCAAAACTTTCACTCTCGTAGGCTGATTTGATGACCTTGCCCTTTTTAGGAGCATCGGAGAGTTGGTCGAAGGAAGGCATGATGATGGACGTTTGCAGAGGCTAGCACAACGTGCCTCATGTCGTAGCTGTTATGAAGCAGGGGGTAATGGATAGAATGAGACGGCGTACTGCCACTGAGGGGCCTTGGGTCATGTCATCATCTAGAGAAGACCTAATCTTAATTTGTTCTCCTGATTGAGAGAGTGGGGGGTCCGTTGTGACAATGGCGTGGGCTGCGATGGGATACATACAAATGTTCATGAAGTTGAGGTTGGTCAATCAAGCTCGCGTACCTTCGGTAAAGTAGTAGGTAAGGTAGGATCCATAATTGGACTGGATGGTCAGAGCGCGTCCAGTGGCTGTTCCACAAGTACCACCCCTGCTATTTGAAGTGTAAATGGTACATCCCCCGCCATAACGACCTGTCGATATGGAGGTTGGGTTGGGTTGGTTTAGCACCTGACGCAGCATTCCGCAACCATTATCGGGGCACATGTCGACATTCAGAGACGTACACTAACCGCTAGGTATAGTATGTGGTAAATTGAATCCATTTACTGGATACGCATATCTATTTCTGCCGTCTCAATTGCTTATCACTCGTCAGCTAACTTGGCAAATCATTTGATCTCAGTGTTGTGTCTTGCGACCTTGCCTACCTACCTACCTACCTATTTTCTTGCCCCTCGATTCATTGCTTTATCTGTCTTGCCCCGCTACAGATACCTTTAAGTGCCCGCCTTATTTCAAGGATCCAGACTTCACCTATTACCAACGCTACCTCTACTGGCAAAGACAACACCGCCCGATTTCAACGAAAGGGTACGATACAAGACGCTACGAGAAGATACGGTACAGCAAGTTGCTTAAGACACGCGTAACACATATTTTATCGACATAACCCAAGCTTCCCTACAAACCGCCGAAATCTTCCAGATGGCTCTCCCAAAGCGCATTATTAAAGAGACAGAACGGCTCATGGCCGAGCCGTAGGTCATCCCTCCAAACGTCCTTCTTATCTTGCGCCGCGCCATCGCATGCTCACACCAGTCACGGTGCAGTGTTCCAGGTATCAGTGCCGTTCCCCACGAAGACAACCTCCGATACTTCGATGTCCAGATCCACGGCCCTGCTCAGTCTCCCTACGAGGGTACAGTCGTCCTTCCTGCAAGATGCTTCTTCAGCTCTAATAATATTTCCAGGCGGAGTCTTCAGTCTCGAGCTCTTCCTCCCTGATGACTACCCTATGACACCTCCCAAGATTCGATTCCTTACCAAGATCTTCCACCCCAATGTCGACAAGCTCGGCCGCATTTGTCTTGACGTCCTCAAGAGTGGGTTAAATATCGCGGCACTTTAGCTTGAGGGCAATAGCACTGACAAATGCCCTAGATAACTGGTCTCCCGCCCTGCAGATCCGGACTATCCTCCTCTCGATCCAAGCTCTTCTCGGTGCTCCTAACCCCGACGACCCTCTAGCTGCGGACGTTGCCAAGAGCTGGAAGGAGGACGAGCAGGCGGCTATCGCAACTGCCAAGGAATGGACTGCCCAGTATGCACGACCCTGAAAGGAACAATGAGACCACCAAATATCACAAAGAATAAAAACAAGAAAAACAGAATTTCATCAACCTCGGATGGCCATGTCAGGAGTACAAATGCTGGAGTTTTGGGGCCCACTGCTGTCTCACGAGAACATTCTCATCGACTTTGAATGATACAAAGGCACTTGCAAGTTTGTGCTCGACGTTTTCTTATAGAACTGAAATTCATTGTTTGTCTAGGGGGTATATTGATTTTGATGAACTTGAGAACCAGGTGTTCAACATGGCTAGCAAACTGTGACTAACTCGAAAGGCTATCCGTAATGCCTCTACTTGGTTTTACACTCCTTCACTTATGATTTCAAGCATCCGGATATCCAGACTATGTAAGCAGCCACTTTAGACCTTGCAGCATATTCTTTTCACAGTTCAGGGCGTGGTCCAGATGAGGGGCTTTAAGCCAAAATGTATGCGGCCACCCCTCCTCGACTTCCACGCGAACCTCGATGCCCATTTCCCGGAGAAGCATTGCATAGCAAAGTCCATCCGAGTATAGAGGATCGTTAGAAGTGAGCTGGATCCAGGTTCGCGGATGCCCCGTCATCTCGGCTTCCGTGGCTTCGAGAGGCAGTTTCCTGAGCCCATCCCTAGGCACATCTCGGTTGAGGTACCCGCCCAGCGACGTGATGAATGTAGGGGATACACTTGTGTGATATGGGCGTAGCTTCTCGGGTATGTATTCCTTGCCGCTGGCTCCATCAGCTGTGACAGGGCACCTCAACAAAAGGCCGTGGATAGATCCTCGAGGTGCCTCCTGAGCCACTGTGGATGCCATTTGACCACCGCTTGAACTTCCAATGACAATTGTCTTTACAACCGAACTATACAGTGCATCGAATCCATCCAAAGAATCTGAAACCGACACCGAGGCTGAGTTCTGGGGCAGTAGACGATAACCGATAGAGTAAAGACGGATTCTGGCTATGCCTGACTTGACAATGTGACGGCAGGAGAGCTCTTCACTGTCTGCTTCGCCAACCTTCAAACCACCTCCATGATAAAAGATAACAACCACTTCCGGTTCTTGGGTCTCGCTAGACGCAAGGTCCAATTGAAGAATAGGGATTGGATGGCCATCCACAGTTGAGGGAATTGTAAAGTCCTTCTTGATGATTCCTTGCGATAACTCATAGTCCCGAGCTCCAGGTGTCGTCATTCGATTATATAGATCGCGGCATTCTTGAGCATATATTGGTTGTCGCTCCTCGACAGAGTTGAACACTCGAGGCGGACCTAGCTCTTTCACTTTCTCCTCGTGTTGTAGCCACGCAGGGTCTAGTGGAGGAGCTGTCTTGTAGACGTAGCCCTCAAGCTCAAGGTCTGGAAACGCCATGATATTGTAATTTAACAGGATATGCCAGGTCGATCTTAAATTTGCCAGTATTGATTTCGCACAACACAAAGAGGGATATTGTGATGTAAGTCGTCCATCGCGAGCCATCACATTAGGCTAAAGCTGCCGAATACCACACGTGACACTGGAATCAGCTGAACTGCTCCGACCTGAAAGCATGAGGAATTGCTAAAAACATACCTATGTTGACTTGATAGGTAGGACTCAAATTATGATATAGTGATCCCAATGAACGCCTCAATCAAGGATTATTTGGTGTCATGTTTGTATACTTCTCACGCCTTCAACCTAGACCACGATAACCCGTCAAGTAACTTAGTCTAGCAATTGACACCGCACTATACCTACTTATGAATGGACCTATTGCGATTCACTATCTGCTGTATGTACCAGTGGCCTGAAGCCCTGATGAGTGCAGTGGAAATACATCATTATGTACAGGGTAGCCCGGATTTGTAACCTCTCTGGAAGCACCAAAAATGGAGTTGATTCTGTAGTAGAGATTCTCTTCTGGAACCATCCAATTGAGAAAAGAATACTAATTGAAAGCAAAAATTCGTAAAGGAACTGAAATATCACGAGACCGTGGTCAATGTTCACCACAACCTAATAACCACTATAGGTCGTCAAGCGATACTAACATGTGATGTATTCGTGCAAATACTGGTATATATGATATTTATCCAACATCGCTCTGCGGGACACAGCCTGCCCGTGTAGAAAAGAACCTCATAATACTTGATAATTGACAAGTGCATGAAGAAACTAAAAAACCATGGAGTAAGAGCTCAAAGTGCATGAGTTGTCCAATATGACATATTAGACATATAACATCACTGTTAGCAAGATGTTTCATCTGTTGCTGAACTTGTAAGACGGCAGCTCGAGAGACTTTTCTTGGTTGGAACTTGTCATATTGAAGTAAAGAGAAAATATTGTAGGTGGTCGGGTATGAGTAAAACCTGGGTTCCGCCTCGGGTTCTCGTATCTACAATGCTAGAGTACACAATGCGATGCCGCAGAAGGGATATCGCGATTCGTCTAAACCACAGCCAAGTCACCAAACTTCTCCTATAATGGGTGTTAGTGCTGTTGCATATTTTGTGGTCAACAAAACGTACCTTGTAGCCTGGCACCATCCATCGGCCCTTGGAAACGAGCTGGTCGGTCTTCTCGTCGATAGATTTCTCGGCAGCGGCAACTTCGTCCTGAAAAATGTAAGAGTCGATCCCCTGATTTCGAATATGATGATACGTACGACAGTGAGTTCCTCGAATGGTCGGGCCTCCTCAATGTTCTTGAGGGTAGCGGCGAGGTCCTTGAGCTCGAGGTCGACAGCCTGCTTGGTAGCCTCAGCATTCTTAACGGCCTCAGCCTCGAAGGCGTCGATGGCCTTCAGCTGTCGGCTGACATCGTAGGTGACGGGCTTGAAGGCGTTGAATCGCTTCTCGATCTCGTCGACGATAGCCTGGTTCTTGAGGACGGATCGGTACTGGGAGAAATCGACGGTGGTGGGCTGCTCAGAGAGCTGTTGGACCTTGCGGCGGACGTCCTCGTTGCGCTTCTTGAAAGCCTGCAGAGAGGAGACGGTCTGGCCACGGAGACCGAGGGAGCTGGTGACCTTGGTCCAGTCAAGCTTGAGAGCTGCGCTTCGCTATCGGAGAAGGGGAAAATTAGCTCATGGCATCGTGGGACGTAGAAGCGCGCGATCGGGGGCGGAGAAAATGGTTCGACAGCATCTGCGATCAGCCATACGCGCCAATTGGAGAATTGAACTTACAGTCGCCATTTTGAAGGGATTTGCGATGTCTGGAGAGCGGAGAGGATGATCTTGATTGATTGTTGATGACTTTGCCGAACTTCGCCAGGGAACAACCGGACGCTAATAGGTCACGTGCTTCTGTACAAAAACCGAGCGGCATTACGGGACCCCTCATTGACAGCTTTGGCTGAGACTCAGGTCCAAGTTGAATCGAAGTTCAGGAACTGGGCAATACCTACTTATTACCATCCCGAATATTTTATGTGTAGCCAGTGATAGACAGTGTTTGCCTATTCCAAGTCCAAGTTCTCTTTCTTAATTTACACAGACGGACAACTCGAGCTCAGTTTTCGTGACATACATCTATCAGCTTCCCTGCGTGTAAGTCAATTAACTAAAATTGGCTCCAAGTAGACAATGTCACAAATGGCTGACTTTAAGAGTGACGCTTGACGGTTATAGGATTATTTCCCTTCAATTGTTTTTGTTATTTGACATCAACTCCACCCTGCATGGTACAGTTCGCCAAGAACTAATACAGAGCCCAATGTTCGTCCCATGTACTTGCTTTTGTGGAATATCGTCCATCTAGAAAGCTACGTCTAGATGCTGAGAGCCATAATGGAGTTGACAATATCGTTGTCGTTCTCCTTCAATGCCTTGACAGCTTTATTGCGGCTGACGTTGGCTTGGGTCATAACAAGCTCGATATCCTTATCCTCGAGTCCGGAAGCATCGACCTCCTCATCGTCATCCTCCTCGTCCTCGTCCTCATCATCGTCGTCCTTATCCTTCTTCTCCTCAGAGGTCTCGGCGGCCTTGCTGGGCTCACCGTGGTTGTGGCCAGAGTGGTCCTCAGCGTTGGCGGAAGCGAGCTGAGCAGCGGCGGCTTGTTGAGCAGCAGCGTTGACGTCCTCAATCTTGGCCTCACCGAAAACACTAGATGGAATGTTAGTAGCGGGTCTGCAATCATGTTGTAATGTAACTTACATGTAGGTGTTGCTGTTGGGAGACTTGTAGACCTCGGGGTTGTTGATGACGAAGAGGATCTGGAGTACGTCAGTTAGTCTAACCGTCCCTCATTTTACCCCTCCAATCTCTGTCCAAATTGCCTCATCACTCACGTTCTTGGGTCGGCGGAGAGTGACACGGGTGATGCCAGGGATGCGGGTGAGGTGCAGCTTCTCGAGGGCCTTGCGAGCCTTCTTCTCGTTGCGGTTGTGGATCACGGTAGAACCAGCGGGGAGCTGGCCCTCGCCGACCTCCTCAACCTCGGAGTCGTCGCTGGAGTCATCCTCGTGCTCCTGGACCGTGGTCTTCTTGGGCTCCTCGTCGGGAAGTTCTTCAACGCGGGGGTTTGACATTTTGGCGACTGGTGCGGGCACATATATTAGCGACTGTCTAGTTGCAGCAAATTCACTTGGTGAAGAGTTTGTGGCCGTAAAATGATCCCGGAACCGCAGAAATCAATAGCGAAATAACTCGATAAACAAAACCGCAGCTGCGTACTTACTTGTTTTTCTGGTCCCAGTTATCGTTGCTGGCCTAATCTCTCACGACTTCGTTTTGTGATGGGATGGGGATCTCGCACAGCAATAACTCTACCTAGGGCATAAGACTCACGTGATTAGATAATCAGTCGTTCCTTCCTCTAGATGGACGGAATCGACACGGATGGGACTGAAAGGACATTGGGGCAGCAATTAAAGTTAATATGGAGATGCAGGTGAAGCATGCAGATACAGCGGAGTTTCGGGGGTATATTGATTTCATTTTTATTTTGGCTACACTTCACATTGAATCCATGATCTTTTTTGATGCTCCTTATGCTTTGAATTCAGTTGATCTCAGAATTTCCGTATTGACGCCGTTCATCTTTGACGATGATATGACATACAGCCTTCCAGAACGGAGCAAACATGAATACAGCAGCCTCTATACCGCCGTGATGTGTTTTCCTGCCCTGTTCCGTGCCACTTGATCTAAATCCGACTTTCAAGCACCTCCCGTGACTCCAGCTTAATAACCCATTTATGCGGAGGCCTTGACCTTGGCCAGAGCCTTGCGCTCCTCGAATCGTCGCTGCTTCTTGAGTCGGAGGACCTGGAAGCGTTCGAAGTCGGTGAGTCCCTTCCTTCGCTCCATCTGGTCCCGCTTCTTGGCCCAGTTGGTCTGCTCCCACTTGGAGTCGATCTCGGACTTCTCCCAGAGCTTTCGGACGGCACCAGTTCGGGAACCGCGGTTCAGGCCCTCAACGATGAGAGAGGAGAGGAGAACC
This sequence comes from Fusarium heterosporum, assembly GCA_013396295.1. NCBI lineage: Eukaryota > Fungi > Ascomycota > Sordariomycetes > Hypocreales > Nectriaceae > Fusarium > Fusarium heterosporum. Next base: position 501,557 of record JAAGWQ010000075.1, on the reverse strand, counting down.
TTGCTGAGGGGAACGGCTTGTCGGGGAACAGCGAGGCTAGCGTTCGCGGAAGGACCGTCAACGAGAATCTGTGACGGGGATCAATATCGGTCTGAGGCGGTCAACTGAAGCAGGAAAAACCTACTCGCTTGTGGTCGATAATCTCGACGATCGTGGCCAGGCGGCCGGCGAAGGGGTGGTCGCCGTTGATAACAACGACACGGCCAACCTCAACGAGGCGCCAGTTTGAACCCTCAATGACTGCGTCGCCCATTGTGACGGTTATCTAAGTAGTGGTCGATTAGTCGTGATGTTCAAAAGTCGTGCGCGCAGTGTTTATTCGAATGCAGCTGCGATCGGAAGGAGTCGAGGTTCATACCAGTTGTCGATAATGCTGTCCCGTTAGTTGGTTGTTTGCTGGAGCCGCGGACCTTGAAATCGCTAAGGACTTTTTGATGGTGGGCATGAGAAAATTGTGCGTGCCTGCCCTAACTTTCGGTCTAATATTCCGGACTATTGTTGTGCCGCCCGGCAGACGCGAGGACACTACCCGGCAACAGTGCACGGGCCAGGTTAACGAGAACTTCAAAAGAAAATTTCTGGTCGGCTTGAAGTTCATTGTAGCCAAATTTCCTATATGATCAAAGAGGCAGACAGGAGATTCAACCCTGCCTCTTGCAGTGCATCAAGGTAAGCAATGAACATTTGTCTTTTTTCACATTCCCATCTCGCATAAGGATGAGGTAATTTGCGATTGATTTCGCTTGATGGCTCTCTTTCGCCGGAGTAGCTAAATCAGGCGAAAAACTGATATTCAATTTCTTACATATTCTGAAAGCACCTTCTCTCCATCATTTTGTCTTGCAAACCTTGTTGATTTCCATTGACTAACCAAGACTTTTAGTAGATCACACATCCCATCTTCATATCTATAATACTTTTCTGCTTAGGATCTGAAATATTAGCTTGAACAAAAATAGTGTCTTTAGTTAGCCTAACACTCCTTGTATGCACAATCCAATAAAAATACTTTCAATCATTTTACTTGGCTTCAAATTTAATCATTAATTCATCCTTTCCGAATCATGTGCCTGCAGTGATACGGCCGTGACATCAAATATGGTACAATTAAGCCTTGCCCTTGCGCTCGAGTTCCTCCTGCTCTTCTTGCTGAATCTGAGCATCAATCTTGGCGCCCTTGGAAGGCTCATTTCCATGGGATCGGGCCTAGAATTGATATTAGGAAAGCATGTCAATGACGGGTCTTGATTGGACTTACGGGCAGAGTGGGATCCTGCTTGATTTGGGCAGTCTGGAGATCGTCGCCGGACTCGGACTCCTTCTCAGCAGCAGCTAGACGGTTGGCGATGGATCGCTCATCCTCTGCATTGTCGTTAGTACTAGTCCACCTGTATTCTTACAGTTGTAGTATCTTACTGGAGTCAAGGTTGTCGTGAGAGTTCTCCTTGCCTTCGTGGTAAGGCTCCTGCTTGTTTTGCTCAGACTCGGGAGCGTTCCTCTGGTCGCCAGCCTCGTAAACACCACGGTTACCAACGTTGGAGTTGCCAGACATGATGAAGGTTTGTGATTTGTGATTTGTTGGTTGCGAGGTTGAAAAGGTTGAAGGAGATTGTAGAGTGTTAATGTGCAGGATGTATGGGCAAAGCTTTGTATCGACTGCGAGACCTTTTTGTACTTCACCTTTGACGATGAATCGCTGCCATGGTCGCGCCTTTCTCCACAACCTGACTTCATAGAATACGTCATTACCTATGAAAGGTTCTTGGTCGCAACAAATGGAACAAACGCATCGATCGTAGTACATACGTCATAATAAGGCAGATGCAGAAATTTAGCTCTTTCTTAGGGTTTTTGCAAATCATTCACGTTGGTTGCAGTCGATCATGGCGCAAACGGTTGGGCTATGCTTGGCGATGCGGCTCGCATTTGAACAATTTCGAGAACGAAAATACGTGAGCAGTTCGATACATGTAACTCGTATTCTTGTTGGTTACGGCCATTATCTGATTGAGTAAAGTATCGCCCTTCTTCTGACTTGTCTCACTTTCTCACGCGAGGTCTGCTACAAAAGATACACATGTGCTAGTACCCTAAGGCGTGTAGGTTTGTTGCTTCCATGAACAATCGAGTTTCTGTCGCAAAGACTTCTCTTGTGGAACCAGAAAGAAACAGCATTGATGATGTCTAACGTTCAAGGGCTACTTTGAATGGCCGATGATTGTTAATGCTATGGAAACCATGATGGAGTACCGTCTTGATACGGGCCTCATTCGGCGGCTTTAACACCTACCTTAGCTTTGGTGGAGAATGTCAAATTTAATAGATATCAGATTCCAAGGGAGGCATAAACCAGGCTTACCAAGGCAGTGCTTAGGATACATCATAACATATCATTTTCAACCATCAGCTATTCTGTTCTACTCCAATGCTTCATTCGTGGTACAATGGTGATGTCCGCCCGTGTGTACTCCATATAGAGCTCAAGATGGCTGTAGGTGGGGTCTGCACGGGCCGTACACAAACCCGAGCCATTAAGTCATCTTCGGCGTGACAAGCTTCACGAAGCTATACCCAATTGGAGCTCCAACATCAACCTCTCTTGACAATCGTGATTCTCGTTCAATCGTCTTTCCAATATAAACCTTTGAAGATAACAGGGCAAAATGTTTCGATTTGTAAGTGCATAGAACAGATCAGATCAAAGGAATCTGCTAACAATCAAATAGCAGAAAACGCTCGATACTGTGACGGTCTTTCACAAGGCCAGTTCTCCTGGTTCCGTGAGAGTTGCCAACCTTCTCAAGCAGATCTCCGCCAATGCGTCTTCTGGAGCCACTCTCGATCAAGCAAGCGATCACTCTGCCCAGACCGCCCCTGTACGCGACGAGTTTGAGCTTAACATCACCGAAGACCCCCCTACAGATGACCAGGTCAAGACCATTCTGGACTACGTTGGCACCAGCGGTATTTCCAATGTGATCAAGGGGGCAAGTAACGAGAAGGATGCTCTGAGAAAATTCAAGGAGAGCAGAGATAACTTCGTTCGACCAATGGTACGTCAATTCTGTCATGCTGTCATGGATGTATCTCGGCTAACAACGTTTGTAGGTTGTAGACTGGAACAATGGCAAGGCTGTTTCTGGCGATAACGAGTCTGAGATCCTGAAGCTTCTCAAGGCACAAAAGTAACAGCTGACTTCAAGCCTCTATCTCTGGAAGCATCAACGAACCATGCCATAACCCCACCGCTGTATATACATATTATACCAAATGACTAATACTGTCTATGATGAGCCGTATCGTTGCAGTGTTGTTGAGTGAACAGTATTGATAAAGGCGAAGCTCAACATAATGATTTCTCGCTCTCCGATTTCGCATCGGGGCTTTTTGATTGCCTCTCCAGGTGAATGAATGGGAACTACCAACAAATCACTGGATCAGCGACTAAGTTCGGCGGGGTTTCAATACACCCAGTAGAAGGTTTCGAATCACAGCATGACATTGCAATCGCCTTCCAACATCTCGATCGGACTAGAAGTAAGTTGCAAATGTGAAGCAGGGCGCAAACAAATAACTACAGGCTACGTAGCGGGTAAAGATGGTTATGTGCAGCGGGAAACAGCAAGCACCCATGCTGGGCCTGCAGGTGACTTGGTTGATTGCATTCTTCGTGTAGAAGAAAGCATAAAGAAGATAAACACAAAGCTTACGGTTACCCTGTGAATACTTTCTTAGGCGAGTCGAGGTCTGTTCAACTCTAAGTCACGAGGCCCACAGTATAGATAGGATGCCCTCATTTCGGCTTTGACGGTTTGCACTGACCAAAGCACAGCAAGCACTGCCACTTGGGATTCATATTTGGTACCCAAGGTGTATCAGACATCGGTTAATTACCTTGAAAAGTCGCTTTAAGTAGGTTATCAAGCAGTGGCAGTGGCAGTAGGAAAGGCGGCAGTGTCCAGGACCGTTTTCTCCCATTCCACTTTTTCATCTTCTCTCTCTTCTTTTATATTTCTTTCTCTCTCTCCTCTTTCCCCCTCGTCCTTTTTATTCTTCCTCTCATAACCTCTAACAACACGACTGAAGTCCGCTGCTTCTTCCCACGCTGCATCATCTCGCGTTGAGTTATCCGAGGAAGGAGCTGTTTTTATCTCCAGCACTCTACACCTACCTTTCCTGTCTTTTCATCTCAACCCAAGTATTCAGTTGCATCCATATTTCGGATCACCGCTACGCTTCTTTAGAGTAAGTATTAGACCCCCATTCAGGTATGTTATGATCTGTCTTGACGGACATTCATCGCACATCAACAGAAGCACAGCCAAACTCGTCCAATACTCCTTTGCTTCCAGTATTTTGGAAATCAAATACGCTTAAGGTTGTTAAAAATATGCTAATAATTGTCCGCAGGAAGCACCATGGCTCAGCCTCAGCCCGATCCTATGTGTCATCTGGGACCGATGGGGCCATCACCATCGCTGGCTTCGAATACAGACCCAAACCGTGTTTTTGCAAGAGACCAACCTCCCAACCTACGTGAAGCCTTCAATGAGTTCTACCCAAATGGCCTGCCCCATGTCTACAGGATGCTCCAGACGCCTGGTGCCAAGGGAGTCCCTCAAACATATCTTGAAAATTACCTTCCTGTAGGATTCTACAAGAACCCCAAGATCGAGGCTGGCGCTGCATTCTCTACCCAGAATGGATTGCGGCCTTTTCGCTATGTGGAGCAACTATTGTCACAGCGCCGAATACACCTCTGGTCCAAAGACGAGATCCAGTCCGTTTGCAACTCACTGCGCAAGTCCTACTGGGAGAACATGAAGTCCATGCAGAGGCCTCACTGTTGGGACAGTTTGTGGTCCTACTTTGATGCCTGCGACATCTACAATTACGGAGCTTTGAACCTGTGGAATGTGGTAAACCAACTCTTTGACGAGAATCAAGTGATCTACATGGATGTAGCTAAAGAGAAAGCCATTGAAACCAGCCGCTGGGCCGACGAGTGGCTGAGAGCTGAAGACAACGACAAAAAGCTCTTGCAGTGGGATGAAACCAAAGGCCCTATCCTACGTGTTCTCACTGACGAAGACTGGATTACGCTTGGCACTATTGACGACGCCGAACTTGTGCTGTTTGTTACAAATGCCCTCAAATATCGTCGCTGTCTCTTGCTCTCGCCAGAGAAACTCAGACCAGACGCGAAGCCCAATCACCTCATGACTTCCTGCAGCAACAAGAACCTCGAGAACTGGCTTGGTATGTAAATCTCACTACAGCGCTTCGATCCAATACTGATATTTACATAGCTGGGCAACGCATCTTCGAACCCTCAGGTCTCCCGCCACCCCCAAAGGTCGAATCTCATCATGGATCCCCTACTTCCAAGAAGACCCCTGCGCCTTGTATGATGCAAAATGGCGAACACTACTTCCAACCGCCCGGACAACAGGTGGCCAGTGCGGTCGAGACACTGCAGCATTCCGTAGCTGCAGTTGGACCTGTCGCTCCAGAGTCTGACCAGGCAGTCTCAGCAGGGCATATTGACACGTACAGTACTACTACTTGGAATGCTCTACGCGAACCGCCCGAAGCTCGGAGTAAATCTACAGAACCCACTACCTCATTCAATGTACATGGACTGTACCTCAGTAACGGGGGAAACGACAAACCAGTGGGCCTATCGTGTGCGCATGGGAGTAGCACCGAGGCTGGAAGTCAGGACGAGGACGAGCTCGATGCAGATACACCAACCAAGATCAGGAAGCGAGGCCATGATAACCCTAGAGCCACAAAAGGAGGCCAGAAGTCCACGGTAACCGCATCTCTACCAGGATCGGCTGTGATGCGATACTCAGCCCCTATTCTTGCTTCTGCCACAGCGCAAGCTGGCAACGATGCCCAGCAGACGAGTGATGTGCCCTCACTCGATAGCCCCAAAACTGTTTAGGAACCAGATCAGGCTACATCGAGCCCTCCAAAGGAGAACCAGAGCCGTCAGAATGACAAGACCAGAGGTGTGGAGACCCAGGCGAGTGTCATCAAGGAGCTGCAAAAGAATCAGCGGCCAAATCGAACTCTCGCCCGCTCGGGTTTCCATGACCAAATGGGCGCACAATATCCTGACAATACAAACACAATGAATCGCTTGCAACTACCCTACTCTGAATTTCAGACGAACACTGTGGCGAAGGATTTTCCAGAAGAATCTACCCTACTCAATTTAAGTGGGATGCATGCTCCTCTGGGAATTACTTTCCATGAACCGGGCCACCATCCTGGGACCTTCAACCACTCCATTCAAGGAGCTTACTCTGTCCCTCAGCCTAGTTCCGGAATTCCCACTGGTCTCGGTAACCGGCATCCAAATGTACAGCAGCCACCCATGTCGCAAAAAGTTCTTACACCAAACCGTAGGAGAAACAACAGTAACGGTTCGCGTTTCGATCGTTTCGAGCTCAACGACACTCGATGGCCTCAGCAAAATCAAGAGAACCTCAACGGTGCAAACCCTGGATTCGGCCGTGGAAGTTATCAGCGTGGAGTAGCTCGTAGAGGTCGTGGTGGTGGTCACAACTCGCGGAACGCAACCGCACCTGTTATGCAACCTCATCTAGGCTCTGATCTTGTTCACAAAAAGCGTGGTGGGACGCCATGGAGAGATCAATGGCGCCGAGGTGGCTCGAATCTGATTCAAGTTACATGTGAAAACGTCCAGAATGGACTAACAATCAATGACTATGTTCCATGCTCGTGCCAGATGTGTGAGGCGCGCAACCGCTCTGTGTACATCACTACCGAAGTGTGCCAAGATATCCCACAAGCAGACATGCTTTCACGAATCAAGTTTGGCCTAAGTGAGCGGTACGGGTTTGTGGAGGAAGTGTACCCGTTGCCATCTAAGGAGCCAGGGCGATTCATAGCCCGGTAGGTTTTGACTCTGCCAGAAGATTATGCATGACTAACTTGACACAGGTTTGCCGACTCGTGTTCTGTTGGTGAAGCTTTAACAATGGGTGGCGGAAACATGCCTGAACATGGGATATCTGTCACCTTTTCCCCAGCCTTGCGCTCGAAATGGACACTTTCTGCTCAGGCGCCGACTCGAGCAGTCGCTGGTCAATCTGTTGACCAACACTCTTCAATTGCACATTTCTCTCCCTACCCTTTTGGTCTTTCGATGGCAAATAATTCGGTTGCTTCCACAACTAATCCCATGCCGCCTCGGGTGAACTATCCGCCAATGGCCAACGCAGTGCAAGCACACAATAATCAGATCTGGCCCAAGAGTAGGGGGCAACGTACACTTTCTGGATTTGTCCAGCCCCAGACCTTTGGTCATGCACCTAATATCAGATATCCTATGACGGAATTTCAACAATTCGTTCCTGGAAAGCCGATTCTTGACTCAAACCAAGTTCACGCTCCTGCCACTACGCAGCTGGAGAAGTACGACAAGCTTATTGATGAACCACTGCAGACAAAGCCTCCTGCTGAAGAAGCATTGAATGATATCCATCACATCAGCCAAGGTGTATCTGATAGCCCAAGAAGTGATGGCAAGAGCACAGGACTGAAGGCTCGAGTTTCCTTGCCAAACACCCCCTCTAAGACCTCTCATAGCCGCCACGAACCCTCCACCATGATGGTAGATTACCAAGTACCTATAGAGAAGGCGCATCTGGGTCGTAATTCTACTATGAAACTTGATGGAAACCTTGGAAGTGGACGCGGAAACAGGACAGAAGCGGACGCTGTACCTTGCCCTCAAGCTATGCTGGCATCTGAAACAACAAGCACTTACACTCACAGTCGTGTACCCAGCGCGTTTACAGAGCACGAGATCAAAGAGAGACGACAGGCATGGGCCAAAATCTCCATGCCTCTGTATCCTCGCCGGCCTAACTCTTCTACGCCAATGAAGCCGGGTGGTGGCAATGCCAAGGATGCCTACTTGAGAGTCGTTCAGGTTGATAAACATGAAACCACTGCTACTGAACCAGACAGGTTAACGACTCCAACACCGAATGTTATGTTTACACCAGATACTGGTAGTGTTCACGAGCCGTCCCCTGACAAGCTGAGAGATACAATGTCTTCTCAACGATCGCAAAGTTTGCCTTCGATAGCTCATTCAATTGATTCAGGAGAAGAGCGGGAGTCTGTTCCTGAAGAACCTCGTCAACATCGGGCTCAGGCAACCCATAATACTGCAGAGTTCTCTGCGACTGCGAATGAAAGTCTTACATATCAGTGTGAGCCCTCCAATCAAGTAGATGCACCTAAGGGTAGTGAGCAGACTGTCCCTCCCCAAGAATCTTGTCCGAACAGTCGTCCAGAAAGCCCATCAGGCACCCAGACGAAGGGCAGGCCCACCAAGACCAAGAAGTCAAAGAAGAAGAAAGCAAAACAAAACGTGCTGTCTCATAGCAATGCAGTGGACCACAACACCCACCAGCAGACCTCATCTGTGCCTCGTTCTGATCATATGATCTCTCCAGATTTGAAGGTCAGTGTTGGAGAAGAGTCGCCTGGACGAGCGCCCGGAAGCCACTCTGAGGGTCAGGAGTCCGGCGCGTCCACGCCTATGAAGAGGCATCATGAAGAGCTTGAACATCGATCTGTCTCCGGCTCTTTCAAGCGAAGTAAGAAACATGAGAGCACCCACAAGACTATTCCGTGCCCATCGCAATTGCAGCAAAACTCTTTCGACGAGTCTAACTCACCCGACGGAGGTACCCATGGACGGAAGGGCTTTAGAATTGGCAGAGGAGGTTCGCTCCGCATGACGAAGCAACGTCGTCCTCGTGCGATCATGCCTGGATCAGTAATTACGGAGCAACATCACGAGGTCCAAAAATCACCTCTTTCATCTGATTTTGCTTTCCAATGCCAATCCCACTCTACTCTCGCTGGCTTGCCAGGCGTCCATGGGGCCGACAACACGGCAACCAGCCGTCTTAACCCCCAGGCTCAGGAATTTGTCTCCCCATCCGGACTGGCTGATTTCATCGACCACTTGACTACCGAACCTAGCGATACCGAAACTCCAGGCAGACACACACTGGGTGGTTCAGTTACCCACACCCCTGGACAAGAGGCTGATAATCTAAAGCCCTTCAATATTGAACTGCCCAACAATAAAAACCTTCCACATGATGACTCAGTATCCTCTACAACGAGTGATCTGACTCCAAAACATCGTCGGGCTCGTTCAGAAATGGGTCAGAAAGACACTCCCAAGAAGGGTAAGGGGCCGGCAAGTCAAGTAGAGGCAAAGAAGACCCCGGCTAAGAATTCGAAGCGAGGCAAAGGCAAGGAGAGAGCTGTGACTATGGGCACAAAGTCTGGAAAGGTTGAAAGTAAGCATGCGATGACTCCGGGTACGCCTCGAACTCCCAAACAGCAAGATACCAAAGCCAAGAATCCGGGTTTGATCAACGAGGATTGGCCAACGCTTCCAGCATCACGCGACCGCGCGCAATCAAAGCCTCAAACACCATCGATCTGGGGGACTAAGACGCAGAATGCTGGGGAGGACCATTCTGGGAGGGGTTCTCCCTTCACAAAAGGATGAATGGATTCTTAATGATAGAAGCAGTATGGAATGTGGCATCTGAGATGATACAACATTGATTTTGGTATCGTTGGTTGTTTGACTTGAGGTCGAGAGATACGGAGGTTCTCAGGACAAAGGGGAAATGGATTTAACAGTTTGTATTGGACGTGGGCAACTGGATTGCCCACTGTGGTTTATTGCGATATTTCGGCTGCTGTTATTCATCATGATAATGAGGCATGAGTGAAACATATCGATTTGAGTAGAGAAGCTTACACAGACTACGCTCAACAGCACCGCAACCGTTAGCAAGTGAGTGAGTAAATGAATGAACGGTTGTTTGTTTCTGCCTCGATCGTGAGCCATCAACTAGCTGGTTGGCATTTGCCGGACTTCCAATATTTAACTTGTGACAGCCAATACCTGCAACATTGACTCGGAGAGAAGAAGAGTGTTACAAACCATCACGACTGGGAAACTTCCGGACCATTCCCATCCGTTCTACGTGAAACGCTGCTCTTTTATCGCATCCATGCATGTTGACTTTGTCTTTTATGTACATTTCCTTGTCGTAAAGCTCAGCCCCAAGGCCTCTCGTTTCTTCCTCTGTTGCAATAACTAAACAAATATTGTCTATTGGGCTGTTTTGACCAAACCAGTAACGGTCTCTTCAATCTCTTTGTCGGAAAGACCCTCGAGAATCTGTGACTTTTCAACACCTCGATCTGGAAGATGCGATGTCAGTAATGCTGGGCTTCCTCAAAGACGGGCTGGCATGTCTGTCGAGCTGCAGGTAGTCGGGTCTACGAACCGTATCGGGCGAAAACCTTGGGCTGCGTGCCAGCGGCTTCGCGGATGAGGATGGGAATGTTGGGGTTGTTGCGCTTCATGGTAGGGTACGATCGGGTGAGGAATGATCTATGTTGGCGCACAAGTAATGGTTAGCCCATTGATTACCCGAGCTTTGTAAGCTTCCGGTGAAAGCTTTTGGATCGGCCGTGTTCGCTCGCATATTACAATGCACTCAATTGAGTCCTTGTCGTATAGATTGCCGTTGTCGTCGTTCGGAAGTAAATGGTTCAAACGTACCGGACAGCCGCGCTCTGCTCCGAAGTCTGGCAGAAGAGGAATCGCACCTCGCGGAGAGACTGTGAAAAGGCGTACTTCGCTGACATGGTGGAACGAACGCAAAGGCGAATTGTGGTGGTTGATTCGAAGAGCGAAGGAGTCGGGTCGACCTTGAAGTGCTAAGTAATTACGAGCTTGTGGTTGGCAAGGACCCTCAATAGGCCACTATGAGGCTCGGACGGAATAAACTGAGAGGCGGACCAAGGTACGTACTCTACAGTTGCATAAAAAGCCAATGGCGTAATAGTGCAAGGTCGACGACTGCACAAACCAGTTATGCACCTTCTCCGGTGCCGCTGACAAGTTTTCCCCCCACGTAGTTTGTGGTCCCCCCCGGACACACGATATCTCCGGTTTCCGGGCTCTTGCTGGTTTTGCGCCCCAAATGAACAGAATTAGCGCACCATCCACTAAAACCACAGCCTGTACAGTTCCAGGTTCCAGAGGGGCTATCTCGGGGCGACAGCGACCGACCCTTGCCCCAACATCTCAAAGCTTCTTTCGTTGACCTTTGAACCTCGTCTTTTTGACTACACCCTCCATTGTCTCCCCCCTCCACCCAAGAGATAAACGTGTAAGTAACTGTTTTTGTTGTTACGTGCCGAATAAATTGTGCCATTCCCGTGGTTTGACCATTGTCACAAACCATTCTTCATGCGCGTGAACTTCCTCTGACTGGATTTGATACCTGATATCAAATTCATACTTTATACCAATTCCGATCTTACAACTGACAATCGCATTTTCAGCAACCATGGCTTCTCCCGCAAGCACCCTCTTCCGCGTCGCGCGCCCAGCCTTCCGCCAGGCCAGCCTTGCCGCGCCCGCTCGACAGGCTTTCCGACAGCAGGCCTTCCGACAAAACTTCTACCAGGGCAGCGGCCGCCGATGGCAGAGCACCGATGGCGCTCAACAACAGCAGCAGAGTTGGTTCAAGCGCATGTGGGAGAGTGAGATCGGCTTCAAGACTGTCCATTTCTGGTGAGGAACATCTGATGTTGAGCTTGCGGAGACAGTTTGGCTAACATGTGTGGTTGTAGGGCTCCTGTCATGAAGGTTCGTTGACGATATTACCACCAGCGATAAAGGCCAATTACGCCCAAGAACCAATTAGCCTAGTCGACTGAACGATAAAAACCGTATACTGACTGATCTTGTTCATCACTCTAGTGGGCTCTTGTCCTTGCCGGTATCTCCGACTTCGCTCGTCCCGTCGAGAACCTCTCCTTCACCCAGAACTTCGCCTTGACCTGCACCGGTATCATCTGGACTCGCTGGTGCCTTATCATCAAGCCCAAGAACTACCTGTACGCACATAAACTGCCCTCATGTCATATCGAATGATGTAACTGATGCCGGATTAGCCTCGCCGCTGTCAACTTCTTCCTCGGATTGGTTGGCCTCGTCCAGATCACCCGAATTCTCCAGCACGAGTCCGCCAAGAAGAAGAGCTTGGAAGGTGTCGTCGCTGATATCAAGGCTGACGCCAAGGAGACCGTCAACGAGGTCAAGCCTTAAGTATGCCGCAAAATGATCAAATATGGAAACGTATCGCCTTGGTCGACATACTCTCATGCTCTATGTTCCCACACTAGCCGATCGCGCTTTTATTAATGGAAGCGTGGGTTGTAAATGGACGCATTTACTGCTCCAAAAAAGGGGGCTTCGGAGATCATTCCAGGGTCGGCGGCTCTTGGGAGAAATGGTTGCTTTTCAACTTGTACGGTTTAAAAACATCTGTAGTCACCGCGTAAAGTTGGGATTTTGGGTTCAAGGAATAAACTTACTGAGACATGCCAGACTTGAGACTGTGGTTGAATACATACTGAAGGCAGATAAGCGGTTGATATCTCGCATACCAGGTTTGGACAACTAAACGCTCATAGTGATGCAGGATCATCTCGTGAAAACTCTAGTATTGTTCTTTAGGTATCATTCATGATGGCGTTCCATAATACCAGAAGCTCCAACTTCTTACACCACCTATAAACGCCCTGCCCCAAAAGCTCCCAAGCGCCATAGATCCATCCAACCATTATGCTAATAGAGCCATGGAACGTCCAGTGCAGAACCAGTGTGAATATGTACATGTGCACAAGCAAAGATAAGATACCCCTTTCTTCTAAATTGCCAACCTCCAAGTGCTCATCTCATGATCTCAGGTCATGCATGCTCAGAGATATCTAGTCCCCACGCCCGGTGGGTCGTTTCATTGGATATTCATCATCATAAGTCACCGTTATCAACCACTTATCTCCTATCCTCCTATCCTCCTACTTCTCCATATGCCCGTCGTTCAAGAGCATCTCCAAAACGATTTGTCGGCCTGGCAGCTCTGGGTGGGACATAGCAATCTTGACTGTGCCCTTTGAGCCTTCACTGCCTGCACTTGAAGCCTGGTTGTAACCGTTACTGTGCGACTGCGTACTCAATGTGCTTTTACCTGTGGGTCCTCGGACACCAAGGTCCAGGACACGCACGTCTCGACCGGCAATGATTTGACGGAGTCTTCCGTTCTCCGCGTTTCGTACCTCAACATAGTCTTCGTTGAAGAGCAGCAGATACTGCCCGTACATGGTCGCACCACGAGCCTTTTTCTGCTTGCCCGTGTATTCCATGATGAGTGTTCGGCTGACGTCGCCATGTTTATCCACATATACAGCACAATCCTCGTATGTCACAATAAATTCGTTCTCGTTGAGTCTGAACATGCCCAGCGGCTTCTGATCTCGAATGCGGCCGGCAATGTTGGCGATTGCAGGTGCCTTGAGGTCGGGAATCGACATGGGCTGCTTCTTGTCCAGAGTGAGCATCTCGACTCCCTTGGCTGTCGCAACAGCAATATAAGTCTGGAACAAACTCAGTGAATAGCATTCGGTCGGGAAAAAGAATTCGTCAAAATCCCGGAACGTCTCTGCACTTCCTCCACCAGTCTTGCGTCCACCGAAAAGGCGCGACTTCTTCTCTGTCGATTTCTGGAAGATGGGCTCGAGAACCTTAAATGATGTATGTAACCCCTCTTTACGCTTATAGAACAGGAGCATCCTGTCCTTCATCTTAGCTGTTGCGAAGTATGTGACATCCTTGGCAAGTCTCTGTGGTGCTCGTCGAGGGTTGTCGTTAAGAGGCGCCGAGAAATCAGATACTGGAGCGATTACGTCCATAGGATAAGAGATGAGGTTCTTGTCGGCAATAAGCACACAGACAGAGAACTCTTCAAGGACCGCGATCTGAGTGACGCGAGTTGCTGGAACCGTCTAGAGAAAACCTATTAGTGATTTTCACATCAAGAGAAGGGACAGTACATACCCTCTGCCATCCACGAGGGTTGGACGGCTCCGAAATATAAACGCCATAATCAGTTCCGATGGCGATCACGGACTTGCCAAAGGCAGTGAAGCTTGTGGCGCAGTTGACTTGAGCACGGCACACCGGGGCGACTCCCTGAGCTGGTCCCAACACGCTCTCCAGCTCATGAATAGCCCGGTCAAGTGGGGTGCCTTTGACTGGGACACTTGGGTATCTGGCGTACATGGAGGCACCGTCGTAATGGAAAGCGGCGTCTGCAAGAACCCGAAGTCTAAAAGGTTCTGCGTTCTGCGAGAAGAGCGCCTTGGCGTGCCTTGTCTTGGTCTCAATAATCTTGTTGCACCAGTCGGCTCTGTCCTTTGCTGATGATGCATACAAAGTGTACACCTCGTGGCCCAAATGCTTGACCTTGAACGGGTACAGGATTTTGCCTTCGGTATCGTTGGAATTGGTTGGCGCCAAAGATGAACCAATGGAAGAGTTTGTTGCTGCATGCTCTAAGCCAGGTCTCCCGGTGTTGGTTCCAACTTTGTTAAGCTGGCTGCTAGAGGCAGATGCTGCTGTAGTTCTGCCCAATGGCGCGGTGATGCCCTTTTGCTTCTGGACTGGCTCATCATTGACACTCTCAGGGAACAGAAGAGGCATCGGGATTGGCTGCACTTGTTAGTGTTTCATACAATCAACTTGTAGATTTTACGTACCTCTTTCGAAACATCGTATTTTTTGTCCTTGCCCTCCTTGGGGGTCACAGTCTTGGCTAGAATCATGTAATGGTCGAAGAGTAAAGCATGTGTATCAACCCATCTTACTCCCTTTGATCCCATTCGCTGTAGATCGCCTTGGAAAATCAACTCGCGGCCAAGGTGGTCAAGGTTTAAAACGGAATGGAAGCCCGGTCTTAGCACAAGCATCCTGTTCAGCTCCATCATTTGAACCCTCTTGTTCTGCTCTGCAACCTTGCTATCGGACTCAAGAGTCACTTGTCGAATTTCGGCGATGGCCTTTGCCAAGTTCGTTTTTTCCTCGCTTTCGGTTTTCATCTTGCCTTCAACGCTCTCGAGTAAAAGAGTATAACGTTGAAGACGCTGGATTGGCGCAATCAGATAATGGGTCCAATCGTGCTTCGATGAGAACTTTTGCTTCTGCATATCGTCCAAGAAGCGCTTGAAGAGAATGTTACGGTCGGCCTCCCTTCGAACCTGATAAACTGCATTGGGATAGGCCGAAGCATACTCAATGTAAACTGACTTGGCCTTGCGGATCCATTCTCGGAACAGATCGCTGAAGCCAATGATCCAGGGGCCCTGCTCTTGCTGTCGATACTTGAGCTGTGACAGCAAGTGGTCTTTGTTGATCTCTTGAACCTCATCCAACTTTCCGAACACTGTATGCAAGAACTTGTCTCGCTTTTCAGGTTTCAAGATGGGTGGTTGCATAGCCCGAAGTTGGTCCCGATAGTATCTGCGGAAAATATCCAACTGCTTGATGTAGTTCTCCTCGCCAGTAACAATTTCGTGCAAGATATTCTGACGCTCAACCTCCTTCTTGGGCTTCGATTCCCAGTCGGTCTTCTTGAGATTGTAGAAGACATGCCACTCATCAGCGGGTTTAGAATCTTGAGCCAGTTCCTCCAGGTCAACCTTCTTTAGTGTGCGGGTACAATGGTGAGAGTAGCATCGGCCGCCAATCTCCTCATCGTGCACTTTTGGTGCGTAGCATCCAGAGCCAGTCAATTGCCACAAGACACCAGAAATGCGACCGTTACCAAATTTCACCCACTCTTCATCGGGCACGAGGACACCGCGTTCGAGCATTGATGTCACCACATGTGTACTAAGAACCTCGGCATCTGCCACGTTCATCATGGGGATCTTTTCGGTGAAAAGGTTGATCAAAGCCTCCTCGATTGTCTTGCTCTTCAAATCCGGCTCGCCTTCTCCCATCTCACGAACCCAAGCCTCTAGACCACCAAGTGCCCATGGTTCGGGACACCTGCGGAAATCGGCCGCATTGAGTTTTGACGGAATGAACTTCTTCTTTCGGCCACTTGGCAAGGTTATTCCATCGAATGCTGCTATTGAGCCAGCAGGGGTCTCATATTCCTGGAAAGATGCATTGGACGGCGCTTGCTGGTGCCCATATCTGCCCATTTTCCTCCGCTCTTCGGCGGCATCAGTTCTGGAACGAGCGGGGGTTTGCACTTGAGGTGTGTGACTGTGGCCCGCCAAGGATATAGATCTCTCGGGTTGTTGGTTGTAGGGCTGACCAGCAGTATAATATGCTTCAGGGTTATCTGGTGCGCCGAAACGTGAGTCCGAACTACGCGTGTATGAGTGCTGGTATTGTTGACGATTGTTGGTTTGGACTGAGAGCATCGAGCTGCTATCAGATCCGGGTCCAGGAATAGCTGGAAGAGGGCGACTCGACAGTCCTGGATGGTAGAACAGATCTTGGAGCTCGTCTTTGCTCGGGGACTCCGTCCCGCTTTGTCGGGAACGCAGTGATACTCGCTCGTCCTCCTCGTCGAAGCTTAGTCGATGCTGTGTTGGAGGCTGCAAACCACCTGTGCCGCCATAGTCGATCTCTGCCGTCTGGAATGCCGGGACACTTTCACCTTTATCGTATCCACGGTTAAAGTAGCCTGGCGTAGGAAGGGGTCGAGCGGTATCCTGACCAGTTGAGGCGGGCGGTGATCCAAGATCTTTGCCATAAACTAAAGCACCGCTTCCAAACCCTCCACCAAGCATTCCCAAGTCCACGCCAGCAAGATCGCTGTCGCTACTCTGGCCTTGTTCTTCAGGGTGAGTAGACAATGTATTTGATGGTAAGGAGTTGGAATGAATAGGCTCTGGCATATCTTCAGGCATAGCGGGCATGTCCGAGTATCCAAAGACGGTGCTGAAGCGCTGTTCGTCAAGCTCGGCTTGTCGCATAGCCATTAAACCAGCCTCGCCGTACGCATCATCTTCTTCTTCAGGCTCATAAGCGGTCTGACCGGTTCGGGTTGAGGTCGTGCGGCTTGCAGCATTAGGGATTGTCGTAGCGCCCGAGTCAAAGCGCTGAAGTTGTTGGGCCTGAAAGTCATCATCGTCATACCGTCCATTTTCGGGTTCGGGGAGTGGGCGGTAGCCTTGCCCAGAGCTGCCCAACTCGAGCTCCAGTTGTTGCATTAAGTTATCACTTGTGACGCGCTCGTGTCCAGCCCTCCAAGCAAGCTCATCATCGGCGGGTCGACTCGGCAATGGTGCATTCGTGGGGTGACGCTGCAGACCAGGTGACGTTGATCCAGCGTTTGATGGCGATGCAATAGGTGATGCATGCGAATTTGAACGAGATGCTCTGTTGTAAAGAGAATTATGGTCATTCGGGGAGTAGTATGGTCCGACAGGAATCTGTGTCGTAATAGGATATGGAGGCTGTGAAGCGCTTGGGTAAGATCCTCCTCCATTAGACAATTGGCCTGGGTATTGGCTATATTGCTGGTCGTAAGCCGAAGTCTGTGCTATGCCTGTTGACGCATTGATGGAGGGGCTCCTTAAAGGTTGCTCAAACCCGGATGATAGAGCAGGAGAAGCCGCCGATTGCGGATAGCCTCCAACAGACTGGTTGAATCCAGGAGAGGTTTGTGAGCCGTATGGTTGTCCATATGTATTGTACCCTTGGTGAGAAGCTTGCCGTTGCGGGGCGTTATTGCTCGCATAAGCAGACGGGTCGTAAGCCTGTGGTGTATAGGAGCTGGCATTCGAGGCGTAACGCGAGGGAGGCTGCGGCTGCGGCTGAGGCTGAGGCTGGTTGCGATATGGGAGAGCATTGGTGGATGTCGACCTGGAAAAGCCGGCCGATTGCGCAAAGCTTTGAGGGTTGTACGAATATGTGGGCGTGGGAGGCACGTCTTGATACTGGTGCTGGTATCCTGACAGCGCGCTATTCGTGGAACCATAGCCAGGCCGGGCTGCCGTGTTGTTGCTCATGAAGAGCTCGTCCTCTCCAGAGGCGCCGTAGCCAGAAGATCGGTTGGCGGGTTGCTGGATATAAGCGGCATCGTCTCCGCCATTGAAGCTAGCTCGGCGTCCGATATCATTGTAGGGCGATTGCTGTTGGTGATGTTGCTGGTATTCTTGGCCGCGACCCGCGACCGGGTACTGCACAGGTGGCACATGGCCATATCTTCGTTGGTCATCACCGCGAAAAGACATAGCGACGGGTGTTTGTTGGAAGGCAAAAGTGGTGACGGAGGATGCGTGAAAAAGGCCGTAAGAATAAATGTCAGGGTCGGTTGGGCTTGGCAGTCCAGGCGTCTACCTCGTATAGGACGGCGAGGGCGAGTGTTGCTGAGCGTAGGCGGGTCGCATTGAGGGGTCGACGGCGACGGCGACGGCAGCAGGATCACGAACCGGAGTAGAGAGGACGAAGCTGTCGTCGGTTAAATGAGCAGGTTTTGGAAAGGAAGGGGGAAAAGAGCGACAGGTGTATTGGCGAGGGTCGAGTGAGCTTCAGTGAGCGGAGAAAATGGATCTCAGTCGGGATGTATTGAGCGGACTCGAGTCGAGGGCAGGCGTAGGATGGATTGCTTGGGTAGGCAGGTAGGTAGGTAGGAAATGGCCCCTCTCCCTCTCCCTCTTTCTTACTCAGACAACGCAATGTAGCGTAAATGTTCCTAGGTAAGGTTACCTATCCGTATCCGTAGGGGTGCTAAAACCTAAAGTCCTCCACTGTCCTGTAACTAATAACTTGCAGTCTGTGGTGGGAGATGCAGTTCTGATATTATGACGAGAGAAAACAGAATCGGGTTGGTGCTAAGTGAAGGCAGGGTTTAGCGACCTTACGGTAGCGGAACCCAGCTAATAAAGTGACGGGACCTGATAAGACGTCACCAAAAGATGAATCAGGCTCCGGAGCTCTCCATGTTACAGTCTCTTGTTTTAAAGTATCCAAGCCACAATTGAATCATAACAGCCGTCTGAACGAGTCCTGGCAACGCCCTATTCTCGCGGTCTTAGGTCCTCCAGGTAGGTAGGTAGGTAGGTAGGTAGGTAGGTACATGAGTACCTAAGCCTGGCTTCTTCACAGTACGACTCCACCATTGTTATCCCGCCTGGGGAACCCTGAGACTTGTCAACTTTGTCATAACTGACCAAACCTGGCTCGTGCTCTGTTTATAGTGGTTTGTGTCCTCGATACCAACTCGTGGCAGTGCAAGGTACAATATATCCAGGCAATTCAGTCAAGATGAACTATGTACTGGGCGGCCTCACTATCAGGTCAGATTAGCGAGTAGCCCGATTTCTGTGTACGGATCGTACCGGATTTTGAACGTCTGGTTTTTTGGATATGAGGCAGCAATGGCACACTCGCCTTGTTTTTATTCGTAATATTTCGAGTCCGTTATTATCTTGTGATTCAAGACACAATCATAGATAGGACAAGGAAATCATGAAATTCTGTTACACATGTGAAAACTCCCGCGTCGGTCGCAACAAAAGTCGAGACACAGACATCTTCACATCAATCGATAGGGCTGGTTTCTGGTGGCATGTGCAGTGTCCCAACTTTACTCATCTGACTGCATGTGCCGGGCTTCGCATGTGAACTGGCCGTATTACGGACAGTCCGAAGCATGTCAGCCGCCTTGAGTCACAGCCCTACCAGGCCTCAAGGTACCGTAAGAAATGGCGACTTTAGACTAACTGACAGAAAAGGTTAAGCGATTTCAACATACAATTCGGTGATCTCTACCTAATCTTTATTTACCCCTAGCTCAGACTGTCAAGTCTTCTCACATCCTGTGGCCAGGTCACAGATCAATCGAGAACCTTGTGGTTTTGGGCTCCCTTTGTCTGTCTTGGATTGCTACAGACCCAGATATCTTCATCTCGCTATCCACATCGTCAATGCTGCGCCGTCTTGGCATCTGACTTCAGTAAATTGCCTATCTATATAGTGAAAGAGAAGACAGAATGAACTGTTTATCCAAAGATGGATTCGAGCGATAGTGACTGAACAAACGCCTAGTGTGTTGTAATTACCACAATGCGTAGGCCGACTTGCTCATATTTCTCTCACACGTCGAGCAATTCGGTAGCATTCACCACGTTATGGGTATTCGGATTGGTTAGGTAGGCTGATGAATGAAGTAAAGTCAAGTTGAATCTCTGGATAACGGCAACGGCGCCTCGGGCAAATGCTCCACTTATTCACGGCACCGCACGGACAGGGCCGGGTACCAAGACGGAGACGGACATAGAATTCGCTGTAAATGGTGAGGCTGCAGAATCAATCTCAGCCGCAATGACATCAAGGTTCAACTTCTGTGTCTAATTCAATATTAGGTATTGTTCGACGACTTTTACACACTCATCCAAAATGCTGACGCCATGTAGTCACTCTCAGTCTGCGGGTCCGGTACTCGGATGGTGGGGGGTTAAAGACAGCGTGGTGGTTTCATAGTCGACTTTAAATCAACCCTCACAAAGCATTGATACCTGCCAAGGCTCACCAAGTCATCTCCCAAACTTGTAGATCATCAGAATGGCACATGATGCACACCGCAAGATCTGGCAACCTCTCCACCCTGCCATCCGTGATCGACTAGACCCCCAGTATGTCGCCTATCACGAAGCACACCTGCAATACATCGAGCCCGACGAGATCAATGATTGGGATGGGTCTACAAGAACCAAGAAGGTTTCTCTGCCCCCTGGCGGGACAAAGCCACTCCCGGTGGGAAATATAAACGATTACGATGTTGGCAGGTTCAGAGTGAGGGTTTACACACCTTCAGGCCAATGTGATGAGCGAGGTTGGCCCGTTCTCATCTGGTTCCACGGCGGTGGCTGGGCACTTGGAGGATTGAAGAATGGGACAGACTTTTGTTGTTGGGCCTGTGAGAGTATGTACTAACTCGACTGCTTTCCCTCATGAAATACTGATGTTTGAATCAGGAGCGCGCTGTATAGTTGTCAGCGTTGACTACCGACTTGCACCTGAGAACCCGTTTCCAGCGGCAATTGAGGACGCAATTGACGCTATAAGATGGGTGTCTTCTTCTCCAACCCAGCTGCCACAGCTAGATACCTCCCGTATCTCTATCTGTGGAACATCCTCCGGTGCTAATCTAGCAATTGTCGCTGCGCTGTCTGCATCAAATCCAGAAACCCCTCTTCCAACGGCGCAGCCCTCACTCCCAAATACAATTACTCACCCTCCAGTGTCAATGCTACTATTCATCCCAGTTGTTGACAACACCGCCACAGCTGAAGGCGTCTGGAAGCCCAACGCAGAAACTGCCCCATGGTTTACCCCTTCAAGAATGGAGTGGTATCGGAAGCTCTACTTCACGCAGGATGATTATCGCTCAAGATGGGATGCCAGCCCTAATCTGGCCCCTGAAAATCTCCTAAGTAAGCTCCCCAGGACATGGATCACGCTTGCAGAGATGGATATTCTTGCCCCTGAAGCGCTGGCCTTTGGCGAACAGTTGAAAGGATTGGGAGTTGATGTCGAAATGTCAGTGGTCAAAGGCGGGACACACTCTATCCTCTCTCTCCACGGGGTTATTGACAGAGGATATCAAATGATAGAGGATGCAGTCAAGCATTTACAGATGGTGTTTGGCACTGGCTAGGCAAGGTTCCCTATGAGACATGAAATAAGAACTCTTTCACACCTGATACTAGGTCTTCCCAGCAACAAGTGATCTAGTTCGGACTTCCGGACTGCTTGCTCTGCCTATCTAGGGGCGTCGTTCTGCCGTTTGTTTATCTTGCTCGGTCCAGAAGAATGAAATACTCTCATGACCTAGCTATATTGCGACAGCCTCAGTCATTGGTGTTTTTCGGTCATACTGAGCCGAGCTCTCACTATTCTCTGTCTTGCTCTTACGGCTGCGAAAGCACCAAAGGTCCTTTAGACCGCCATCGTCTAACTCCAACAGGTGCTTCATACACAAAGCTGGATGGAAGATATTGAGGGCAACAACAGCGACCACAATCAAGATACCCTCAAATCCGACAAACATGTACTGGTCGCCCATGATAGGCCCTTCCCAACCTCTGGACAGCTCTGCGACTCGAAACGCGCTTCTCCATAGGATGCAGAATGTGGCGAGAGATAAAGCACTGAGGAAGGCTTTAAACCGAAGGGAATTACGAACCTTGGAGATCTCGGGTCGTTGGTCAAGTGCCGCATCTCCAAGAGCTCGTTGACGACGAATGGTTCTGAGGGCAAAGTCGACTGAGCATATTATAAAGGCCAGAATGGTGATCACTTGAGAGACGAGGCCAGCAATCATGATATTTGTCCCTGTATTGGCGTTCCGGTGCAAGTGGGCGGCGGTTGAAGCCATGCCACCTCCAAGAGCTTGGAGGACAAGGGATATAAAATCGCAAGGAATGAACTGAAGATTTTCTCAGGTTAACGTCATATCAGCCAAAAGATTTTAAAGATCAACATACAATTCGAGTATAATATTCCGACGGTAACCTCGAGTTCTCCGGCCCGAACGCTGATACAATTCTTCGAAGACAGAGGTAGATGCCAGCAGCCATGAATGCTGGGCCAATTGTCAAACAACAAATTTGCACAAGAAACCCCGTCTCGCTCCATTGGTCCTGCCAGCTCAAAATGCGTCCAACATAGCCAAGGATCTCGCAGATAAGACCAAGCACCATGGCAACATTGAAAGCAGTACCTCTGTGGGTGACGACCCAGACAGCGCAGAAGCTTATCAAGGAGAGTGAGAAGATGGCGAGAAACGCAGCATTGGGCGCCAGGTCGACGCGATATTGGTAGTAGTATCCTGGCACGTAGGAGACATCTGGGGTGTTAGTCGACATGGTAGATATGCTACAAACTAAAGAAAGATGATATCCAAGGACAGCAAAGACAAGACTTTTGATATAGAGACAGGTTTTCCGTTTAACAGACAGAGATAGAGGGAACTAGAAACAGGAGATGGCCTTTGCTTTTATAAGGCTTTTCTTCGTTTGTTCGTCTTACGACCTCTTTTGTATTAGTGTTATGAAACAAGAGGAGAAGTGAATGTATAATGATCACAAGTACTGAGATACCTGCTAGGAGACGCAAAAACTACAACTTCGTTGCCTACCTAAGCATGGTTGCATCTCTAATGCTGCGAAACATCCTATCACGGTTCAATTACCCAAGATCCCGTTTGAAGCCGGCATATTCTCTCCTTCGCCCCGCCGGGACGTTTCTTAACCCAGCGGCCGTTAGTGTAAGTGGGTGTTGCTGTCTGTGTTCTTCCTATGAAGGAATGGAGGGTTCAGGGCGAAGTTGAGTATCAACGCCTGTCGTATTTCGTATCTCGTGTTTCTTCTAAAGGATACTCAGTCACTATCTTCTCTGGGATCCCGTCGGCCCTGGTGAGCCGGAGGGGGGGGTATGCTATTGAATGAATCATGAATCTCAATTTCCACGACGGACATCTCTTGTGACGCTGTTACAATGGTTGGTTTGCAACAAGGATTGCAGAGCCTCGCAGATGACCCACACACACTTGCTCGCGCCATCATCCTATTCTGGCTCTACCTATATTATAAAACAAGAGCACCCTGGTAATCCTATGTAAGACCACGCACTAAAGAAGATGCCCGGCTACTCTCTTGGAAAATAAACTTGTCACTCTGTTGGTGGCGATGGTAACGCCCGTCCTCCCCAACACTTGCCAGTCTCCATTTGACCACCTACTTCTTCTTTTTCTTGTCCGTGGAGCTGTCTCCTGCAGAACTGTCATCCACATGGGTTATACCAGCACCGCTTGTAGTCACTATGCCACCAGCAGCTCTACTCGCACCGACACTGATTCCTCGACCTTCTCGCGTACCTTCCAAGCTAAAACTAATATTGCTTGCAATGCTTCCACTGCGCCTGACGCCAGCCTTGACTCTGGCCGGAATTGGGGATCCTAATCGCTCTACAGGGGATTCTGTTCCTTCCTTGGGCGACTCTCTTTCTGCAGAATGCTCGCTCTGGAACACGTCCGGGGTGGTTGGCCGATCGTCATTAGATTTATCAATAGAGTATCTAACTCTGTGTCTCGTAGTGTTCTTTGGCGATGGGATTCCCGAGGCTATCTCTCGTGCTCGGTGTGGCTGGGGTTGGGGCGGGGGCGTGGCCTGGATACCGTTGGCCCCTTCGAGACCCGGGGTGAGCGTTGAAGATTCGCTCTCACTCCCTTGATGGGCTTGGGCGTATGCGTATCCTGAGCCTAAAAGACTCTCTTGCCGACTGACATAGTATCGGTCATACTCTTCCTTTGTGTGCTCTGCATCGGTGAAGCTATCAAGCGCATCAAATACGTGCTGGAAGACCTGCGCGTCCACATCTCGTGCCCACAGAAAGTCGAGATGTTCGTAGTGAGGAATCTCGGTCGCCACGGTCTGAGGTGGCAGTTCCTTCAGCATCACCTTGATGTCAACCAGTGAATCGCTTCCTCCATACACCAGAACGATGGGCGTCTTGATGTTCCTAGTCGGGTACTTGGCAACCTTGGAATATTTCCTGCTTGAGCTGACACTGATTGGCTGGTGAACATCGTCGTCGTACATTTGGAAGGATTTGTTTCGGATTATCTGGAACCAGTGAACCACACTCTTTGTGCTTGTGAAGGAGTATAGATGCGGGTAAGCCGCCAGCTTCTGACTCGCCGAAATATTGAGGGTCTGCCAATTGAACAGAAATGAAAGTCCCATGTCAATAAGTTTGCTGAAAATCGGCGGGTATAACAGAGTCTCCCACATAGTTGCAGAACTAAGAATGGAACGACGGCCAAACAATAGGAACAGAACAGAAGGCGATGCCGTGATAAGTGCGTCGACAATTCCGTTAGATAGGCCGGCAGGTGCCATGGCGGGCGCGAGGGCAATAAAGACATTGACCTGGTTGTTGAGCTTTGGGTGGATAGCTAAGCTGGCAAAGGCTTGAGCTGTACCTTGCGAGAAGCCGATATACGAGAGGCTCTCCTGCTGAGTTGTTTCAAGGATGTAGCCAATGCTGTCTGGGATATCATGAAAGGCAAATTCGTCAATGGAAAAGTCCCAAAAAGCGTGCGAGGTTGGCGACGAATGGATTGACTTTTTAGAATACTTGTTTCCTCGATTGTTGCCGAACTAATGAGGTTAAGGTTAGCTGGTAGGCTTCAATTGTGATGATCAGGAGACTCACCCAGACATCGTAGCCTCTCTCAACCAGCTCAAAAGGGAGACATCTCTGCGCATTGGTGAGAGATACCCAGACCTCGGAATTCATGAGGAGACCATGGTGCATGTAGATGACCTTTTTCTTCAGGCTTGTTGGCCCACAATTGACCTTCTGTCCTTCTTCTCCCTTCCTCCACTGAAGTCGGTGAAGGCCTAAGAGATATCCATCCTTGGTCTGGGCAATATGTTCTTCTGCTTCATATCCCCAAATGCGACACAGTTCAACAAAGTCGGGCGCATCTCGTACAGAAGTTGATATAGCTGGATAGCTTGTTAGATTTGGATGCCAAAAAAATAACAAAATTACTCACATTTACGCTTACTCTCTGCCCTTCTTCTCGCAGGTTCTGAGAATCTGTTGAAGAGTCGCCTCGAGGCTCTATAGAATAACGAAACGAGGAACGGCGCTGTAATGTACTGTCAATATGGTCTCTACACCGCTTGAAATCGGTCTGCGACTCACGCAAAGCCAAAGTCAAGACTCGAATGACTGCTTCGAGGCCGACGAGAAGAAAAGATCCTATGAGCGCGAGATACTCGTAGCTGTGTTGATGGAATACATGTCAGCAAACTCGGTGTATATACAAAAGATAAAGATAAGTAGGTAGATAGCTACGCGGTCTATCCAAAACCATCAACAGGGGAAAGAAACTCACGGACGGAGCCTTCCAATGAAAGGAATAGCCATCGCAACAATTCTTTGTCTGCGATTGTCGCGACACAAACCTACCCTGTCCAAGGTTTGTGTTATGGTAAAGACGACGATCAG
Source organism: Fusarium heterosporum (assembly GCA_013396295.1). Classification (NCBI taxonomy): domain Eukaryota; kingdom Fungi; phylum Ascomycota; class Sordariomycetes; order Hypocreales; family Nectriaceae; genus Fusarium; species Fusarium heterosporum. Next base: position 475,573 of record JAAGWQ010000075.1, on the reverse strand, counting down.
TGAGAGAAGGAGAGCAGGGTTGATAATGATTGATGGTCAAGGTGATGTCACATGCAATTGGACATGGCTAAGAGAGGTACTAAAGTTAGGTACGGTACAGTTGTCGCATCGACATCCACTACGAATCATGCATGACAACAGGACTTTTTAGGCGAGATGTAAGTAGTAGGTACCTACTCCTATTGTAACGATAGTAGACAGGACCGACCCCTGGTGAATAACTCGGGGGCATCTAAGAGTTTTTGGTTCCGTAACTAGAATACCTGGAGGATAGTAACAACATCCCATATCCCTTCTGATACCCTTCTGAAACAGTCACTGAGCCACAAACGATACATGCACTTCCACATGGCACATGCAAATGTCAGGGTCGTAGACGGTAGGATTGGGTAGTTTTTAGTGGGTCACTGACAGTAGCAGTGTCCAAGGCATATGGACAGCCTAACTTAATTGGTAGTACTTCCATCCATGGATGGCTGGGATTGTGTAGTAGACTTTAACTATAACTTCAATTCACATCAACCACTTTATTGTAGAATCCGTTCCTTTCCATTATCCACGACACTCGCTCTCTCCCATACACACAAATATCTCAAAGCCCTGCGAATATAATATGCCATGCCATGCTATCCCTTTCAATATTGCTCATCCTTCCAGAGTACAAGCTACAATATTCCCCTCATCTTGTCTTTCTTGCTCTTTCTTTCCCATCTCGTCATTCGCATCTCATCCTACATCCAGATCATCATCTTCTTCATGTCCTGTCTGCAGCTCCTGTACTTCAAATGTCTTAGCAGCCCCTTCTCCTTGGCCAGGTGCTCTGTAGCTATTTGTTCCCGTCTAATAAAATGTCCATGTAGACTTGACCAGTTTCCCCAGCCAGGAGCGATGCAACGGCATCCATTCAGCGCTCGAAGTGCGACTTGAAGTCTTGTGTCTTCTTTGGTGGAATCAACAAGTGAGATCAAATACCGTTAATACTCTTACGAGTAGCTCACGCCCATGGATGATGGTGTTGCAACACTAAGGCGCCACCAAGTACTACAAGAAAAAAGCCTTTCCAGAAAAGAAAAATAAACCCCCCGGTACTGGGTCCAGTACCTATTTATTGTTATGAGCTGAGGAGCTCCGACTTGCGATTGCTCTTCCAAAAGTCGATGGCTTCTACAACATCATCTCCCTTCTCGTCTTCATGTGCAAATAGAATCTGATATTCCCGTTAGCATATCTGAGAAAGCTTGTGTTCTGCGTGGCAAAACTCACCTCATGTGTACTGCTATGAAGCATACGAATGTTCTTGCGAGGAACAATATGTACAGCGCCGCTCTCCATGTTACGGAGCTCGATGAAGTTGGGTTCAAACGCAAGGATCCAGGGGTAACTGAGAGCGAAGCTTTGTGGTGTACCCTCCCAGTCAATTCGCCATTCTGGCCGAGCCCTCCAGCCGTTGCGGTTAACAAAGAAAGAGAATTCAGAGTAGTTAAGCAAGAACTCTCCATTAAGTCGTTCAATGTGAATTGGTCTGACTCCTTCTTTGCGAGCCACGAAGTCGAGCGAAGTATCAGCCTGGTCCAGCAGTGACTGCGTTTCGAGCGTCTCAAGAGAAACAACCTCAAAACCTCTAGCGCAGGCAACACATAGCTTGGACTTAAGGAAATGTACGGAAGACGACTCGGTAGGGATGTAAAACTCTTTGAACGGCTTAAGCTCATCGTGTCCGCCACTGATAAACTTACCAATACCCTTCTGCTTCTTGTTCTTGGTCATGGCGTCATTGGGTTCGAAGACCTTGATTGTGGTAGACAGTGCAGACGACTTGACACAGCAGACCAGGTGTCTGCCCAAGCAGATACCCGTTTTGAAGAAAGTGCAGTGGTTCTGGATCTTCTTGGGTCTCCTGGACAGCGCGGGCTCGTCAGGGTTCAGGGCTGAGACTGGATAAGACTGGAGGGTCTTGTTAGACAAGACCAAGAGGAGCTGGTACTCTTCCAAGATGTCAATCTGAGTAACACTGGCGGTTTCCAGTACACGGCGAGGTACTTGGTCCTTCACCTTACGATCTGATAGGTAAACACCGTTGTCCGTGCCATACAAGAGTTTACGGCCACCATCTTTTCGATGTTAGCGAGCGAAATGACCATAGAGAAAGGAAACTTACCAAATGGTGTGACACAATTGACACGGTTCGTCCCAGCGAAGAAATGGCTTGAGATGACCGTAGTGTTGAAGAAGTCGGCTCGGGATCGAAGACGCTCTTGTGCAGTATGAATGAACTCAAGCCACTTTTGACGTGCCGCCTGGTTCGATGCGTAAAGCGCCAGCTCATATCCAGCTTTACCAAGATGGCGGAACGTGATGGGCCAGCCTTCCTTTCTCGCTGGATCATTGGCATTGTTGCGGATCGAGGGAATCAAACTTGACGATGTTCGCTTCATATTCCCATCTTTAGGAATAAGTTCATCCATCTCTTTAATTGCAAGAAGTTCCAGGGGAATAGGCCGGCGGTATGCCTTAATTTCCTCGGCCTTGCCATTCTGCTTGATACGAACAAGAAGAACCGCGTGATCGAAGAGAAATGCTGTAATTTCCGCAGGATCTGTAGGTGACTTCTTGAATAGACACTTGAAGACCATCTCACGACCTTCTTCATTAAGTCGAAGATCCACCCTCTCATTGGGTCTGAACCGAAGCTGCTCGTGGAGTCTCCTAAGGTTAAATCGATTCTCCGCCTTTCCAGATTCCGCGTTGACCCTGCCCAGAATATCACGAATCATGACCAGAACCTTAGGGATGTCTTCCTTATCAGGATTGTCGTCGTCTGTATACTTCAAAACGTTCTCCAGGAGTAGAGGATATCGAGCTAGGCGAGTCGTTGGTTTAGTCAAGTAACCATTCAACTCCAGTTTCCTCGACTCCTTGCGCCTTTCTATCTCATCAACGAACTTGCCGAAGTATGGGTTGATCGATCTTTCGTTCTCAAACTCAAATTTTCCTTCCAACTGCTTGGAACCGTATAAGATGAACGGTTCAAACTGAGGGACATATTCCAGAAAGATGTCACCGATATTGTGTACGATAGGTTCCTTCTGTTGTCGAGTGGTCACGTTCGCGGCAAAACGTGAGCTGACGGTATGAATACTAGGGTGATCGATAATGTTGCTAAAGATCGTCTTAACAACCTTCTCGCGACGCTGAATGGGTACGGGTGAGGCCTTTGATCGCAAAGGCAAGATCCAAAAATCTCGAAGATATTCCAAATCTTTGACGAAATCTCGCTCGGTATAGCATATCTCCGAAATGACTTCTTGCCTCTTCTTCTCGCGATCCCCGACCTTCTCAGCGACTTCTTTGGGAACTGAGTTAATCCATAGCTTTTGTTCATCTGTTTGATCGACTTCATCGTCAACAGCATTGACTGCGTCCTCTTTTCGTAAACCTGGGTTAATTTTGAGATTAAGTCTAGAAACTTGCTCCAGTCGTCGGGGGCAGGCAATAGAGTAACAGAGTTGGTCCCTGGTACAAGTCGGAGAATAACACTCAGAAAGAAGGACGAAGACACCGTTGACTGCATCCCTCTCCTCAGGCTCATCCATCAATGTTTCCCTGAACTGATACATCTCCGATTGGGAGTCTCGTAGACGGTGCTCGTAGGTGACATCGTGAAAGAATTTCTGAGCATCCAAAGCTCGTCCAAGAAGTAGAGCAAGGTTACGGTCAGTTGTCCTAATAATATACGACAGGACATCAACTGCCTCGGAACCACTGAAAGCATTCTTGTATGTCAATTCGTTCTTGGTGCGATCACCAACGATGATCTTTCGACGGAAGCACTCTCCCACTCGAGATAGAAGGGCTGGATATACAAGAGGCGGCCGGATCTTGGTCGCAGTTGGGGGGCGTTCGCTCTCGATTGATTTGCTCCTAGTAGGTCGCTGAGCTAAAGTAGAGGCATCAGATTCGGACGGGGTGATGGTCGGCGCCACGGTAGATGCCATCGACATTGTCCTACTATGATCGCTGCCACCATTGGAAGAAACCATGCTGGATGTCCGGGTTTGTGCTCCAGGTGCGTGAGGCATCGTATTAGGGTAGCCATTAGTGCTTGGCAACTCTGTGGGTGCTCGCCGGTTAGGGATGACTCGGCCGCTCATAGTCTGATGGGCGTCCATGCTCTGGGGCTGATAATTGCCAGTCAAAGACATGGTACGATCCTCGTGACGCTCCGGCACGATTCGCCCTTGGGCAGTTGTTCTCGACGAGTTTTGCTGCAGATATGGCGCTTGTCGCATCTGGTTCGCGGGAGCCTGCTGGTAAGCATTTGAGGAAGGGTGGTACAGTGGTTGGCGAGGAGCAGAAGCAAGCGACTGCGAACGATAGGGATCACTGTTCATAGCGGGACCGGGCCCTTGTCCTTGTCCTGGCCCTCCTTGGTGAAAACGCTGAGCTGGCGTCCTTGGACCGGGAGCTTGCTGTGGCGGCGGTCCTCTCTGTTCCATTCGTGGAGGTGGAGGCCCTCCGGGGCCAGGGTAGGGACGCCTTGCCTGCTGCTGATACTGATGATGTTGCTGCTGCTGCATGTAATGAGACGGCATCTGCTGGCCTCCAGATGCCGAGCGTTGGCTGGGATAGTAATTGGAAGACATCGTGCTATTACTGTCCATTGTCCGGGTCCTACCAGCATTCGGATCGCCGTAGTGGCCCGGGGGCGCACGAGGCGGTGGCTGCCTTTGCATGCCGGAAGACATGGAGGACATGGTTTGAGTGCGGCCCGGATCCATCATGGACGGAGGCATGGAGGAGGAAGAGGTCATGGTTTGGGATCGGCCGGGAGGGGGGGCCGCGCCGAAAATATTGGAGAAAGCGGCATCTCGCTGACCGTAATTGTGGTCGTCGTAGCCTCGCTGCGGTGGTCGTTGGGGAGCTCCCCGAGGGTCGTAACCGTAGTTGGACATAATTAAGGATACTTGAGAAGACGCATGTCAGGAGGCAGATTCGGACATAAAAAGGGGATGCCGAAGAGAGAGAGGAGCAGTTTACCGGCAGTTTTCTGAGTGCCAGAGGCTGGAAACTCTTTATCAGGCGTTTCGACCGCCGATTTCGACGGATGCGCCGCCGTCAGTTGATGTCAATACGTCCCCTTAAGCTAAGATAACGTTGAGGAGGTTGCGTGGGGGGAGACCGCCCGTCATGCAGAGACGTAGCGACACTCTCACCGAGTAGCACCTTGCAGCGAGAGGAGCGTCTGAAAATGATTCGGGTGCGTTGTTGCTTCCGCCCAAGAGAGGTATCGTGTCGGTTTTTTATGAGTTTGGGCTCGAGGGGGGCGTCGGACAAAGCGGCCGGATGAGCAAAATGGCAAACCTCGAGCCTTGGTCCGGAGCTTGTCGGCCAATCGAGGAGAAGATGGACGACAATAGGGAGGGTTATCGTAGACAATGGCGGTCGCCGTCTTGAGAGGGTTTTTCGGGGGTGTGGCCCTCTGGTGATGAACTTGGGAGGGAGTTGCAGGTTCACGATCCAGACCAGGCCAGGCACTTGTCGCAGGTAAAGAGGTAAGGTAATCCAGGTGAAGAAGTGAGCCAATCCAATTCACGTCCAGGACCTGAATGGAACTGTTTAGGGAGCCAACGGCGGACACGCCAGTGCTAGATCCACCCGCCGCAAAATCCACCATGAACCGGGCTGTCTAATGGCGGCCTCTGTGCTTTTGGGGGTTCCAATGGAAGTGTTGATGGGGGGCGGGCAAGGTGGGCGCGTGCCGTAGTGGCTGGGCAGTTAAATTATTTAGCACCCGCTACCAAGTTAAGGAGATGAAATATGCTGGGGTATACAGTCGTAGTGTAAGAGCATGGATCTGGGCGTTGCAGCGAGGATACGAAAAAAGAGAGGCTAAGAGAGGGGAAGAAGTTATCCAGGAGCAGGAAGTGCGGTTCCTTGTTTCTAGACGGTATATATAATATCGGACTGTTACAGTGAAGTTGAACTCTTTGTTGTTTGTGTATCGCAAAGTCGTTGTAGGGACAGCACACCTAGCATTGACACTACACCCACTGCCTGCTGCTGCAACTGTGGCTAGCGATATCTTCCACGGTTGTAGTCTTGCTACCTATTTAAAGTTCTCTGTCCTCGTTCCTTCGTGCCTGTGCCTTCGCTGTACAAGGTGTGGTCTAATAAGACATTAGGTGTCCTTTGTGCGAACGAGTGGACAATTGAGTTCCATGTTCTAAATTCAAATACTGGCGGCTACGGCAGGTAAATTTACTGATCATGTAGATGGACCCATGGAGCACGCTAGTGGCCGTTGGTTATCACACTTCAGGCTTTGACGGGAACATCCTCTTCATGTATGGTTGATGAATGCTTGTAACTTGTTTACTTGCCTACTTTCAGCATTACATTATCTACATATTATATGATACATCCTTATTACCAACAATGCCACCCGAGAGTAGAATTCTGTCTACTCTAAAATGTGTATCTGAGTAAGAATAAATTAAATACCTGTTTGGGACCGCAAGTGTCCCGGGTGTTTCGGCTTTTTAATCTTGGCCAACGGTGCAGGGTAGCGATCACCTCGACGTCAACTCCGTGAAGATCTCGGGATGGGGTGTTGAAGTAAAAACTTTGAAGTGTAGATATGATAGCGTTGATTAAAAACATATATATTTATTTATTTGATGGGACGCGTCAAAGTAAATAATTCCTTTGTCAACAGACGTACTCGATAGGTGTAGATCACGTGATCGATTTCGAAGCCACTTATCGCTCATTGGTCAGATCAGCCCACTCCAATGTGGCTTTCCACCTCAGCTCTCCAACTCTCTCTGGCAGCCTTGGCCTGTAGCAGGCTACATCATCATCAAGCTTCCACCTCAACTCCCACGTCGCCCTTGACCTCTGAGCTCCCTCAAGGCCGTTCCTCTTCATCATGGCAGAATCAGAGCTCGCCCCCAAGTTTGCCCCCTTCTTTGGGATGGTGAGTACCCGTCTTTGACTCTTTTGCTGGGCTCATAATCCAGGGGTGAACGCGAATGCTGATGCGGCGACTTGTAGGCTGGAATTGCAGCAGCAATGATCTTTGGATGTACGGCGATCCTCCCCTTCCTGACGCGATTCGACGCCATCCGGAACAAACACTGAACGATTGTGATAGGTATTGGTGCTGCATACGGCACAGCCAAGTCTGGTATCGGCATTGCTGGTGTCGGTACCTTTCGACCAGACCTCATCATGAAGGTACGGATTTCGTCGCTCAACTCAGCCAGGATTATATCTGACGTTCCTTGCAGTGTCTGATCCCCGTCGTCATGTCCGGTATCATCGCCGTTTACTCACTCGTCATTTCTGTCCTCATCGCCGAGGATCTCGACCCTTCCAAGAACTATAGCTTGTTTTCGTACGTCGACGCGATGTCTTGGCAACAAATACGAGTACTGACAACACCAGGGGCTTTTTGCATCTAGGATGTGGTATCGCAGTCGGCATGACTGGTCTTGCCGCTGGTTACTGTATTGGAATTGTTGGCGATAGTGGCGTTCGCGCTTATATGGAACAGTCCAGGATCTTTGTAGGAATGGTCCTCATTCTTATTTTCGGCGAAGTTCTCGGTCTTTATGGGTAAGTAACCTTTCTCAGGCCGCAACAATTCAGATTTGTATTAATCGTTTCACAGTCTCATTGTTGCTCTGATTCTTAACACCAAGAGCAAGGGTTAAATGGCATTAACCTATACCGGAATCGCACACCTATTCGGTCAGCCCTTCCCAAGAGCGACTGGAGTGTACGTTGAGGAAATTCCAAACAGTCATCGAGTTACGGAGGTAAACCATTATATGCACATTGGGCAAGGCGTTTTTGGACGTGTAACATATGTTTCGAACAGGTAGAAGAACGGCGGAAGAAGTTGACGGTGTCTGAATTTGAATACAAATAAAGTCTATGCTAACAAGATGATTTGGAAGTGACAAACAAGGTTTCCTGGGGTGTTTAAAAGTTCATTCCATTCAAGGGGCGAGCTACCTAATGCCATCAAGGCTCCTGAAGCCGAATGCAATCCCCGTGTCTGGCAACGAGTGACGGAAGAGAAGAACATACCATGACAATCATTTTATGTCGTCGACAAAGCGCGGATGAAAACTTGCGAGCCCAATATTCATAAGCCATGCCTCGTCCCGGTAACCCAATCTAGATTATCAAACGCCTTGAGAAATGCGACAATGTCGTTCCAGCAAATGTCAATTTTGGCACAGCAACGGCGACCCAGCGCGGAGAAGGAAAATGAGAAGATAAGAAAAGCAGAAATTAGCAGAACACAATCAGAGCAGGCGTCGTCCTCCCATACGACGGAAGAGCTTCTTGCGACTCCCGACTTCTGCCTCTCGACGGTACGCAGTCAAGCTTCGCTGGCGTTCATCCGAGTCCTTCATCCTGGCTATTCTAATGGTCAGCGAATCAAGCGCACAGTTGATGGTGGCTTTTTGGGGACCTTACCTAGGAACCAATCCCATTGGCGGTCTTCTCGGATCAGAATGTCCTCCCCTGATTCTCGCGTAAGTCGTTCCCGACGTGTCCTCGCAGCCGCTTCTTCGCCAACCAGATATGGATCTTCTAAAGGTCTGGTCACGTATCGCTCTTGGTCTTGTTCGCTAATATCGGACATGGCGCGACGAAGGCTATCCATTGGGTCACGCTGGGTAGTAGCAGTCAGTCGCCGGTTTGCGACATTTTGGTAGTGCCGGGCGGCGGGGTTGCTAGAGACGGAAGACCATGTCGCGATGCGGAAGTTGTTCAGGTTTGGCTGAGACCGCAGAGGAGCAGCGGGTACAGGAGGTAGGCCGATTGTCTGTTGGCGCTGTGTGGGAGTAGAAGTGCCGCTGCTGGAGGGGATCAGAGAGCCTCTCACGACCGCATGAGTTCGAACTGGGGGTGTGTAGGACGGCAAGCTCTCGGGGTACGGGTTTATTGAGTGATAGGAGGGAGCTTCGGAGACTGACGCAAAGAACAGGTCAGCAAGACAGGCCTCGTGCCAGGCAGTGGATCTCGAGACAGCGAGGTACAGTTCAGTGATATAAGTACAGCCAGCATGCCCAAAATGCCTGAAGTTGCAGCTTCTTTCTCACTCACCATAAGAAGGAGCAGCGGAGCGAACTGAAGCTGTCTCGAAGTCATCGTTGCTATACCGAGGGGTAGCAAGAGCGCCGGTCATGATGGCAGAAGTTGATGGAGGAAATACAGTCGAGAGTAAAGCGGAAGAGGGGAAGCACACGACAGCTCGAGCATCAGTTTCCAAAGGCTACTGGGGATATGGAAGTTAAGTAGCGAGACGAGAGAACATGGGCATCACACGACAGGCAACGGCGATAAAGTGAGACGTTGAAGTGTGCAAGAACAAGAACAAGAACAAGAATCCAGGACTTTTTGTCTTGGGATGAGGGTGCCAAGCTAGGTAAGACAAGGTCAAGGAGGGTCAGTAAGGCCAGGAGTTAGGTAGTTTGTATGCACAGCCGCGGATAAACATGCATGGAGTTTCCAGGGATGGATGCAGCGCAACAGAAATGGTGGGCAAGAAAGCAAGTGAACGTGGTCAAGAAAATACACAGAAACCATTGGGCGAGCGGAGCACGCACATCGAGCAGCCAAGGTAAAGTCTAGGTCTAGGCTTGGAAGCCGTATCGCATCGTGGCGTGGATTCACGACGTGGAGGTTGCAAGGGGGGGGGGGGACTGAGATGCGGGGACACATGAGAGAAGATACATCCGACGATGATGCTGTGGAGGGCCATGACGTGTTCTGCTCAAGGTAGCTGGTAGAGTGAGTAAACTTTCTTCTCTTGTCTCTTATTGTTTTGCTGGGCAGCTGAGTGAGGAACTGTGCGGGTATTTGTTTTTATGCCCGACTCTATGATCGCCATAACTCGGACAGATTGTGAATGCAAGGTGCGCGACATCCCTATTTCGGGACAACCATCAGCGAGCTCAGCTCCCCTAAAGACCAGACCTTATCGGGGGTTTTCCTTAGTAGGAATAACGAGCTTCCACAGATGCTTCGACACGGCGAAGCGGGGTATTCCGGGCAGTTTCCCGGGCCCGGGCTGGCCTCGGGGGACAGTTTTGGCTTGTTACCCACTGTGAATGGCGGGGGGTTCTGAGCGCTGTGGGTCATTGATCGGGCTGTGTGCGCAGGGCCAAGTGGGTTGCCTACGACAGGGCCAATCGATAAGATGCTTGGGGTGTAAGTTCCATGGCAGAAGATGCCAAAGCAGCGTAACTGACGGAAGCCAATGTTGCATATGTTGTTGCTATAAACGACGGGCTTGACGGTGAACGAATCCGGTTTTGTTGACGGTAGCCAGTGGAGCTTAATGATGTGATGGAGATGCAATGTACTCCGTAAATGTCCAACTTATTTTTCCATGGCTTCCACAATCAAGTTTGTTACGATGCCTGGTTGTTTCACCCTTTCCACTCCGTTTTGCTGCACTCGGTACGGAGAAAAGACGATCAAGTACTGTAGATTAGTAGTTGACACTTCCCTAAGGTTGTCGATCTCCCCTCACCGTCGCGAACCGCGTGGTCGGGCCGGCCTATGATGCCAGACCTGACTATTCTTTTGGGAATTTTCAAGTGCGCTACGCGACGCCCAAAAAGTATCCATCCTTGTACCTCCACACACACACATTTGAGCGCGATGGAGGACCTGGTTAACTCAGTCAAGATGGTGCCCTTTGATAACATCGTTGACCTGAGAGTGGTTGATCAAAAGCGGGGGGTCACCAGATAACTGGAACATTAGACTTGTGACCTCTTGGTGGCAGACGCAGGAACAAAGTCGTGGCTTGTCCGAGGGAGTCACTTGGAGGTCATATTCAAGTAGGTCTTGTCCGCATCAAACATTCATCCATGCAGCACTATTGAGTAGATGTCCTGCCTCCCCCGCTTTCTCTTCTGGTGACAAGCAGCCAACCGACCCGAAACCATACGTACCTAGGATATCCCGAGGCTTCGAGACCTTCGGTTGAATCCAGTTAGAGGGGAGGGGGGGCTCATATCTCAGGGGAAGCGGTACGGTTCGCACCGAATTGGCTATAGCGAAGGTTGGAATCGCGGCTGACCTCCAAATGGGTTGTCTCTAATCTGCATGTTACACTCTGATAGTGATAGAGGGCGGTGAGTGTGTTCTGCTGACGTGCATCGAGGTGCATTGGGTGTCAGCGCGCTTAGAGCTAAGTATTCCGAGTAGGGTCGGACCCTGGAAATCAACAGGACGAGATTCCCACCCTCTGAGAATAGGGAGCTATGTATGCGTTATCTGGCTATTCAAGCTCTTATTCGGTCACTTGCATAACAAGATTAGCATATGATTTATTGCTAGGTATCTCACATCAGAAACATCCTTCAAGTGGGAGCCAAACATGCAGACAAAGCCTCTCTCCTCTATAGTAATTATGAAATATTGGATAGTATAGCTCAATTTGTGTATTGTTTTGAAATACTTCATAAGATATTAGAGTCATTTATGTTTTTGCCATGTAAATCGTATTAAAGATAAACCAAAGGTAGTTTAATGCGTTGTAGCCACTTATTATCGTACCTTTTACACGCAAGTATCTATCAAACTGCCACGATATGCTTGTTGTTATCACGGGGAGCTTTTGAGATTCAGGCTCAACATATAGGTGCGACTCTTCATACAATTTTATCATTGTAGAAATTATGACCGAAATATAGTGACCGATTTCCGTTCCTGTTTGTATTGCTTGTATCATATGATCAACTCAAACCTGGGCGTTGTTATGATATCCAGTTGAAGATTTCAGTACCGTCTTCATACTGCACATAAGATAGAGAAGGTTCCTATAATATTTCAATAGTTTTGTGTACCATACTCAACATATGTTGATTTGTATGTGTAACGAGGCAAGGATCTACCGATTTCTATTGGATAGCTCAATGCGTGATTTCATCGCAAGATTTCACCATCAGAAGTAACCCGATTTTTCTCAAATACGTCAATATTCCTGGTCTATCTGGTATTGACTCATGATCGACGGCCCATCAAACGCCCCGAGTTCTACAGAGGAAACTATTGTCCAATTTTGATACATAGAAAGTATCATAACCTACGACTGTGTACATAAAGTTGTCATTGTCGACAATATTTGACGGTATCCAGCATTATCATCCTAGAGAAATATCAATCGCATCGCTATGAGGGATAGTCCTTACACAGGCCATGATCCTGAGACTTTGGATCCTGTGCCACAACAATACAGCGAAAACGATATCGCAGAGCCTCGTGAGGATCAACCCTTGCTTCGTGCTCCTGATGAGGAAACATGGGAGCCTCCGCGAGGTTTCGTCTGGATACAGATGGCCATCATGTCGAATGTCTTTCTTTACGGCCTCGATAGTACGATAACTGCTGCCACATACGCTGTTATTAGCTCCGAGTTCGATGCGGCCAACACGGCTTCATGGCTAACTACTTCGTATCTTGTGACCAGCACAGCATTCCAGCCACTCTATGGTAGAGTGTCCGATATCTTTGGTCGACGTCTGTGTTTCTTCATCTCAACCATTACGTTTGCCCTGGGATGCCTTGGGTGCGCCGTGGCGAACAACGTTGTCGTGCTCAATATCATGAGGGCATTGAGTGGCTTTGGTGGCGGAGGATTGATGACAATGGGTGAGTGTGACTCGAATATATGGATGTAAAACGGCATTGCTAATAACCGACAGCCACGATTGTTAACTCAGATATGATCCCTTTCCGCAAGCGCGGCATGTACCAGGCCCTTCAAAATGGTATATTCGGTTTCGGTGCGATTTTTGGAGCTTCCTTTGGTGGCTCGATCGCCGATCATATTGGTTGGAGATGGTGTTTCCTACTTCAAGTTCCAGTCTCAGTCGTGGCCCTGATTATTGGGGTGCTCGTTGTCTCCGATCAGTCGGGAGGGTTCTCCCTTGATGGTAATCTGGGTACCGTTTGGCAGAGAGTCGACTTTTCTGGATCTCTTCTGCTGGTTGTTGCGGTATCTGTTCAGCTAGTCGGACTGAGCCTCGGCGGCAACGAGTTGCCATGGAGTAGTCCTTGGGTTATTGGATCCTTGATAGGCAGTATCGTTTTGTTTGCTTTGTTCCTATATGTTGAAGCAAAGACGAAGGCTATCCCAGTTATTCCTCTTCGTTTGTTACAAGGAAGGCTGCCCATTGCAACTCAGTGTGCAAATGTATGCGCAGGCATGGCGGCTTATGGCGTAAGTTATGGTACTCTTTTTAAGTATTTGCGGTACTGACTCATTTAAAGTACCTTTTTATGCTCCCGCTCTTCTTTCAAGTTGTTCTACTTGACTCGGCTACCACAGCTGGTGCCCGACTCGCGATTCCATCATTGGCAACTCCAATTGGAGGCCTTATATCTGGTGTGGTTATGTCCCGTTGGGGAAAGCTGCTGCCACTTGTCCGTATTGGAGCTTTATTCATGGTAATTGGAAACGGCTTGGTGACCTTGTTACAATTCCAAGATTCGAAATGGAAGTACTTTGTCTATGTTTTTCCAGCGAATCTTGGCCAGGGTATCATTTACCCAGGAATTCTTTTTACTTCTCTCGCATCATTCGATCATGCCGGTAGGTCTAGTTATTATGTTGGAATTTATCACCTACTGACAAGCTCATAGACCATGCGGTCACGGCCTCGACCGTCTATCTTATTCGCTCGCTGGGTACTGTCTGGGGTGTTTCAGTCACCTCAGCTATCGTGCAAACCACGCTCAGTGTCCGTCTGCCAGATGCTCTGAGTGATGTTTCTGATAAATGGAGAGTACGCCCCTTATACTGCCCTCGACTACTATAGTGTATCTCACAAAATGCATACTGATGGTTACTGCCTCTAGGTCATCGAACAGATCCGACATTCAGTTGGATTCATCCGTGAACTTCCTCCAGACGTCCAGCTCAAAGCTCGTTTAGTCTACTACGATGGGCTGAGGTATGCCTTTGGCACTTCGACTGCAGTAGCCTTTCTAGGACTTAGTGCTGCCATGATTGCCAGCGGAACTGGCCTCCGAACCACTCACAAATAGTTGTGGGCCCTCAGTACCTTTCAAGGGGTTCTTGTCTTGATAAGTGTGGCTCTGCCCAGGATTCTCCAGCGACCTTTTAAGCGTCAATAGTATGCCATAACTAGATAGGTCATGGAACCTGGACTATGTGATAGGGGAAGCTGGGTTGCGGGCCTCTGATGATCGCAGTGACGCGCGTGGCCCAAGAGCCTGATAACGACCTCAGAGCCTCATATTTGGTAATCGACTGAATACATATTCTGTTCAACTTACATCAATTGCACGGCTGAGAAAGAATTCGACCAGTCTGCCAGTATGAATAGGAGGGTCAGTCGCTTATAAAGGAGGGATTATAAGGATCCCTTCTCTTGTAGGATACTTTACGTACCAAACACCAAGAAAATGCAAGTTAATAAACGAGATGATTGAGGTTGACTATGCTAGTGATAGCTTCGGAGTATAGTGCTGCAGGATCAGGAACTGATGACGAAGAAAGAAACCACTTTCGCATTGTTCGCGAGTCAACCCTGAGAGGATATTGCCGGAAATGCAATAAGAAATCGGACAATAGAGCTCGAATGCTGCATTGCAGGTTATCATTTACTGCTGCCTGAAGTGCCAGGTGTTTGAAAGTAGCTGCCAGCGATTGGAATCGCTCCCATGACAGGGCCCTTCTCTATCAAAATCACACGCGACTAAATTCGTCCTTTCTCTCTTCCGTTCAACTTCACCCTCTTTTCGTTGCATTACCTCCTCCCACGTATACTAACCCAACCCTCTTCAGCATCACGACCAGCTTCGTCCTGTGCCGTCAAATCACGGGGCAGTCAAGGTCTACACACTTGAACTTGAATTACTCTGCCCCTGCTCTCATCAACGAGTTCTTGAACCTCGATCCAGGCCCTAGAAGCGCCTAGCAGAGCACCATGTTCTATAGCCACGAGAGTAAGTTGCGCCGCAATCTTCAACTTCCCTTCTCGACTGACAGCCATCATCCTTAGTCCTCCAAAGCAAGAAGTATGGGGTTGCCACCATCTGGTATGTCGTCGAATGCTTCTTTTATGTCTACGAGCCCTGTTAACCTGATAATCTAGGGTCGTCGCTACCGTAGGTAGGAGTCGCCAGAAGCCGGCAACTCGTAAGGCAATCCAAAAGGTCAATGTCCCCAAAGCATGCGAGACTATCATCAGCCCTGGTGCCCCCCTGGCTCTTCGTCTTCAAAGCAGTCTTCTTTATGGAGTCTCCCGGGTCTATTCTCAACAGTGTAACTATGTCCTTTCAGATGCCGAAAAGACACAGTCGGACATGATGACTCTCTTTCGAGTCATGAACACAAGTGAAACGGACCCATCTGCGGGCAAAGCGAAGTAATTCACCCTTTGTCGAGCCCGAGGGTGCACTTTTACTGACCTTTCAAGGCGCCATCAGATCACCCTCCAGGATGATCCAGCCTTTGACCCTTTGTGCGGTCTGCCAAAGTTTGACCTTTTGTCCAGTGCCGAGGAACTGGTTCTTCTTTCGACCCAACTCTCCAACAATGTCTCCCAGATGACCCCTTTCTCCCAAAATAGCAGCTCTTCTGGCCGAAACAATTCTTTGCTGAACTTCGATATTCCGCAGTCTTCACAATTTGTGCGGAGCTATCATCTTCCAGATGATCTCGATCACGACTCTCCTTTTGACAGGCAATACCCTGCACAAGACCCTCTAGACGACTTCAACCCTTTTGGTGAAGATATGGCATCCATGCCCGGCTTGGATCTCAACTTTGATGCCGACGGCAATCTTATTGATTTTGGTGAAATGGAGCCACAGCTTCCCATTCTGCCAGGAACTGAAGCATTCGAAGAACAGCTCCACATCCAGGCTGCCAACGCGGCGAGCCTTGGTGCTGATAAAAGACTATTTGGTGACGACAACGCGATCATCATGGGTGAGGACGCTCTGCCTGACGCTGAGCCATTTCCAAAGCGCCCAGTCACCACAAAGCCCACTTCCTCAGCTGAGCCGACCTCTGAGTCAGTCGAAATCGAGGAAGCCACTGCGCCTGCGCGACGAGCGAGGTCACGCCGAAAGCCCCAAATGGTGGACGGAAAAGACTACATTACCATGAAGGAGATGCGAAGCTGGTCTTCGAACTACCTCAATAACATGGAAACCGCTCTCAAGTCTCGTTCGGCAACCACTATTACCCAAGCCCGCCACAACGCAAAGGTTCTCCTTTTCGACAACGGACTAGCAGGTGTTGGTAAGGCACCTCTGGGAGCGGTTCATCCCCTTGCAGAGCAATTTGCCGGAATGTCCCTTCTGGCACAACTTCGCGGAGAAGACTCTGGGCAAAATTCTGGCTCTGGATCTGCGTCACGCGGGCGCCGTCGTGTTTCGGCTGAAGCGTTTGGAGATGAAAAGAATGAGGAGCGAAATGTGCGTCAGAAAGTCGACAACGGTAACGAGTTTGGGCGTGGCCAAGAAGACATGGGCGCAATCATGTTTGGTGAAGACATAGCCCCCGAGATCGGGTTGGAGGCAGCGAAGGACCTCGAAGGTCGTCACTCGTCTTTTATGGCTCCTTGGAGTCGTGCTCCATCTGCTGCCCCTGGTTCATCTATTCGAGGACCGGGCAGTGTACAGAAAAAGCATCCTGCACCAAGCCCTCTTCATGCCCGTGGCAGCGCGACTCGTTCTATTGAGCGTTGGAGCGATGCCCCCGGCCTACCTCATGACTCTGACGATATGCCGATGTTACACTCGCAGGACTCTTCCATAGGTGACGAAGGACTCATGGGAGATACCGATTTCGCCAACGGCAATGATACACAGAGTTCCGGCGCAATTCTTGATGGGTCCGCCCTCGACTTTCTAGGTTATGCCACCGCTCGCGCGCAAACAAAGGGTTATACTCGTGTTGATGATGGGATTGGCAGTCGCTGGATCGACTTTAACACACTTACTGACGAGCTTGACGACCCGGCTAGCGTAAGGAGGTTTGTCTCGGAGGCTTTCATGCATGTTCTTATCCTCGCCACCAAGAATGCCATAGCTTTGGAACAGGATGGTATTGCACAGAAACAACCCTTCGGCACGATCCGTATTGGCTTCGCCCTTCCACAGCAAGATGATATGAGTGACGAATTGGCCTAGGCTCATAGACTTCGGGCTTCAACTGGTGCATACTGCTGTTCACATCGTCCCTTCTCAACGATGACGGGAAACTTACAACGACTTCCATGGGTCACAACATTGCAATTTTGAGCGGCGTCACATGGTTTGATTTTTGAGCAAAACTGGGATCACTTACATCTGGGATTTGCAAGACACTTTATAAGCGCGCTATGGGAATACGGGCAATGAGATGGGTATGGGAAATGGTCTATACACATCATGATTTCGAGATGGGGAAACTGGGCATCAAACGGACATTTCTGTTATGGGTAAGATCTCCCGGAAAGATAAGCCTTCATCTGGCCTTCAGATAGTCATAACACTCAATGAGAAATGGTGAAACTATTCGTGTCTTATTATGCTTGAGATCATCTATTCGTACAAATCATCATCCGTTCCACCTTCTCTATCTTCAAACTGCATGTAATCGGCAGGCTTGTCCTTTGAGTCTGCATTGACGAATTGCCATGCCTCGTAGACAGGATCAAGGACTGAATCGTCGAATGCAAGGCTCAATGGCGGCGGCAAGAAGGTAGCAATGTTTTTATCTACGCTCAAGGTGTTTGTTCCACTACTCTGTTCATAGTACAGCTGATAGATAGGCGCGGCTATGTCTTGCCCGTTTGACACGGCAGCAAGCAAAGACGAAAGGGCCTTGTTGAGAACCGTTTTCGCGGATGAGGTATGAATGGTACTGAGATAAACGACATCTGTTGGCCTTTCGTTAGCATGATTGTCTTTAAATCATGTGAAGAATACAATATTGAAAGGAATGGGGTGTAAGTCAGTTTGTCAGAGATAATGATCGTCATTAGGGTTCAGACAATGTAGATAAGTATTCGATGTGAATCATCATAACACCAGGAGAGATAGAAAGAAAAGGGATATAACTCACATTGTCCAGAAGGGCACTCCCCTGTGTCGCTCGAGTGTACCATCGCATAGACCGGAAACTCGGAAGGACTTTCACCCTCACAAGAAACCGAGCCGGTGGGAAAGGCCACCACTGCAACAGCAGGTGTGGGAGCGCCATCGGTAAGCAGCTCAAAGACTGGCGACAGATCTGACTTTGTCACGACAGTGAGTCTGCTGATTCGTCTACTATTGGGGTCACTCGATTCGGTGTCCTGGACCACAAGCTGAGCCTTCACGTCGATATCGTTGGTAAAGGATAGGTTCAGTGGAACCCCAGTCTGATCAGACTCAGATCGATCCAGGTTACGGATACCAGAGCCCAACATATAAACTGCACCGCCGACTGCGGCAGCCCGGCAACCCACTTGAGCCACTTCTGACAGGCCACCCCATTTAGGATAAACGGCAGCGAAACCGGGACCAAAGACTCCCATAGAGGACAAGTGTCGATTGATCGAAGTCAAGCCATCTTTGACCGAAATCTTACCATCATGACTTAACGTCAATGTGATGATGTAAGATTGAAGGGCATGATCAAGCTTGAACTCCGAAGCCAAGAACTGTGACAGTTCCTCATCAGCGTGCGGCCGCCACGTGTCGATTTGAGGTTCCGAATTGAAGTCAAGCACGAACTTGAGAAACTTCATCAACGACCGCTTGGACCGAGCTGGGATCGAAGTGTTGGAGAAAACATCTTCGCGGGTCGACGGTATCCGACTGAGCGAGGGCGTCGACACGGACTCAGCAGGTGGCTGGTAGATGTAGAAGGAACCGACAGCGAGAAACTCGATTTGGCGGAACGCTTTCGAATCGACAAGCTGAGTCACCAGCTTTGACCTTGAATGGATCAGCTGAGGCGCAAGGGCAAGGCTGTAAGATCGTGTCGAACTCAAAGCGTCTGCATCTCGCTTCACCTCCGCCGATGAGAATAGCCGAGAGGCATCAGCCGAACGGTTCTTCTCCGCCCACTCATCTACCTCCTGAAGACTGAAAGCGGCTTCGCTGCCTCCGTAGAAGTTGTTCGGATCGACGTGGAGAATATTCTTCCCTGAGCGCGACAAAGCTCTTCAAATAATGAAGACTGGGTCAGTCCGACCGAGGCGACATCTCGACGATGGAATCCAAAGCTTACAGGGCGAGAAGGGACTGTTGTAGCCCAGTGCCGCTGATCACTACATCCCACAGGGTGTCTGAGAGGGATTCCATGGTGAGGTAGAGGTTGCAGAGATGGAAGAGAGGAGAAAGAAGTCAAGATCCGCCTTTTATGATGCGTGAAGGTTGAAAGAATATTTCAGGTGGGGCAGGGTTGCTCAGCAGCCAAGTTAGGTACGTAAAGATAAATCAGGCTGGTCCGTGCGGCAACTCTTACAACACTGAAAAGGATTGGCCGAGATTTTCTTCGTCTTCTTCTCTTTTTTCCCTCATCATCCGCTCAGCCCTTTACGCAATGTCTACCTCTTCTGGCGGAACATTGCTTGCGGCGTGGTAGTTTCATTACTATTCACTTTATGAGTGGTAGAGCAATTTGTCTTCCGGTATCTCCTGCCCTAGAATAAAGTCTGAAAGGGTGGGTCGAATGGTATAGACACATTTCTTCGCCCAGAGTAGTTTATGATGTGATGCTAGAATTGCTATGTTCATGTGTCCTTTTCATTGGGGTATCGTTAATCTATGATTGGGTGATGGCCGTGTTGAACTCCTCCCATCGCTTTGTTGCCCAGCCCAAGAAAGCATCTGAAGTCAAGAACTGAGGAGTCAAAGCAGTTCCTCCGTGCTTTGAAATGGACAAAATCTTGATGTCACCCTCCTTGCAATCCACCACGACCGTCACACTCTCGTCACAAAGCGACTCTTCAAGTCTGTCGGGGTCAACAAGTAACCAGAATTTGCCGTCGGTAGGTCGGTCGGTTTCCTTCCCAGTAAAGACAACAGCTGTACATGCGACTGGGATGTTGGTGATGCTGAGAGGTCTGGACTCCTTTCGGGAGCAGACGATCATCTCTCGGTCTAGATCGTATCGCGCCCCGGGGAGCTTTGTGTCTCGCAGTGCTGCCATGGTCGCAGCCCAGGCGGCATCGAAAGGGTTACCGTCGAATGAGATGAAAAATATGTCGATATATAGCACCCAGTAGGCCACAACAGACCGGCTCTCGTTTGCCGTGTCTATATCGTCCTCTTCCATGCGATCCTCATGCTCTTCGGATGGTGTAGTGTGCCATATTCTCAGATCCTCAGGCTTGATGATTTTGGAGCTGTGAAGAAGAGAGTATATCCGTGTGCTGAGAGTCTGTGCAAGAGTGCTTGGTGGACCACCGGGGAGAAACTGGGGAGCACAACCTGTGGCAAGCTCAATATTTGGGACTATAAGGTCGTAGTCTTTCAGCTCGTTTTCGGTGTTGGAGGCGCGGTAGTTTGGGATGTTGGGAGTCAGAATGGTCTCGCCTCGGACACCGCAGATGACGGTAGTGTCACCAACACGCACTACGGCGCTACCGTTGGCATGCGATAAGCTTGAAACGTTGACTGTCGGGGCGCGTGCTTCGTTTCCGGCCCGGCCGTTGCTTCGAGCTGGGCGAACATTGTCCGAGGAGGGCTCGAGGTTGGCAAGCAGATACGGATGAGGTGAAAGCTTGGCAAAGGTGGACCGTGTAAGTCCTGTTGTAGACGCCATATTATTAACGACAGGATTTTACGCTGTTCAGCAAGTCTTGATTGTCTTGAATCAAACGAGGTTGCTTGGAGCTGAAGGTCGATATCAGAAATGTATGATGAAAAGTTGGAGAGATGTTCGCAGCCTCGTGGGGCTCATGAGTGGGGTCGATATCAAGCATCGACCTATCATTTAGCTCTGCTCACTGCAAGGCTGAGATCGAACTCCACTAAACAGAGACGTAGGGTAGGTAAACTGGCACACGTATTTGAAGCCGACTTACACAGATATAACATATCTACCTGTTTTCGAGTGTTATACTGATTTAGACCCGTCATATTTTTCGATTTCTGACTTAGTACTGGGTCATTGCAAAATATATTCCATCCTATACTTCCACCTCTGCATGCTGTTGACAAGTTATCTGCAGTGACAGGACTCTGTATTTTGGAGCATTACTCTGGATCTCTTTGCCAACATATTATCATCGAAACATGAACATGAGCTCCGAGGCAAGTAACGTTGTCGCCAGTGATAGCAATAAGCACCCAAAACCAACAGAAACATCCAACCCGTCATGTGAGAGGCGTGGCAAAAAGTGACGAGCAGTTGACGACGAGTACGAGGTAGGGGACCTTGGATCCTTCGTGAACTGTTGGTTCTCGTCACCGCACGGCACGTCTTTTAATCCCGCTGCGGACTGCAGATAGCGCATGTAGAAGAACTCATCACCAACAAACACAACGGTTCTGGTGGTGTTGTGCGACTATCTTACCCAACATGGATGCTGGATCGAACGATAGAGGACCCTTTGGATATTGACAGCCCGTTCCTGGCCGTTTTTTTACGGATATATCGTGCTCGAACGATTGCTAACCCTTTTGAATCTTTTAATGCCAGATGCGAACAAGGAAGTTCTCGAATGAGGTCAGAAGCTTTTCAGGCTTTTGACCCCCCAGAAGGATAATCACTGTTAACAACGAATCACAGTTTGTCTGTTACCGCCCGCTTGATCAGCCATCAAAAACTTGCAAGGATCGCCGCCGCGCCTCTAGACCAATCACAGTAGCCTATCGCATCTCATCACAGCGTTACATCTCCAGATGCTCCACCAATGCTCGTTCTTGCACCATCCAGCCCCCAAGCTATCAGCCTAGGGTCAATTTACCTAGAGGGGGAATGAAGCAACGCGGCTGGCCTGGGCAGATGCTTAGATCACAGCTCAAGTGCCAGGAACATGTCGCCTAAAAGTATCGGGGTTCTCAAGCGCCCAATCCCGAGCCATGCTCAAACGCTCATTCTCCCCGTCAACGTGAATGAACCAACGGCTGTTGAGAGTTGCAACATTCGACAGCTATATCATCACAATGCTAATTTCTCATCTCGTACAGAAATCACTAGTTCATATTTCATCACGGAGTACTACATGCTCGTAACGATCACAGCTCCATCAACGAAAAACACAAGACAAGAGAAAAGAAAATATGCATCATCAATGTCCTCATCACCAACAAACAAAAAGAAACAAAACCCCAGCCTCCAGTGACGATGATCCCCGACCTAGCATGCAAACCTAGAGCGTACATACAATATCCTGGTCCACTACCCGGAGAAACATCCACCTCCCGGCTTCCGCCATCGTGTTTCTCGGTTCTCATGTGTTGGTCTGGTCTTTTTCTGCATGTCACCCACCTCTGTCACTTCCAGCTCGCGGTTGTGTGACAGCCGAATGCTCCACTGAATGGGGAGACGGACACTTTGTAAGCCAGCCAATATCAGAGCCCCGTCAGCCGCTGGCCCTTGGAGGTGGCTGCCGTTCATATGCCGCTATGTTGACTCGTTAGCTGCACAGACTCTTCCCGCATGTCAATCTTGAATCCCAAGTCTGCCCATCCCTGCTCAGAGTGACAAGCTTGCCGCCGCTATATCACAAGAGCCAACCACTAACTGCAGTATCTTTGTTGAGCCCTACCTCTGCAGCTCTACAGTACTCCGCTCAACGGTGAGGATCTGATCGTTTTGAGGCCATATATTCGGCCGCATGCCCAGCTAGACTCCACCGTAGCTCCTGTCTTAATACCCTGTTCCCCAATTCTATGTGCTCGAAGCGTCTGCATTCTTTCATTTATCATTTGTGTTGTCAACTTTGCAACCTTGATTGAAGAGTCTATCATTCTTTAATCTGACTGTGCACACTTTACTAGACCACATTTTGCCCAGGGATCGATACTCCAACGCTTACCAAAGTCGTCGTCTTATGGTTGCGCCTTCATCTCACCAGAACACACGCATACTTATATACAAATTTGCCATTCATGTCAAATTAAAGGGACCCCATCGCGCACTGTCGCCGATCTCACAATCAGACTTAATACCAGAGCTTAACGCAGGTCGAAATGGCTCCCAACTCACATATCCGCGAAGCCGCCCAGGAGGCCTCAGACACAATCTCCAACCTCATCAAGCGCATCTCTATTCCCCTAACACCGACAAGCCCGCCAGGTCTCGTCCAAGCACACACCATAGACCCCTGGGAGAAATCTGGAAAGTATGGCCGAGGATGGTCCTATTTTGCGCTCGCTTTGATGAGCACCGTCCTCATCATGCGCGTGTGGCACTTCTGGCAGGACAAGATTCGACAAGCCATATACAAGCAGGAGGTAGAGGAGCATTATCGGAACCTCTACAATGCTGAGGCCGAAGCTATGTCTGGGATGCGAACTGGCCAGAGCCAGCACTTTTTCCCCGAAGGCCATGATACAATTGGAGAGAAGAACTTCCGACCAAAGGCACATCTCGCCTCCGTTAACATCATCAACGACACCTTGGCCCTGTTCCGATGGATATTCTACCGCCCTATTCCGGATTTTGTGTGGGGAAGACGTCGAGTTACATTCTCCTCGCTGGCAGTTCTCACTACTGTCTTCATCTCCCTGGCCTTTGTCGTCCTCTACTGCTTCCTGCAACAGCCTCTCTACTGGCAGAGCATTCAATTTGGTTCGCCTCCTCTAGCGATTCGAGCAGGAATGATTTCTGTTGCTCTGACACCGTGGATCGTCGCAACAAGCATGAAAACAAATCTGTTGACTATGATTATTGGTATTGGCCCCGAGCGCCTTAATGTCTTTCATCGATGGGCAGGCTATCTCTGCCTCTTTCTGTCCCTTGTTCATGCCATCCCATTTTACATTCAACCTGTCTGGGATGACGGCGGAATGGAAGTCTTCCAACGCCTATTTCCTGGTGGTAGTGGCATCATCTACGGTACTGGCATCGCCTGTCTCGTACCTCTCATCTGGCTGTGTGTTGCCTCCTTACCTTTCATTCGAAGAACGGCCTACGAGATCTTTGTTGTCCTTCACGTTCCTGTTGGAATTGTCTATGTCGGCCTCCTCTTCTGGCATACCAAGAACTTCCTCATGTCGTGGGCCTACCTCTACACAACGGTAGCTATCTGGGCATTTTGCTATTTCTTGAGGTTGTTCAAGTTGAACTGGGTCAAGCCCTGGCGTATGTCTTTCATGTGTGGAGATGAGGCAGCTATTACGCTCATGTCCGAAAATGCCATCAAAATCACCATTCCAACACAAATGAAGTGGAAGCCTGGCCAATACGTTTACTTACGAATGCCTGGAATCTCCTTCTTTGAGAACCACCCCTTTACTATTTCATCGCTATGTAGCGACGACTTCCCCTCAGAGTACGGTGAGCAATATCGTGACTGTACTCTTGTATTCCGACCTTATGGTGGATTCACACGCAAGGTGCTGGATACTGCCATTGAAAAGGGACCATTCCATACCTACCGTGCATTCCTAGATGGTCCCTATGGCGGTATGCGCCGTGATCTTGCTGCTTTCGATACTTGTATCCTTATCGCAGGTGGCAGCGGTATCACCGCACTCATGTCGCAGTTGTTGAACCTTATCAAGAGAATGAGAGATGGCAAGGCTATTACCAAGAAGGTCGTGGTCGTCTGGGCTCTGAAGCGACTCGAGGCTATGGACTGGTTTAGGGAAGAGCTTCGGATTTGTCGCGAGGCTGCTCCGCCTGACAGTGTCACCTGCAAATTCTTTGTCACCTCTGCTGTAAGAGCACGGCAAGGCATGGAAGGCCTGGGTCCCTTCAACCAGAACGGACCCAACGACCCCAATGGCCCTCATGGACCCCGGGCTCTGAGCCACATGTTCCATGACAAGCTAGACGGTTTTGTTGCTGGCATCGCCTCCAAGCGAAACTCTGCTTTGATTCAATCCGAAGCTCAGGGCGATCCTGAGCGTGAGCGTGAGCTTCGTGCCGAGGACGAGGACCGTATCACGGCACTTCCTCAGCAAAAGTATCTACAACCGCATTCATTCCCACCCCCACCACCAGGGCCACCGCCTACTAACAGAGAGGAGTCTCTAAGACGACTCGAGGGCCATGGCTACCCTGAAGATAAGAAACCTCCTGTTGAGGATGGTGAAGAACACGCACCGAACGATGGGGAGTTCCACTTCCGACCCATGAAGCACGACAACCCGCCCCAGTTCAACTACGCACCACGATCCCCTCAACGACTACCAGAGTCATTTCCTACTGAAGAAGAGGCGTTCCCCGTACGAGCTCCGGAGCTTGCGCATCTTCGAACAGTCAACCCTGATGCCAGTCGTACGCGACCTACATCCACGTTTGGGCCACCATCTGGCTTCGACTTTGGATTCCCCCAAACTCCGACAGAATTTCAGAAGAGCTTAATGCGCTTCGCGTTCCCAGTGCCCCATCAGATTGACGGAGGCTGGAGCGTTGAGTATGGTCGACCAGACCTGGGCTACATGCTCAAGGAGTGGGCGACAGGAGGTGCTAACGGCCGAGGCATCCTCGGTCGGCGCACAGCAGTCTTTGTGTGCGGACCGCCAGCTATGAGAGTTGGTGTTGCCAACACGGTGGCCCGACTGCAGGCGGAGATCTGGGGTGATGATGAACTCGAGGAGATATTCCTGCATACTGAGAACTACGCGTTGTAAAAAAGTCGACATTGCGTTTGGAGAAGGTTGTAATTTTATAATGATGACTGGAATGGAATGGGCCGGACCGAGCAAAGAGATACCATGAGCGATCTGATTTTTGATGAACTGCCTCTAAAGGTAGCATATATATATATATACCCACCTGCCTACCTGAGAGGCCATAGGGTCTGAGCTATAATACTCGAATATTTTCTCCAATTCAAATCTAGACTGACTTGATGAATGGTGATACTGGGAAGATGTAGATGTATCGGCGTGATCGGAGAAGACAAGAACAGGAGGGGTATGCGTGGCCAGAAGGGTTCACAGGATTGCCCCTCTCCCTCATGCGGTGGGTTTAGGTTGTCATGATGAACCCCACGTATAATAGACGCGCAGAAGAATTAAAGACGGCAATTGTCGAATTCAAGCTAACCCTTTTAAGACTTGAAAGTCGATATTGAGGACCTTGGAGGGTATCTACCCATGATGGCGATGGGGGTGGAAACTAGATGGGGCACCTTGATGTCCTCTTACTCGCATTTGGGGACAGTTGCGCCTGACGTCAAAGAATCATAGAGGTTCTTATAACAGCGAGAAGTCTTTCTCAAACTCTTTGTCATACACAAACTACTAATCATTGATAAATAATCACCATTTCTCGAGTTCTTCGCATCTCTACATCCAGCCGCTTTATGATCCCAGTGTTGAATGTCCACTTACACCAGTTCGCAGTCTTACGTTGAACTTCACAAATCAAACATCGAAAATCAACAAACATGGCAGACTGGCCAGAGAAAGATATTGAAAAGATCGCCAAGGGATGGTCAATTGCCATGAAATATTCCAAGGAGCGTCTCCAACGGGTGCATGACCTCCAAGATGATCAACTTGAAGACGCAATCAATGACGGCCACCTGGTTCTCGAGACCGTCTGTTTGTTTATGCACGCATGTATTAGACATGGCCAGTACAGGTATGCATGAGGTTATTGTCGGTTATTCAACTTGAGCTGATCACAATGGCAGACTGCCTCTACAATTTTGGCACATTCTTCATGCCGAGTATGGAATAGTTGTCTATCCTTCTGCTTTCTCAGAACATATGGATGTCCAAGCGCTTGGCACAGATGCCACCTTTACCGAGATGTATCATGGCCACATCAGTAAGTTTCTCCGTTCGTTCAAATTAGAAACCCATCATACTGACAAGTCAAAGTGATGTATGGCGCAGCCCGCGACACCAAGACCCCTCCTCGATGTCCTCTTGAATTTATGCGAGAGCCACCACCAGTTTATCAGAAGGAAACACCAAAAATAGAGTCATGACAACAAATAATTCGACTGGCTCGACAATGCGAATATGATATGATGATCGGGTTTTTGGCGGTTAGGTTTGGCGATAGTGGTACGCCTGGAGTATGGTAGCGTTGGTGAAGGATGGTTAAGCATACCAGCATTCACAAGACGCGCAGTCTTAGCGTATGAATATTTATGATTTCAATAAAATGAACTGTTTGATCAAAAAGTATTTATTTCGTTAAATTGCAGAATGCATCATGTCTGCTCGCGCTGCCCTACAGCCCCGTCTCGATTCGCTCTCCATACACCCTCCTCACCCTCAAACTCCTCACGCTTCCATACTTCAACCTTGGATTTACACTCTTCCAGTGCCTCTTCGCCTGCTCTCCAGGCTGCTTCTCTATGTGGAGACGACACTGCGATCAGAATGCTCTCTTCGGCAATAGGCACAGCACCTAGGCGATGGATCATGGCTACCCCGCGGAGACCATGCTTATCACGAACATCCTTTGCAATGGCGAGCATGGACTTCAGAGCGCGAGGGTGGTAAGCTGTGTATTGCAACTCTTTGACTGGCTTTCCGGCAAAATTGTCGCGTGTAGTGCCTACTCAATGTCAGATTCGAGGATGAAGCATGGGATGCACGACGAGAACTTGCCCGCAAATAGGACAATGGCGCCAGCTGAGGGGCTGCGTACACGATCCATCATGGCTTGAGCATTGAGATGATTGTGTGTTAAAGCGACATAGCAGTCTTGTTCCGACAGTTCCCAGACTTGTTGAGGCTTATCTGGAGTTGCCATTTTGAGATGTGGAATGTAAAGAGAGACTGGGAGAAGCAAGACAAATGTGAGTTTATTTCTCAGCGTCTCCTATGAGGTGTGGGTTAGGTTTATATGAGCATCAGCAGCATTAAATTGTACCTACTGTAACGTACGATATGATGTATTATGATACTGTCAAACAGCAGAAGATCCATCAAGTCAATATATTAAGTAATTGAGTGACTGCTTAAATTTAGTAAGTTCCTAAATGAACGAACGTACTTGGTCGTGTTAGTTGATCATGACGCTCATGCAATCGCATCACAATTACTAAGCCCCACTCAACGACTTCTTTTCCCTGAAGCCTTGACTTTAATTCACAAACTCATTCTCCTTCGCACTTTGTGTAGCTCGACTACAAATGAAATCGACAGCGCCTTCTTTTCGCAAAGGACACCCAAAAACTTGAAGCTACTATGCAAGACGGTCAGCGCACGCGATCCTCTGATCGCTCATGGAACGATCAGCAAAGGATGGACAACAGCGACGAATACCAAGACCGAGATACCGGCTACCGATCGCGGCAGGGTAAAGACACAACCCGCGCCTCAGGCAGAGATGGAAAACCCGAGAAGGACCTCCATGGATGATATGAGCCTCGTAGCTAACTTCCCCACGGGACGGCGAGATCATTCCAGGTCTCCGCCCAAGCAAGCATTCCACAACGATCCTCGAGGGAGAGATTCTCACTATCGGGACGACGATTTGGACTACGACTACGACCACGACCACGACCACGATTACGATGGCCGACCTGGCCACTACGAAGATGGATATACAAGAAGAACTGGCGCATCTCGAGAAGCGCGCCCTAACGCTCGCGACGCTCATGACTATCGAGGCATGTATGATGACGGCTACGTCGACAACAACGACCAAGGAAGACGGCGACACGAGAACGACAAGTATCGGAGTAACAGAGGGAGGTATCGCGATAACGATGACCCGCAATCTCAATCTCCATCTGGAAGCTACCATAACCACAGCCGTTCCGACAGCCCAACTCGAGAAGCGGGCAAGCCGAGCGACACCGTCATCCTTGAAGGCTTGCCCTTCAGTATATCGTCGAATGAGGTTGGTACCCTATTGATCTAAGCAAAACAGTCCAGCAAGAGAAGATCCGGAAAAGGGCTCAGGTCTCCAAACCAAAGACTTGTTACTCAGGATCACACTTCGACGTGCTGTCCTTGTTTCGTCGGGTTCTCTTTGATGGATCAACACCAGCTACCACACATATGTCCTTTGAATCCAGTCGACGTATCAGTTCGCAAGACTAATTCACCGGTCTGCAGCTTCGAGACAGCATTCTGAGCAACCCAGTTGCCGCCGAGTTTCCGTCAATCGAAGTGCGCATTTCCGCTTCCAAGGGTGAGTGGGATACGCATGGGAGCTTACCTCTGCCGAATGTCGCTGACATGCATAACCAGGCAATCGCAGGGCGTTCGTACAATTCCAGGAAGTCGACCATGCCGTGGCTTTTATGAGAGAGCATTATCCAAAGCTCCTTGTTGAGATGGCGCACTCTACTGATGACGTCCCAGAAGGGAAATTTGATGCGTACATCCATTATGCGCGAAGTCGAGATGCCCGCGACGAGACTGATGTCCGAGGTCTTCCAGGCAGTAGTTGGATGTGCCCGACTGTAGGCATACCTTGACTGTTGACTTTATATTTACTAATTCATGACAGTGTGACTTTTCGAACTATTCGACTCGAGTCAAGTGCAAGATCTGTGGCGGGCCCCAAGCTGGTAAGTCGATGCTGCATCGTGCGCCAACGGGACAGGAGCTAACATACTCGCATCAGCTCCAGCATGGCAATTAAGTCTCACAGGCATGGCAGATGCATCGGATGTTCCGGCACAAATCCTTGTGATTTACCCATTGGCATCGTTCGTGACCGAGGACATGCTAGCTAGCGATATGAAGCGGCTGGAGCTCGTGAAGCCGGAAACCCCCAAAGATACCTCTAACGGGGCACCGAAACTCAAGTCTACAGCGCCGACGGGTGACACTACAGGCTACGGCGCCCGACCTGGGTCTTTGCATCGAGTTTTTCTCATGCGCGACGCCAACACGAACGAGTCTTTCAAATATGGATTTGCCGAGTTTTGGACAGTGGAAGATGCGACAGCTGCTCTGACTAAATTTCACAAGTTTCGGTCGTTCACGGTCGCGGCGTGTCCAGCGACGGTATCAAGCACTCATATGGGCGTCTTCTTGCCCGAAGAAAGGGAGGTCACACCTGAAATTGAACACATGTCGTTCAATCCTCTTTTCAACCTAGATCTTCGTGTCCGCTACCGAGACTACCATGTTTATCCCTGTCAGCAGATTGTCACTGAACAACCACCAGAAGGCGATGCGACCTCAAAAGGAACCGAGGAAGAGGGAAACGACAAGAAGTCAAAGAAGCGGAAGGCAGAGGGTAGCCTGGCTGCATCTTCTACCAAGAAGTCCGTGCCAATGATGGCAGGACAGATGGCTATGTGGCAGCGAAAGAGGGACGAGCTTCGTGTTGAGAAAGAGCTAAAACCAGCGAGACAAAACAAAGCCGAATTTAGCGATGTGAACCGGACTCCGCTCCGTATCAACCTTTCAGGATCTGGAGCAGACGCAACCAAACCTCAGAATGCTATTAAGATTTCCATATCCGGAACAAAGGTTGGCGCTCCTGAACTTGCAACCCCAAGCAAGCAGGCTTCGCCCGAGGAAGCGGACACGCCTGGAAGCACTGCGCAACCCCTTTCGGTCCCTGAAGAGGCAATCGTTTCTTATGTTGATCGAGACCGGTTGATGTGTCTGATTTGTATGCGCAAGTACAAGTCAGTGGATGAAGTCAATATCCACGAGAAGTCCCGAAACCACAAGACTGCGATGGAAAACGAGGAGCAAGTCAAAGCTGCATTACCGCGACTAGCTGCGCGCGACAAACGAATCCAGAAGCAGTTGCAGGACAACCCCGACACTGCGGCTGCAGCATCTCAGTACCGTGATCGCGCCAAAGAGAGGCGAGCTGCTTTTAACCAACCAACCAAGCCAACCACCGCTCCTCAAAGCAAACCCAAATCAGCCTCAAAGTCAGGAGAGGCTGCACCAGCTGCCAAGCCTACTCAATCCAAGGGAGCAGGCATGCTGGCTAAGATGGGTTGGTCTACTGGTGCAGGCTTAGGAGCCAATGGAGATGGACGCACCGAGGTAATTGAGACAAATGCCTACCAAGAAGGTGTCGGACTAGGAGCAGATGGGGGTAACCTTGGCGATGCAGCACAGTTGGCTGAGCGCAAGACGAAGAACAGCTATGCTGATTACGTGAACACGGTGCAGGATAAGGCACGCGAGCGGTATAATAAACTGGGCTAAGGAGTACGTTCAGACTGTGTGCTTGCTACTGGAGCTTGGGACTATAGATGGCACTAGGCGTTAAGGATGTGTTCTTGATAGGCAATTGAGTAATGTGTTGGGGAAAAAAAAAGATACTCTTTGCTAACGATATAATGTTCTCATGGATTGAACACGTACCAAGACAAGGTGCTGTTTCAGGACCACGTTGCGGAAAGACATCCATGTAAATCACCAAGTAGCATATCACGCGTGTTGACCACAAGGACGAGCACGATGATCGTATGATCTAATACATCCAATAAGGGGATTTTTTATACGAACCCTTTCACAGATGCTGCAAGTTTTATATGAAAATAAAGCCAAGCAAGTGCCCGCTCCTGATGCTGGTCTATTGTATTCCTAAGTCTATATGCACGCTTACCAAAGAGTCAATGCAACACCCGCTACCATAAAAAATGTGACCATGAAAGCAGGAGATAAGTGACCAGCGGCGTTGTCATCGTCATCATCATCAAAAGTGGACGCTTCTGTGTATGTGTTAGATTACATTTGGACTGGCGATCAGGAATAAAATGGAAGGGTACTTACTCTCAACACCAGAGACATTTGGTAGCTTGGTATCACCCTTCTTGAGCTCAACAATGTCAGAGTTGTTGGACCTGTGGTTCGCCGCAGCGATACCCAGCTGCTCATTTGTCAAATCATAGACAACATAAGCAGAACGCAAGAAGGTATCGCCAAGGAGAGTTAGGGTGCCACTCGAGACTCCGTATTTGCTGATGGGGCTAATGCCAAACATACACACACCGTCCCAGTCTTTAAAGAGAGAGGCGACAAGAGGATCCTTGAAGACATCCTGCTGTTCCTCAAAGGCGTTGATAACCATCTCCTTCATGGGGACAGCGATAGTCTTGCCATCGAACTTGAAGTCGAAAGTAATACCCTTGCCTTTGCTTTTTCCGTAGGCGCAGTTGACAAAGGGAGTGGGGACTTCTTTGATGCTGACAACGTCAAAGGCCTTGTAGATTTCTTCCACCTGGCTATCGGGCATCTGGCAGGCTGTAGAGCCAGAGTCGACAATAGTGAGGGTGTCGTTCCGGAAATCATCCAATTTGAGATTATTTTCGCCGCTTGGCATTGTTACCCCCAAGCTCTTCAAGGATATGGCAAAGGCGGTGATGTTACGATCTTTGGACAGGGGCAACAGGGGCAGAGTTGCTAGTTTGCCGACAAACTTTTGAGTATCAATGCCACCAAAGAGAATGGTCCCTTCCTCCGAGTCGAGGTCGTTCTATAGTCCAAGTCAGAAGTGGCGGGCGCGGTATCCAAGGATCAACTCACCAGCCAGAGACTGTACACAGCTCTCTCAATCAGGCCCTGAGATTCCATGTTTTCTACGATGGCTGGGTATGTCTTGTTTCCAGCAACGCCGGTGGAAAAGCCTAAGCCCATGATACCTGTTGCGCTAAGAGACTTGACAGCAAGGCCAAGCTGCTGCTTCTTGACACTTTTACCGTCGATTGTGACGGTATCATTGAAGTAATCGCCAGTGATTTGACGGGTGTCCAGGTAACTGATATCAAATTCATCCTGACCGACTAATTTGTATGTGCTGCTCTTGTCAGGGTTGTCTGGATATCTGTCAGTTCAGTTCAGTTCTAGTTGAGTCAATGTGGTATTGAGCAACAACATACACGTAGCCAGGCAAGGACCTGTTGATTCTTGCAACCTCTCGCTGTTGCAGAGATCAGTGTCGACTGAGTTGACCCAAGTATCACTACTACCAGTGTCGAGATGGAAGCTGATCTTTTGACCTGGTGTTCCAATTTCAAACTCGCTATAATAACCACCTCCGGTGATGTTGTTCAAGGCCGTGAGGGTCAGAGTGTCGCGTTTGTGGACAGAGGAGTCAAGGGAGAGCTTCTGCTTTACAAAAGGGGCAGAGATTGTGCCTGCGGAAGCTCCCACAGCGAGAGATGCAAGAAGAGCGAAGGTATGCATCGTGGCTGAAGTCAATTGGCGTAACCTTGATGTATAACAATAAACTCAAATCGACACGCGTTGGTCCACGAAATACCAAAAGACACTGAACGATAGTGAAACTCTTAGTTTATAACGCGTAATGAAAGGAAGAATGAAAGGAAGAAAGAAAGAACTGAGAATAAGCTTATTCTAGTCTATTGTAGGGAAATTACGAAAGAGGACCCCGTGGGCGATGCCAATTTGGAAGGATGAGCTGATGAAGTCCCTTGGCAAGCTAAGGCAAGGTCAAGGCAGACACTCAAGTTAGGTACCTACCTAAGGTAGACACTGCCACCTTACGCCTTGTGGGGCCATGGCTATTCACAGGGGGCTTGGAGCTGTATTTAGGCCACAACGGTCCATCCTGACTGTAGCACTCCACTGTTTACTGTAGCAGGGCGGGGCCCAGGACCGACAGTTACTGTTGGTAGACAGGTAGGACTAGGCTAGGAATACTATAGAGATCCATTTTCATGACTTAGTTCACCTTGAAACTGCATCTTTGTTTTTATTCTTTTCAACTTTTTTTCTGGTTGTGCTTGTTTGTAATTCAAAAATTCTATAGTGTTAAATGCCTTGATCAAGAAACCGTAGCTTTAGTGGCCGGGACCCCGATGATGGCAGTGCTTTAGACCACCTCACTCGACGTGACCAAAGTTGTACGCCTTCTTGGCCGTCGCTCTGACGGCGATCTTGCAGAGATGGATCTGCACGCTCAACTCTCCGGCTGCGACATAAGATTGCCCCTCGATCAACACAGAGACAGGCTCAAGAAGTAGCACCGCAGTCTCCAGAGCGTGCAACTCCCAAGTGTTTTCTTCTGAGGTAGGCACGTCGATATTCAATGGGCGATACTCGATGCAATCCCGGGTCGGGAAAGCATCGTAACCGATAACCTCAGCATCTATAGGGCCGAGGCAACGGCGCTGGGACTTGATAGCCCAGTATCGCTCCAGCAGCCGAGGGTCCCAGAGGCCACGATAGGTGGCCGGCACGACATCAAGAACGCGGATGACCTCCTGGAATCCTGTCTTGCAGTCTGGACACCAGTCAATGACGAGCTTGATGAAGTTGTCTGGTTGGCATTCTCCTACCTTTAGGGCCTTCTTCATGGCACCGGTAATGGACTGAGAATCCTTACACTCTTCCTTGCCCTGACGGACCGTATGGGCACAAGGAGTGTAAACAGCGAAGGTATTCTGACACATGGTTAGTAGTGCTTAAGGTGTGGATGGGATGTGTGTAGTATGTTGTTGGTTGAGTAGACAATGAAGCTTGACTGACTGCGAGTATGTCACTTGTTGATGTAGTTGATATTGCTAAGTGCCAAAGATGAGGAAACGAATGAGAGCCTCTGAGAGAAGGCGAGGAATTTATATCCACAGTTCCGCGGATCAAGAACCTCAACTGATCTCTCACATATGCAATGTTCCGGATGCATTCTTGTTCAGGTGGTAAGATGCTGATATGTCACCGTGGGCGTGCAATGGAACAAAGAACGACCAAACCCCCACATCCAGATAGTGCATGAATATTCAGGAAGAACAATCCCCAGGGAATTTGTAGCACAACAAGAATCCGGTATGTCTTGAATGAATGTTGAAGATGACAGAAGAATGAGAACTAAGAACTAACTGCTTGCTTCAATAACTAAAGTATAGGCTGAGGGAGATGATGAATTTGAACGCAGAAAGTTAATAATATTATATGGTATCAGTCAGAAAACGAAATCAACAACCAGCTCTGCGTCTTGCCTATAGTCCAAAAGTTTCCTATAGCTTTGCCCCCTTCTCACCGCCGTCTTGTTTAAGTCGGACAACGCCCTGTGCAATGTCAGTAAAACTCTCAACACCCCAGAAAAGGACCAGTCATAAAGAAAAAGAAGAATGAGACTCACCTCTTGGAAACATGTTGCCAGTAACGCTCCGTCTTTGCCAAAGATCTTCTGTGTGACAACTCCCCTGCCGTCTCCCGCCCACGGACTCTCCATATCTGTAAACATCCACTCATCTGCCTTGACAGCTCTTGGCTCATGGAAGTAAATGCTGTGGTCCAGGCTCACGAGCATTCCCACTTGTGCCCGTCCCTTCCATGCCTCCACGTCACTTCCCATACCTTCAAACTCGCAGAGGGTCTTGACCTGCTCTTGAGTCTTCTCGTCTAGCGAAGGCACCTCCTCGGGGGAAAAAGGAAAGCGCCAGAGCCCGTGGAGACGGGAGACGGTGCCGATGAAGTAGCTGTCCGACATGTAGGCCAACGCGGCAAGATGTGCTTGAGGGCCGCCTGAAGCAGAGATCTTGTGTCGCGATCGCATCCACTGTCTGCTCTTGCGATCCTGCGGCTTAATCTCCGGGTCTTTCGCGCCCACAACCTCAATTCTGTGGCTCTGAAACGGCCCTGTTCTTGCCCACTCTGGCTCACCGTCCCAATCATCCGAAGGCGGACTCACACCTTCTGGCAAACTCGCGGCATGGCTCACTTCACGGCGCTTCTTGTCTGGAGTAGGCTCACGCACGAAACTGATGGTGGTAGTAAAGATACACGCGCCCTTTTGTCGCGCTTGGACCGTACGCGTCGAGTACGAGCGACCATCGCGCACACGCTCAACATGGTAGAGAATAGGCGTCTCGGAAGAGCCTGCGAGGAGGAAGTAGCAGTGGCATGAGTGCACTAGGAATGTCTCTGGGACTGTCTTTTGCGCAGCGGCGAGACATTGCGCGATGACCGCGCCACCGTAGATACCGCGGGCACCAGGAGGATGCCACTGAGGTTGGGTGTTTGTGAAGATGTCCTGCAATATATTAGTAGCGTTCTATCAAGTCATTCTTGCACATGTTGATGCCGTGCTGTGCCTCTTCATGGGTAGCGACATGAGCAGGGATGCAATCCTTCACGCGTCATGCAGCACAAGGTGACAGGACAGTAACTGAAGCAATCAGAGAAACACAACTCACCAGACCCAAAACCTTGAGCTCTGTGACATCCAACACATTCTCAATTAAGGACTTGTTCTCGTCATGCTCTGGCGGTCGCAGCAGCGTTGGTCGAACGTTATCCTCAATGACGGTCATTTTGGCTCTGGTCACCGCAACAATTGAACGTGTTGGGAAATTCAAGTTGATAGATAAAGGTCAATACGACAGGTATGTTCAAGTGTACGTATTAGAATTGGCTTAAGAAGGGGAGACGTTCAAGTCCAGGGCCGAGCTTTCATGTGCAACTCTACTGACAAGACAGACGATCCTCATTCATTCGTAACTTACCCCCTGACGCTTTAATGTTATCATTTTTACCGAGGTTCGGCTCTCTGCCGGAGGTGGGGCCGAATTGACCGAGTTACGGCTGTGGGTACACACAGTTA
This sequence comes from Fusarium heterosporum, assembly GCA_013396295.1. Taxonomy (NCBI): domain Eukaryota; kingdom Fungi; phylum Ascomycota; class Sordariomycetes; order Hypocreales; family Nectriaceae; genus Fusarium; species Fusarium heterosporum. The sequence goes on along the minus strand of JAAGWQ010000075.1, from coordinate 438,945 downwards.
TTCTCCGGACCGGCGAATATAACGGCCACGGCATATACACCACGGCATATCACTCCATGGCGTCAAACAAAATTTGTGCTCTACAGTTTCGTGCTATGCCACCAGCGAAATCCGATTGCAACTTATACTAAACGTTCTGTCTCATCTTATCTTCAAAACAGTCCTTTCATCATAATCACCAGTCGCCTCACACTCCAGCTCTTTTTTCTTTGCTCATTATCAGCTTCAATTCTCAGAAATAGTATTACTGAACCGTGTTCTCGTCCACATGGTCTTCGTAGATTGGTTCCAGCCCCTCCCAAGCAGCTTCAGGGCTGCCATTTGGCCCGGCCTTTTCACGTTGCTGCCAGTACTTGCCGTTGAACTGCCAGTACTCCTCGCCTGTAATCTCGCACCGCGCTTTGCGGAACCATGCCGGCGCAAACTCTTCGCCTCGCTCCTCTCGAAGACGTCGGCGCGACCGTTGCGCATTCTCCAGCCTAGTCTTCTCATCAGCCGCGAAGTCATACTCGCCATCCTCCATGGCTCGCTGATCAGGGCGAAGACGTGAGTCGGTAGGCGGAAGCCATGGCCGAAGCTGTTCGTCGATGTGGTTGAATGTCAAAACGAATGGTGTCAGGTTGAATGGAATACCAGTTGGTCTTTCATTGGCCTTCCAGATGAGGTACGCACGGTTGGGGTCAGTGAGGCCAGTTTGAGCCATATCGCCACCGCCCTCCTTGGGCTCATCCACAGCAGCTTCGTAACCCGGGGTTAGGCGGGCATACAGCTTGGAGTTCCAGCGACCACCAAGACTGACGCGCACCTTACCAGAGGCATCGGTTACCTTTCCAGATACCTGGTATGCGCTTGATGCTTTCCAACCACGTGGCTTAAACTCAACATGGGCCACCTCACCTGTTGTCCAGTTCTTGATTTCCATAATACCGTAGTTGTCGACTGTTGGGTTTCCAGTGATGATGCCAATGACTGAAGAAGTAACCTTCTTCCACGTATATAGCTCCTCCTTCCCTCCGGCAGTAGGCTGGAGCTTGAGAAACCATGTGCCAAGAGGGTTGATGTCGAAGGATTTACCATAGAACTTGGACTTGACAGCTGACTCACCCCAGTATGACCACTTGGGGGACTCGGCGTACGCAGCACCGACTGGCGGATGATGGCTGACTTGTTCGATAAAGAAGCGGTAGTTCTTGTCAGGCCGCACATACTCGAACGTCTCTCCGAGCAAAGGGTTGAAGGGCTTGGCCACACGCCCAATTGTGGAAGCGTATTCGCTGGCAGCAAAAGCAGCTACATAGATGAGCCGTTCAATCGAGTCGGCTCGGTCTGCAGCCAAGTCAAGCAGATCGGCGTACTCCATGTCCTCGCCAGCGCGGTAGAGAAGTGACGTCGGCTCATTGAATGAAACAGGAAGAGTCATCTTAGTCATGTCCTTGCCGATCATTGATTTCAAAATACCCTGCTCAAGGTCAGTGTCATCAACATCAACTTAGTCTGCAATGTACTTACCCAAAGAGAAATCTTAGGTCGGTCATCAGCATCCATCTTGAGCTTCGTTCGGATACCGTTCTCGTAACCCTGGAATGAGGAAGTAAGATCTAGACCGTTGGACACCACAATGTCCTGTGTCTTAGGCTTGATCTCATCAGCGGGTAGTTCGGATACCTGTACTTGACCAGCGTCCACAGCATCGAAGAACTCATCCTCTTCCTCCGACTCGCTTTCGGATAGATTGACAATGATTGTGGGTTTCCTTCGGACACCCCTCATTGTTGGCGACTTGGGTGGTACTGCTGCCATCTTGGTTGCTGCATCTTCGAATTGTCCCTCGGCATCCTCTTTTTCTTTGTCATCGCCCAACTCTGCTTCTTCAATCGTGTCTTCGATAGGGAGATCGCTAGCACCAACAGGAATGCCGCTTTCAATAACCTCTCGAAGATATCTCTTTGTGGCTTTGCGTTTCTTCTCGGCCTCTCCCACGCGAGCTTCCAGAACTTCTTGCTCCCGAGCAACCTGAGCCATGCTCTCCTCCCACATACGCCGCATATTAGCCTCCCGGTCGAGACGATACTGCCAGTAGGCATCGCGATCCTTGGATATCCGAAGCAAATCCGATACAAGTGTTGACAAACTTCGAATAGCGCCATCGTATGTACCTAGGGCTTGGGCTACGTTGTTGTCAGAGAGAGGTGTGTTGGGATTCTGGTTGAGTTCGTTAACAAGCGCTTGATGAACATGAGACATTGTTTCAAGCTGGAGCTTTGCTGACTGCGCCGTGATGTTCAATGCATCCTTGGTGGCCGTGGGCTCTTCATGAAGACTCATATCATCACCATAATCGTCATCGTCGTCCATATCGTTATTCGTTAGGGCCCCGTTCCTAGGTGCTCGTGATGTACCAGCGTCGGTCTCAACGTCAACAAATTCATCTTCCTCGAAGCTGCCGGTAGTACCTGGACTGGCGTGGTTTGGCCGTTGGTCAACTGAAGAAATTTTGGATAGCGACCTGCTCGGGACATGAGAGCTGTTTCTGCGCAGGTCTGAAACGCTGGTATTCTCACTATGAGATTCCTGAAGAGAAAGGGTGCTTGGGTCCGCCTTGGCTTGTCTTAAGAGCTCCGCGCCGCGAGCTGCGCGTTTCTCCTCTTCCTTGGCCTGATCTTTAGACCACTGAATCGAGTTATTCAAAGCCCAAAACCACCTCTTAGCCTCAACCTCGTGGTTTGCCTTGAGAGTGTATTTGACAGAAGATTTTCCATGTATTTCAAATTTGGTCTTTTCATCGGGACTCATGTGAAGTTTGGCGATTCGCATGTTGATGGCACCCCGGCATGCAGAACCTGCATCGTCCTGGTGCTTGTAATAGCTGAGAACGCCATCCTCAAGCACAAACCAACGAAGCTGGTAACCCTTTCTGTAGTTGGTCCACTTCTTGAGATAGCCCTTCATCTCACGAGCCTCCCGACCAGCGAGAGGATCATTAGAAGCAGTGCCGGGCGTGCCCTGAGACGCGGCTTGTCCAAGCACTGCCTTCTCTTGAATTCCCCGCTGGGCCGCCACGGCTGCAGGAGACTTCTTGAGGATAGCTTTTGTTGCATCGTCGTTGGTTACGGACTGGGGCAGCTTGCCCTTTCGATCGCGGCGAAACGGGTCGGCACCGTGGAGGAGTAGAACCTGGATGAGATTGGTGTTCTTCTTCCTCGCAGCCTCGTGGAGAAGAGTGCCGCCGGTCTGGACAGTAACGGGTTCGGATGCGAATTCGGGGCTGTTAATGTCGAGAACAGTTTTGACTCGATGTTCTTCGAGAACACCAGCAAGTGCGCCATAATTACCCCGCGCAATCAGTTCTTGGACTTGCTTGACCTTGGCTTCAGCGAAGAGCGACCTTGAAAGCTGCAGAAGCTGGAAGATTTCTGGGTTTCGTGCTACATCAAGTGGTAGTTTACCCTGAGCGTTGGCAATAGCATCGTTGATGTCCTTTTGCTCAAGAAGGAGCTTCACTACTGTAGTTCGGCCCTGAATTGCTGCCAAGTGAAGCGGGGTGTTACCATCCTTGTCGCGAGCATTCACGTCGATCGATCCCTGCCCATCTGACAGAACATACTCAATGACAGGAAATTCAGCACACTGGATAGCCAGGTGGAGGATCGTCGTATCGTCGAGAGCACCTGGGTTGGAGGCGTTGACTGATGAAATGCTCGCACGGGGGGCGCTTTCGGCTGTCTCGCGAATCGCGCGAGAGATGGACGAGGTATCGCCGCTTCGAAGAGCCTCGACGAACCTGAACTTGCGGACAGACTGCTCTAGGCTTGCGGTGCTCTTCTCGGCGGGGGGACTTGCGAGCTGCTGAGACTTGGATTGCGGGGGTTGTGAGGTCGTGGGTGAGAGGCCAGCCGAAGATACGGACTGTTTGGCGCCATGGCCACGAGGGGTCTGTTGGTGCGCCATAGGGCTGATCGGGATTGAGGATGAGGGAGTTCTCCGGAGCCTCCCGTCTTCGGAGCCGGACTCTTCGTCGCGAGTGTTGTTGCGCCGCAGAAGAGAGAGAGCGGCTGCGGATTTGGACCGCTTGTGCGTGCTGGAGATAAGAGATAAACAGCGGTCAGTAGGTGGAACGACTTTTGATGCTGGGGGGGTTGGTCAAACAGCCCAGGACAGGACAGAGGGGAAGCTAAGTTTAAGTAAGAAACGATTGGAAGCAATGGATCCCGATGCGTGATGTGGCCCATGTGCATATGCATGCGCAGCGGGAATTGCGGACCGATCTGACAGTGTAGGTGGGAATTGGATGTGAACGCAATGGATTGCCGGTGCTGTAGCTGACAGCTTTCTTCTCTCCATCGCCAACTCACCTCTCGCCAATATCAGACATCTTGGCAGACGTCCCCAGAGATGCCCGCCGAGTAGAGGCGGGGAACGAGCGAAAATAGGGGCCAAATACTGGATGTGCAGCAAGGTAGTGCGCTGTAGTGTCGTGAACAGGGGTTGTTGTGGTCAATGCCAGGATAATGCGAATCCTAATTCTTGGTGTTGTTGATGGAGGGAAAAGGACAGAAGACAAGTTTGACCGAGTTCAGAAAAACTATTACGGTCGATGAAACCGTCAGATAGTCTACTAAAGCCGAACCAAGCAAAGGTTGTTGCTACGGGATAGGCAAGGTAAGGTGAAGGTCAATCATTAATTAACTACCTAACGCCAGGTGGAGTTGGACACCTGAACACACCTCAGCCACCTCTGCTACCATCATGACAACCTCGAGAAACAATGAGACCAGTTTTGATTAGTTCAGAATATACGCGATGCAATCAACAATGCAACATCGGTTAATTCGTCGCATAAACACAATTGCACTGCCCTGAATATTCGTCACCTTCCAAACATGATGCAGTCAGTTCCTACGGAATTACACTGCTTGCAGCCCAAACCTTCAATAGTAGCTTCTCCTCATGTCTGATGACGTCTTTTTTTTACGAGCCAATCAATACATGCCTGGCAAAGAAACCCTGAGCGTTTTGCCATCGACACCCAAGGAGGGTCAAGTTGCGGCTAGGAACAAGCCGCTAAAAGCCAAGCTTTTGGCTAGGACGTCTCAAAGCACGGGTAGGAATTCATGGCACATGAAAGAGGAGAAAAGCCTTCTGTGTCTGACCTTGATTTCTACCTATTTATTACTACGAGTGAGGGATTGTCTAGACGTTAACGTTATCATATCTAAAAGCGGGATCCCTAAATCGATGATCATGCACAAATTGGGCCATAGCAGCTGCCACTGACGTCGTTTCCAATATTTAGAATTTCGATTGCGACTCTGAAACGCACATACCGATATCAAAGATAAGCAGAGACGCAGTGTATTTTACCGAGATAGCAGCCTGCGGCATGGGAGTTTGCTTCCAATATCAATGAGGCACGGGAGAAAGGAGATACTCTAAACTTGAACATACAGTAATAGCGATAGTCGTCATATCGAGTATCATTGAGTTATAACCGTGACATATGTATTCATTCTATACACATTAAGCATAAATAGGCTGACATGAAGTTGTGAATGTGGGTTTCACAGTAAAAGAAGGTATAGTCAAAGGATCTCGATCGATCGTATCAAGAGGAGAAAGAGAACTGAATAAAAGGAAATGCTTAAGTTGAAGAGTGTTTCTCTACACTATAGCGCAAGCATCTGGAGAAGTGCAATACCTGCCATAGCAGTCAATCCGACAGCAAGCGTAGAGGCGCCAGCAGTGACAGGCGTCATTGGTGTGGGAACACAGGTTTCTGCCGGGGCAGGGGCTGTCTTATGGTTCTCTCCACCAACAACGCCAGTAGGGATAGCGACACCAGAGTGCTGCTCATCGACGGGCTGCTTGTATGTGGGCTTGGCTTGCACGAAAACACCAGGCTTCGTAGCTGTCTTGAGAGTAGCAGGAGGAGCAGCAACATTGGTGTAGACTGTGCCATTGAACTGGGCGCCCTGTGACATCGCCTTGGGGACATCAGCAACAGGCTCGTAGACCTTGACGGGCTGGGTTTCTTTCACAGGCACAATAGTTGTTGTCCATGAAGCGACCTCGGTTTTGACAGCGCCAGCGACACAGTTGGGCTCATCGGCGGGACACTGGGTGATGGTGTAGGCTTGGTTTGTGTAGAGAGTCTTAATCTCGTGGTGGCCGGGAATGTTTGTAGGGACAGTCTTGCCTGTCTCAGTCACAGGACAGACTGTGGTGTAGACAGGAATGGTCTCGGTAGTGACAGATCCATAGGGGCAGTCAACAGCCTCCGGAGGACATCTGGTGATGGTGTATACATTGGTAGTATAAACCGTCTTAGTCTCATACCGAGATGAAACAGTATACTGAGGAGGCACAGCATAATTTGTAGGCGAAGCCTTGTTGGTGACCGGGCAGACAGTTGTGTACAGAGGGATCGTCTCGGTGACAACATAGCCACCCTCGGTATGGACTCTGGTTGTGCAAACAGTACTAGTGGTCATGCTGACACCAGTTGTCTTATAAGGCAGGTTGGTGTAGACAGCTGACTCCTTGGTGGTGGTAGCGGTTCCAGAAGGAATAAGGGTAGCCGGGTTTCCGTATATCCGTGTATTTGTCAGGGCGCCGTAGGTAGTGTTCCAACCATTGAAAGTGCTGAAAGTGGTTGCGACATCTGTAGGTTCAGTCTCCGAAGCAGTCTCCGTGACTCCTGCGATATCAGTTGTCTGGGCAGTGCCGGTAACTGTGTTGCTTTCAAAAGAAGCATTAGTAGTCGAGATAGTGGTTGCATCAGTAGCAGCAGAAGCTTCGGTAGTAGCTGTCAAGTCTGTTGTGGCAGATGAAGCATCAGTTTCCGAAGCACTGGCGATTGTTGAAGTTTGAGCCAAGTCTGTCGAAGAACCAATGACTGTGGAAGATGTCTCGGAAGTTGTAACAGTTGTGGTGGTGCTATCAACGGCCCCAGTGGCTGAAGTGGCATCGGTAGCAGTGAATACATCGCTAGTGGAGATGGCCTGTGTCGTTGCGTCATCTGAAGCAGTGGAAATGCCAGAGGTAGCTGTAGAATCCTCAGTTGAAGAGGTATCTGAAGCAGTAGCCGTATCGGTTGTGGTGATACCTTCGGTAGTAGAAGCGTCAGAGACAGTGGAGGCATCAGATGTTGTTGTGGTGTCAGCAGTCGAAATTGTGTCAGTGGATGATGCACCCGAAACAGTAGAGGCTTCAGAAGTAGTCATGCTATCAGAGACAGCAGAAACGTCCGTGGTAGGAGAGACAGTAGTGGTGGTAGGGACAGTGGAGACGTCAGAAGTGGACATGCTATCAAAGGTGGTAGAGGCGCCAGAAGTGGTCGTAACATCGACAGTCGACACATCAGTGGTAGACACATCAGACGTAGCAGTTGTATCCGCAGTTGTAGCATCGGTGGTGGTGGTAGAGGCCGCCTCGGTAGTTGTAGTGGTGACAACAGGGACAGGATCGCAGCCATACAGGAGAGCGTCCATGACATGCTCGTTGTAACTCTTTCCGTCAACTTGGTTCGAAGCACCGCGAGTCAGATCCCAGAGGGAGATACCACCAAAGTGAGCGTCGTCCTTGATGGCACAAACGAGATCCTTCATCTCTTCGGGCTCGAGATAACCAGATCCGGCGGCGTCTCTGCTGGCAGGAAGACCGACGTACAACTTGGCATCCTTGCTGCAGTCACTATCTTCAATGATTGACACCCAGTCTTCGTAGTTGAATCGATCCCCAGACGTGTTGGGGTCTATGATTGCATCGCAGTAAGGGTTGTTGTAGAACTGAACAAAGAGAGCGTCGAACTTGGCCTGCTTGATCATCTCGCTCATTACGAAGTACTGCGAGCTAGTAGGGCACTGGGGAGCACCAGTAATGATGATATCCTCTCTGAGTCGGCGAAATTCATTGATCATGGCAATGTAAGGACCGTTGGCTGGCAGAAGTTAGCAGACGTTCCGATCCATCCGTAGCAGTACTGTGAAACATACGAAGATCATGCTCGATATCAAAGTCGAAACCATCGACAGCAGGATGACTATCCTCTTTGTCAAAAGGACGAGGACCATCCCAATCTGGGTCATATGGACCAAAAGCGTTATGGAGGAAGTTGGCAAAGTCGACTCCTTTGTCGTCGGTGGACACTTTGTAGTTGCTTCCCTGCTCATTATAGACTCCGCCAATGCTTAGAAGTACCTTGACACCACGCTCTTGACAGTAAGGAATGCCATCCATAATCACATAACACTCGGTGAGAAGGCTTGAACCTTCATATGTGCCAGCTGCGCAATGGCCAGCAAAGTTGGTGCCAGGATAGCCCGATTCAGTGTTCTCTGGTGCCTGGTTGACAAAAGATAGTGTCACATACTCGGGTCGGGAGTCACAATAGGCTTTCAGAGGGTCGCTTCCAAGTTGTCCCTAGAAAGTCACTTAGCTAGTAGGTCTCGGATGCTTTGATTGATACATACCCAGTAGCCGTTGAGGCCTCCGTACGGACCAGTGACGGGGGGTAGAGATACAGATGTCATGTTGACTGATTAAGTGACGATAAAGCCGTAAAAGACAGTAACGGGGCCGAAGCCGGTAAAGAATGTATGATGTTATTGAGATCAAAGAAAGGACGCAAACCAAAGTTCGCAATGAGGCTTAGAACCGAGCCGTTGTGTAAGTGACTACCAACAGAGTTGATGGGAATGAGGAAAGGGAAAGGATGGGAAGAGGAGGAAAGCCATGTATTATGAGCTTCAACTAGCAAGCTTTTGCTTTAGACGCATCTCGGAGTCCCAATCTACTCAGCTGCTAGATTTCAGCCATAAGGACCGGGAGTTACCTATCTCGGACATATCGATGATTCTCCTTGCTTGAGAAAGGCCATTAGGATAGGAGCTTCCGGGGGTTTTGATGGGGCTCTATGAAGTCGGCCGCATTTGCGAAGAGCAATCTCCACTTTGGAACTGTAGAAGAAGCCCACATTCTGCACACTCGTGCATCTCGGGCAACTGAGGTAGACTATTGTTTCCTGTTTCCAGGAACAGGTTAAGCGTCGGTCGGTTGTGGACTCTGATGGCTGAGAGACTATCGAAAAAATGGGCGTCTCAGCCACCTAACCGATGCGCCAAGGGGAGAATGAGTAAATGATATGGTACTAGGGTCAAGTTAGGCGCTAGAGCGCGATAATGGTGCCATGCTGGTGAAATTGTATGAGATATGGGAAACGGTGTGAATGGAGATTTGATCTTGGCAAGCCAACAATTCCCATCTGAGTCTTTGTCAAGAACGGCCAAGTGGGTATATCTTGAGGTCTTTTATCCCCGAGCCCCGAGTGTATGGAGTATCTGTAGAACCGACGGCAATTCTACAGTGTGGGTTAAAGTATATGTCGTGAGACACAAGTCTGAAGACCCATACTTGGCTTCATGACTCAACGGAGTAGCTTGATGCGGTGCAGTATCTACAAGAGCACAGAATGTGATGAAAGAAGCTGAAGGGGAGTGTCATTGGTGATTCAATTGATTGGGATCTACCCCTGTCGTTGAATTTCACGTGGAGTTGAAGCTAGCAGTTCCTGCAGTTCGGTCAACCAATGGCATGTTGTGTTGGCCTAGACCAACGTGCTGTAGGGCTAAGCTCCACTATCAGATCTAGCGCAGGGGACCCTCAGCTCCCTGGAGGTCACTGGATCCCATCACCGCTCCACTGGCTTGGACTGGACTGGACTGGCCTCCATCCATATCTACTGATTTCCTTTCGTGGGCGTTTTGTGTTTTGTAGCTGATCTAGCCCCTGAACACGCCGGAGGTTCTTGCCAGAAAGCTCATTAACGCGATCAGGGCCTGCCCCTCTAAAGACTTGGCGTTGGTCGGCCGAGAGAAACCCTGGAGTTGATGACTTGACTCAACCTTTGTTCATGTGAAAATGATTGCAGATCTGGGGTTGTTCCCTGCTACCGATCGTCATCATTCGCCATGTTCCGAGATCCTTCGAACAGTGACATCAGATGCATGCACTCCTCTCAACTCTCTGCACTTCTCTCACTTTTGAATCCTGTGATCGAGCCGGGAAACCATTGGCACTGCAACAAGAAAGGGGTGAAACAATACTCTATTGCTGCTCTGGCACTTTCCTAAGCGCGGGCTTTGTCCTCCTTTTCTTTTGCCAAGCCTGGAACCCATAGCTGCTGGCTGATGACACGCTAGCCGTCTTGTTGATTTCCTGGTCCAATATTTGCCAATACTTTGATGCTTGAAAAGCAATGAGAAGAAAGAACGAAAAGACCGAATTTGTGGCCATTATGGACCGTTTTTCTTTTTTCCTACTTGATAAATCGAGAGAACAAAAACCATGTATTTCTATTCCTGCTCATGATGTATCAATCACCGCTGTTATCATCTCATATCTGCCTGTTTCCACCCGAGTCATACTTACACGACCGTCTCCGGGCAAATCGAACCGCGTACTTGGCACACAACCACAAAGCTCTTTTCAAAACTATCCCTTACGACTCTGGTGCCACAAAACATTCACCAGGCCATAGTTCCAACTGCCGCACCACGGTGTCTTCAAATTCGTTCATCTTTCCCCAACGTCACAACACATGCTTGCGTTTCCATTTAGCCTACAGTCATAACTAGTATAGCACTCATCAGAACTCAACACAAAGATGCCACTTTTCGTGACTTGCTTCAATTTCAGAAACGCGCATATTTCCACCGGAATGGTCACTTCAGAAGCTTCAGGGTCTGGTCCACAAATTTACGGATATAATGTCACTCCCATCCACCGCTGGTCAGCTCAAGTCTGCCTTATTAATCACTGAGTGGGACATAAGACGGAGTTGTGGACGCTCTATTGCGTTTCTGTTATGAAGTGGATGAATGCTACTGCCATTCTAGGGGGAAAGAAAACACGACTCTGGCTTACGCCAAAATTCGCCGATCTCTCACCTAATTCTCAGTCGTGTATCCCCCCCAGGACCATCCAACCCCATGCCTCTTCTACATCAATCACTGGTAGCTAAACATCAGGTTCCACGTTGGGGTCAGCCACTTATGAAAAATAATTGAATGGCAATCCGAAGTTGAAACTGGTCTGCGATATTCTCTATATAAAATTCATTTTACTAATTTTCGCTAAATACATCTATAGGAGTTGTGGAGCAACGTTACTCGTCTCATTTGGCTGTGCAGACAGCAAATCCCGGCGCGATCAAAGTCGGTATACTGGAATTAAGCAGTATCCAAAACAACGACTTCGGCCTCGACCTCTCCGATGCTTTCCACTGCAAGCTTATCGCCAGCATTAACGCCCTCAATAAAGGCACCATCACCCTCGAAAAGCTCTGCATCCTCCCGGCCATCCAGGCGGATCTTGGCCTTTCCTCCTTTGGTCATGGGCACATGCACGTAGACCTTTCTCTTGGTTTCCTGGGTACCGCCTCCTCCAACCGTCCACTCGAACTTCTTGCTTGGTTCGATGATACCAGCAGCCATGACAAAGTCGGCGTGGATGGGGATAGTGTCGGGAATGACAGGCTCGGCATCCTTCTCCTGTTGGGCTGTGGCCTCTTCGCCTCCCTTGAGAGGACTCAGGATCTTGACAAAGCCCAGTCTCTTAGACTCATCGCTGAAGGTACGGGTGTGGTATCGGGGAACCAAGCCACGCTTCCAGGGGATGGCCCAGATCTGGAGGAAATGCACGGTATCTGACTTGTGCTCGTTGAACTCGGAATGGGCAATGCCAGTGCCACCGGTGGTGAACTGAACATCACCACGGCGCATGCGGAAGAACTTATCAGATTGTCCTCCCTCCTTGCCCTTGGTGAGCATTGAGTCTCGGTGTGTCAGCTCTCCTCCGAGGATATAGCTGAAGATCTCAAAGTCTCTGTGGGGGTGGGTAGGGAAACCAGAGTTGGCCTTTACTCGGTCCTCATTGAGAACACGGAGAGATCCAAAGTGAGTGAATTTAGGGTTGTACCAATCAGCAAAGGAGAAAGAATGATAGGTGTTCAACCAGCCATGATCACCATGCCCTCTGGTACTGGAGCGGTGGGGGGTGATCTTGGCTTGACGAAGAGATTTGGACATATTCTTTGTGGCGTTGAGCATCTGACTCTGGGGAATATTTGTGTTTGTTCTGTTGGTGTAAACCAAGCTTGTTGTAAGTTGCTGAATCTGAGTGATGTAATTATGTGCTGGTGAATAGATGATGAGGAGGATGGAAATTGTAGCGACGAAAATCGCAATCAAGGGACCGGAGCGAAACATATATAGACAATTTCACCGAACTCGCGAGAACGAGTCTGAATGAAAATGGATCCAATTTATGATGATTGAAAAACGCTGACAAGATATAACTAAATGCCTTTTGCCATATAATTGACTTTGTAATCATTGCTCAGCCAAAGTGGATTGGTCAATGCTGGTTACGTAGCGTAATTGTGGAGATGGCTTTGAGAGATTTCAATTGATTATCTCAGCCTGACAGAGCACGACTACCCATCACGTGATACGAACTAGGCCTTCTCCAGTCTGGCCAGTCAAGCTCTGAGCACGGCATTGCGATCCAATGATGAGATTGTCGAAACTCAATTCGAGGCACAGTCACATGAGCTTTCCAATAAACCCGTTACGACACAACTCAGCCTCTTTGAAACGTTAATACGATACGAGACTCTGCTCATTGGGCACCAATAAGAGGCTGAACCAGCTAAGGCAGTTTCTTGAATTGTACTTATCCTATCACAATGCTGGTAAGAGAAGCCACCAGCTGTGATCTCCAACTCCCTACATCCCAGTCAGCCACCAGTTCACTTTTATGAGACAGAAAACCAGGTTGGCCAGTATCGCAACAAGCAATCCCACTTACATGATCACCAATAGACAGTCGTTCCAAAGGCTTGGTTTGGGGGGGGGGCTCCCTTCAATTGCTAACCCTTGTTCTTTTGGCAACCATGACGTAGAGAGCAAAGTGATCTCAGATCCTAAGCCTTCACCATTGCCACCAACCTCCTGGAAGGTGAGACAGATAGATCAAACACGGAAAACCAGTAATCCCAGTCTTTCGTTTTCACTTCAGATTCTTATGTTACATGTACCTTACATGAGCCAGGAAACGCGGTTGGTGCCCTTGCAGAGTGAAAGTGGGTTTCTTGGTGATCATGGAGTTGGGTCTAGGCTTCAGCTAGGATAAGCTGGAGTTCAGGTTGTTTTTCGTACGGGTTCAGCTCTCTATGGGGTTACTTATTCTATGCCTGAGGCATTAAAGACTACTTAGAAGATAGCAAATCTTCATCGGTTTCTATCTTATTGCCTGAGCGCAGTGCATGGTATCCATACATGCGCTTCTTGAGTCCTGGGTGTTGGAGACACCAGCCTTGTTCGACGACCTTTGGTTCAATAAGGGTTAAGTCAGGACCACTTTATTCTGAAACATTCAGTCAGCTCTAAATTTGCCCTGAACTACGGAGTATCTCCCAAATATATGATTATGCGGACCGTGCTGAGAATCAGGTCGCAGATTCCGTGTTCCAAACAAACTCTGGAGGAGGCTGGTGATGTCTGAGGCCCCTGTCGCCTGTCAAGACTGGCAAATAGCATTTTGGTGTAAATGGCCCATGTTTTCAGGGGATAGAGTTTAGACCTTCAATGGTTTGCTTCATTTGTAATGGATCCAGTATAAGCAACCCCGTATTCAGAACTATTCCGACCTATTCAGGAAAATGGGTCAGTGACATGCAATTCTCATGCATCATTGACAGCTTCATTTGGCGGAGTGTGGAGCAGTTGTGATGGTAAGCTCCCGACGGGCCGTATGCACTAGGTCTAAAAGGGTATGGCGTTGCTTTGCGCTGGCCTTGTTCGCTGTCCAAGGAAAAGTGCAGTGACAACACAGCAGCTGGGCTGCATTATCCATTATCGCCAGAGAACCCGACTTTTCCTGTGTGCCCAACATTCTCTCTTCTGCCACATATAAAATCATATCGAATCTTCCAAGTTGAGTTTGCGGCACTCCTTGCTCTTTGTTTCTTTTTGTTCCTTTCTCCTGGTGGTAAGTCATTTTGTTCCCTGTATTCATCCCCTCAGCTCAGTCTCAGACATCCCATCACTGGTGGGGCGCGGGGGGCTGGGAATGGCCTCGTCTGCCATTACCAACCTCCTCAAAGAACCCAACCTCGCGCAAAGAGTCCTCATAGTCCAACCATATCTCATTCTTCTTTCTTAGCTCTTAGTATGCGCCTGCTATTCTCCTTCTTGCATCCCATTTCGCGCTATCAATTGGTCAACGAGTTGCGTATGAGTAAGAAGTGTGTGGAGTGGGAATAATAAGTCGGTCTACGTTCCAAGTTTGTACCATCCCACCCAGAAATGAACTTCCAAAATTTCAACTTCGACTTCGTGGAAGCACCTCGTACGTGGCACTGCACCCTCTTCTCTTTTTAACCAACAAAATACCTGTTTCGAATTAAATCTCTGCACTGCACTACTCTGCTTTGCCCTGCCCTCTGTTTGCACCTACTGGCCTGACTTCGTCTGTCGGTGTCGCTGACGGGTATGCACTCATAGAACAAGGCCCTCCTCCAAAGAAGGCAACTCCAGGTCAACAGTCAATTGACGACGACGATCGATCACAACCAATTCTTCATCCTTACTATGATCTTAGACAGCGTGTAGGACGAAACTCCACAAACCCGTCAGCATCACCGCCTGGTGCTCTCTTCTTTGCGCCGTCACCTCCTTCTATGCCAGGATCCAAGGTCACCGCCTCATCAACAGAAATTTACGGCCCGGAACGATTATTTGGCTCTGAACTTCCTGGTGGCTTCTCGGCACCTACACCACCCACCCAGACTCAACATACTGTTCCGCCTGTCCCTCGCGCCGCCCCTCGTGCTGCACAGCGTGCCGCGCCTGCTGTTGCGCCTGGTGCATCTTCCAGACCAGTATCTGTCCGCTTCGACGAGGCCCAATTAGCCATGTTCGCGGCCGAGAACTCAGCTCGCATGGCGAACATCAAGGACGAATTGACAATAGCCGCTGGCAAAGTTACTCCCGGTGTTGACGATACACCATACATTCAGTATGCCCTCGAGGCTCTGACCAGGAACCATGGAGGTCCATCTGCGGCACATTTCCCCTCTGGTTCTTCCAGGGGCTATGAGGAGGACTACCCGCAACCCAGACGGTATGCCAACGAAGAGACGGGATACCCTCAATTGAAACACCCGGAGCCCGCTTACGTTGAAGATCGTTTACCAGAACCGATCGAGACGCAAGTTCCTCGGCGAGAGATCCCCGATACCGCCATGTACCATGCGCCCGCTGTTCATCACGACGAACCAGCTGCTCGTCGAGATGTGCCAAACCCACCTCAAGTGCCGACTCCTTCGAATCCCTCCGATTCTGAGCAATTCGTCCAACGAGAAAAGGCACGCCCTAGATCTATCCCTATTGACCGAGCACAACCTCCTCTTACTTTCAAGCCCGCCATTCTTCGACCAACTTCGATGAGCATTCTTGCACTGTTGTGCTTGATCATGATTGCTGCTCTTATCTTTTGCGCTGTCTATTCACAAAAAGACGATGGATTCACTCCATACCCCGGAAGTATCTACAGTGGTCAATACTTCTTGTTCCGCATACTGCCCCAAATATTCGCAGGTATTATCCTAATATACGCCCAGTCAGTTGTCGCTACTTCGATGCGAACTCTTCCTTTCTCAGCCATGGCCGATGCCGAGCCCCGAGCACGATATCTCGCGCTGTTCCGTAGGCTCTATCCTCTAACATTTCTGCTGCCTTCCTTCACTGGCCCTTGGCAGTTCCAGTTCTTCAGTGTGTGTACATGGCTTGCCAACTTTTCGATCCCACTCATGAGCACAGCTTTTTCTTGTATTTACAGGGAGCGCTGGGTTTGGGCTGCTGTTCAAGGCATTACGTGGACGCTCATTGTGCTCTATATCTTGCTATTAGTATCGACCATCATTCTGATGGCATTCTGGTTCAAGAAATGGACAGGACTGTTGTGGGATGTTAGGTCTATAGGACACCTTCTTCCCCTGTTGAGTGAGAGTAACACTACTCGCAGCTACGAGGGTGTTGATGTGGTACAAAGAAGCTCACTATTCCAAGCCCAGCTCCGAGACCGTCACCTCGACAGACTTGGATATTGGCAATTGGATGGCCAGCCGCCAGGTATGTGGTATGGAATTGGCTCTGTAGGCGAGGACGCCCAGAGTGATCGCAGGACATTCAACATTATCCCCAAGAAGGCCAGCTACAACATTTCGCCCGCGTCCTCTCGCGATGACCTCGAGGCGGAGGCCCGCTATGCGCACTATAGGTACTTGCCTATCGCTCTACGCACTCCTGTCATCCTCGGCTCAGTCGTCTTCATGACCGGCCTCATCCTGGCTATTCTGCTGGTCTCGTTCTTGCCACAGACCAGACTGGATCAGGGTTACTTCCCTCAAGTCCCAGCACGACCTGGAAACGGAGCGTTTTCTGCTGCCAACTTCCTATACGCCTTTGTCCCTTCACTCCTGGGCATGATAATGTTCCTACTCTTCCAAAGCATTGACCATGCGTTGCGCGTTCATCAACCTTGGGCAGATCTGTCCAAACCTTCTGGTGCGATTGCGTCCAAGTCTATCCTCGCCGACTATGCCGCATGCCTCCCCTTCCAGTGCACATGGAACGCTCTCCGCAACGGTCATTGGCGTGTAGCGGTGACCTCCTTCATGGCGACGATTTTCATCTTCATCCCCATCCTTGCAGGTGGTCTCTTCATGGCCTTGACCAACTCCCGGGTCCAGGTCAAGATGTTCCCTAACATGCCCGTCTTTGGCGTCCTGCTTGCCTTCCTATTCCTCTATCTGGGCTGCCTTACTTTAATGTTGCCGGGGCGTCAGGCCCTTCGTATCCCTCACCCTGTCAACTGCCTCGCAGAGCTCATCGCCCTCTGTACATCCGAGGAGACAGTTCATGATTCCGCCTTCTTGGCAGTCCGCGACACCGCAGACCTCAAGTCCCGCCTGGGACTTGGCCGCCACGACCAGTCCATGTGGTACTTTGGCGTTGCAGCGGGCCGCGACGAACGCCGCTTGAGCGTTCGTCCTATCAAAAAGTTTACCGAGAAAAAAATGAGAAGATGAGGTCAGAAAGCTCTCTGTTAACGATGCTTGGATGTACGATTTAATGTTATAATGTGTTATATTTGGGGTTCGGTAATGTCGGCGCATCTTGGTTTATTCTCACACATAGATTACCTCATGGGTCATACATAGAATTAATTACTACTTTCACGTGCTCTCCATCATAACATACTCTTCCTCACGTTGCAAGTAGCATTCCTGGCCTATGTCCTCATATGCCGCTTACCAATATCAATGGCTGGAACATACGATTTGTTATGGAGTATGCAATCCAAATCAATGTCAATAATTACACTGGCTTCTATGGGAATGCCCATAGATATTCTGCTGCTAGTTGTCGGTACTTTACATCAGTATATGGCTACACCACAGACTTTAAGAACGTGTCCATATAATGATGTCTGCTCAATGACGTGCGTTTGTTGTTCTGTCTGTATTTATGGAGTTTGCGTAGCAACACCAAAATTCCACGATAAATGGAATGAACGTATTGGAATGTGTCCTGTTGCCGGGAACTTCTACGGCACTTGTGAAGCCTATGTCTCAGTTGCTCGTGAACTGAGAACGAATGGAAACAAAGAGAGACGATTTTAGGTCTCCAGACTCGACCAACCATGGTTGAGTATCGGATACTATATGTACCAAATCAAAGCTTCAATATATATGTGATTATCGTCACGGGCAACACATTTTCAGACAAGACATAACTAACTGCATAAAGATATTCCCAACGGAAGGGTCTAGCACATGAGTTGATATCAACGATACAGAATGAGCGATTTCAGAACGTCATCATTGAACTATTTGGTAGTAAAGAATTCTGGATCGTAAAAAAAAGCTTCCCGTCACCTCTTCCCCATATGGTCTGGCTGGATTCAACCAAGGAATGTTCTTTGATAGGAACTTGTATCCCTTCTTCTCGAGTGCCTCCCCGCCTTTGTTCCCGAGTCAAAGGCCCAGCCACTTTTTTTTCGCCCGCTCTCGTTCTGGCATTCAAGTGAATGCTTCTGGCTTATTGTCTCAGGGCCAGTATAATAAAAAAGGAATAAGCAAACCGAGTGTTCACATGACACTCGCTCAACCCCAAGGATGAGGGGATTTCCGGAACTCCATGCTGGATTCCCTGGGTGTTGATCGATAAAAAAGGCCGTCGCGGTGGTCATTTTGTGCATAGTACCGTCGTTGCATATAGAAAAAACATCCGTTCAAATCATAAATAAAAAAAGACAAAGCCGGAGCAGGTCGTAGAGACATTGATAGTTGGTATCAGATACAAGAAGAAAAAAATGAGAAGCAAGCAGGTCACCATGATGATGTCAGCCTCGACTGCGACGTCCTAGCATTCGCCCTATTACATCGTTCTGTCGCTTGCGCGGTGATGAAGGTGCAGTCCGATGACCTGTCTTCCGCTGGTCGCTTCCCGACCGACGGTGGAACCAAAACGAGTGACTCCCAGACTCAGTATCAGAGTCATCATCATACTCAAAGAAGGAGTGGGGCTCGGCACCGGGCTTCCCTTCCGCCTCCTGTTGCGGCGTTGGCGGAAGAGGTCGCATGCAAGGGAGGGACTTCTTTGAGAGCATGACCGAGGTGGGTGGTTGGGGTTTGAGTGAACAAAGATTCGCGGCAGAATGGCGTGAGGCTGTTTCAAAATATGAATCAGCCTCTGTTGGCATGGGAGCTCGCATCTCTTGCGAAGTTGTGGGACGTCTGTTCTGAGGTGTGACAGGGCGGGGTGAATCATGAGAGATAGCAAAATGCGCAACAAGTGGTGAGTTTTGTAGAGAACGAAAGACACAGACTTCATCATGTGGGCGAGGAGGCCGTTGAGGCCGTTGCTTCACATCGCGAGAACATTGCCATGATGGGGCGGACGATACAGTCCGAGGTGGGAGTGGCAAGGGCTTCGGGAAGGGGGAATAAGTTGTGACAGGCTTTTGAGCTCGATTCCGCGAGTGCTCAGAAAGAGGCCATGCAGTGATGCGGTATTCTTCTGCTTGGCTTTGTCGTTGCTGTTGCTGTTGCTGTTGCTGCTGCTGCTTCTGATGTTGATGATGTTGTTGTTGAACAGTTGGGACCAGTGCCTGGTATTGCTTTCGTGGTTGAAGTTCAAGGTTGCTAGCTTTGCTGGGAAGCCAGAAGCTATCCCATAACTCAGCTGCATGAGCATGATATTGATAGTCATCATCCAGAGAAACTTCCGAATCTGTGCGGTCGTCGATCAGACCCGGTGAAGACCCCTCAGATCCCAATGACGCCCTGTCATCGGAGAAGCGGCTTCTGGCATAGGGTGATGTACGTTCTGGTTGTTGAGGGTAAGAGTAGTTGGTGACAGGGTAATACTTGGAAACGAGCTTGAGGTCGGCCAATCTGCTAGAGCGCTCCATGGTGGATCGTTGTATTGGGAGTTTGAAATTAACATGCAACAATATTGATATCGAAACGAGCAAACCAGGGATGCAGACGGCATGATATACAAATAAATGTGCAAGCAGAGCTGTCAAAAGACGTTGAAACATAAGCGTGGGGCCACCACACCCACTTGAGGCTTTGCATTGCATGTGTCTAAACGTTGATCAGCTTGATCAAGCATAATGCCCCCTTGACCTGGAGGGGCATTCCTGGATAGAGGGGCCGTCAGGTCTAACCATCCCTCTTGTCAGACAACCTCGAGCATTCCGGGCACTTGCAACTTGTTCAAGGGCCTGTGCTTATGCTTGGGCTTGTGCTTGAACTAGTTCGGGCTCGGGCCTCGGGGGTTTGTCTGGTATGTAGACGTGCTTGATCCCTTGCGTCATGCTGCTCGTCAATTTTCTCTCTTGTAGTAAATTCTGGCGCTGCGGATATGCATGTTTGTCTTGCAGCACTTGCTGCGGTGCATCTTCCGCGAGAGAGAATAATAGGAAGAAGAAAAAAGCAATTCGACAAAATGACTCGGATAGGAGAATCAGATCCGTACACGCAGAAAAAGCAGTGAGCTTGGGATGTACAAAAATAGCCGTTCTAACGAGAAACAAAGGATAAAGCTGGGCAGTGGCACACGATGCATCTCAATACAGTTGACATGCGTGTGAAAATAAAAAGGGCCTTTCCAAGTGTCAATGGCATGGCGAAATCGCATCCAGACTTTCTCGACGAGCCTGAATCCTTGAATGTGGATTGTTTTTCTGGGGACAGGCCGATTTAGTGTCGCTGCTCAGCATTGCGCTGCGATCATCCCTTAAGCGAACCGACAGGTTTCCAAGGAATCGGATCCATCATTCTGGATCGAGACACGCAGAACTCGTGTGGTTTAACCTCTGGAGAATGTGCCGGGCCATACCACCCACCAATCGGCGAACATGGCCAGTATCAAAGCATGTGGCCGGTCTCTTTGATCTCTGATCCTTTGAGTCTTTGTGCCTTTGGGCCTTTGGGCCTTTGAGCCCTTTGTCAACGATGATGGTTGCTGGCGAGTGATAGCAGCGTGTGCTGGCACGCATCTTGACCTACCAGAGTCGCGATAAGGCATTCAATACGGAGCTCAGCGAGACCTGGATCAGCTTGGATGAGACGGAGCACGAGTTGGGCTCACTCTTGGAGACATGGAGAAAGACACGGGTAGCGCTGATGCTTGGAGCGTATGTAGAGGCATCCTCCCTGCTCGACTATGGCAAAAATGGGAGACCTGCACGGCCTCTGAGTGGAGTCGTGAGACACTTGTCTCTGATAGCTTGGAATACCATGGGATGGGATGCGCGTTGGGTAAATATTGTTGACTTTTATCCGTAGCAACGCGCTTTTGCTCGCAGTGGATAGAGAAAACATTCGATTTTTCTTGGATGCATAGGTCGGCATGTCCGCGGTCTCGGAGTCAGGAACTATTACGAGAGCATGAAGTTGAGAAATTGCTGATTGCTGATGTTGGAGGAGAGTCCAAGAGGCGAAGCGAAGGATACCTACCTAAGGATAGGAATTGTGAGCGGAGTGCGTAGGGTAGGGCGACCTGAACTCCTGTCTTCGGGTAGTAAAAGCTAAACTAATGCTGCTAAATCTCGCCCTGCTTGAAACTTTCTTTACCCGACACTGAGGAAACAATACAGGGAAGTAAATGCAAAGATCATTGAATGCCCCTGTTAGAACCTCAAACTTGTCAGCCATCTACTGGATGAACTTTTGATATCATAATAACTTGAGCTGCGGAGGCGCATTAGCTTATTTGCATACATACATCTCAGATGCAGGGTCCCCTACATTTCACCACCTCTGCGTAACAGGGAAAACATGCTTGAACTGGCGGATCATTGCCGTCGTAACTCATTGTAGCTTGGTAGTGACTTGAAGCTGGAAATGTCGAGGCTCGTGTAGACCAAACCATACAAACTTCCATATAACTAGTCGCTTTGTAGGGAGATATACTGCGAAGCTATGGGCAAGCAGGCTAAGCTGTTTAGGCTAACCCTTTATTCTCCCTCCCTGGCCGTGTTCCCTCTTTTGCACATTATCACTCCCTCAATATGGCATTGAACCTATCCCCCACAAGTAAAAGTTTTATATCCCTCAAGCATACAACCCATTTTTACAACTCATTTTTACATCCCTTGCCAAATTGTCAGAACTGCCTTACTCGCAAGATCATGTAGGTATGCATGTCTTGGGCAGCTTTCAACCCTAGGGTAGTGGTCCCTTCTCTCGACACTTTGGCCCATGCATGTCTTGAAAGGTCTCGTGTCAGATCAGTCAGATCATTAGCCAAAGGGCTATCTTAGAGCCGAGGGGAAGGGGGGGACACGCTGCGCTCCAATCGCTCAAATATGGGCTTCTCCCCCGCCTTCAATCGGCGATCTGGATGTTCTCTGCATCAAGATTTTGGCGTTTCGTCGATGCGAGGAATGGCGATGGGGCTCAACGAGAAGTCATATGGCATTTGGTATCTGGCATCTCACAAATTTTCAATCACGTCTAGCTTTATCGGTATGTATCACATCGTTGCTTGTGATCCAGCAGGAGCTGGGTGTCAACATCTGTGGTACTCAGCTGAAATGCAGGGGAAAACTGTGCCTGCATCTTAGCTGCATGCAAGCTACAGTGTCTAACTAGAGTGTGCATGTTGTTGAGCCAGTAGGAGGAGGAAGATCTGCCAACAAGAAACCTCCAAGAGAGCAGACAGTGACCATCCTCCGTGGCTGCACAGTAACTTCAATTGAACAGCATCCCAGTCGCAACATGCACAGGTTGCCTTTAACAAAACCTCGACCTCGACAGATACCAAATAGTAGTCAATGTTGAAGCTCACCAACACTTTTCACGTGGCAGATCAACCAACCTCTTGAGTCATTTTTGCTTGGCCGGCTCAACCTGGTTGTATTGGAGATAACCTGTTCGTTGACAAGTTTGGGAGGCTGTGAACCATCTCAACGATCTCGATGAAGCGCGTGCAGCTCATGAGGCGTCCAGTGGGATGATCAATATGGTGTCTTTGGTCCAATAGTGGAATCAGGTATCTCAGGAACAGGATTACTTAGTAGGGATGCATTTCGTGCGGTGGTTGCAACCACTATGTGATTTTGCTCGATCGCTCGATCACCCAAGACATTATTGACTTTGCAGGACTTTGGACATGTTATAAGAAGCGAGGTGCTCATTAAACTTGTGGCCCTCCTCCATATCTCACAGAATGAGAGTTTATCTCCAAATGAGTCGAAAACTGATTGAAAGTTTGCACTTTCTTCTCAAGACGTCGAATATGCTCGCGTACTATGAGAGACCAGTCGACACCAACTTACACCACTTCATTCCAACGCGCTACTTGATACCTTCCCGATAGTGTCTATCGCGCAACGCTGGGAGGGGCACTCTTGGCGAGACACTATTATCAATCCGATAGCCCAGGGCTGAATACAAGCCAATATACTCTATGTCGAACCACTCGAGTGCGGAAATACATACTCAGAGAATGGAGCGGACTGGGCGAGATACCCTACAGAACAGCCACGGAACGACTTGTCGTGTTTCACCATGTTGTCTCAGACAATCCAAAGTCCAAACATCAACTCAAGGGATAGAATGAGACGGCACTGGATCGGAGCGTCTCCAGCGAGCGGATATCCTTGACTTTGCGGAAAGACGATGTTTGCACAGCTACTTCAAGCATATGAGATACCACCCAACACCCTTGACAGGGGCACCGAGGATGAACAGTGCAAGAGTCCAAGCAGCGAAGGGCGGTTCAAGGCCACTCAGCTCTCAGCTCGCAGCGAAAAATGCGACACCCAATACCAGGTTCTATGGATACGCGAATCGCACTCACACATGTAGATCCTTGACCCCAGATCTCGCTCGAGTCTCAGCTCCAGCTCAATTTGGATTGAACTAAAGAATACGGCTTTGATTGGCGACTGAAGACCCGAGAACGGGGCGTGCCGTGGCTCCCGCCCCTCCAGACCGTATTTGGATTAGATGGGTTGATGATAATCATTTGGACGTTATTATTGAAGTTGAAGGTATTCGCTTCTACTGACTTTAAGATCGAATATTCGCTCAGTAAAGACTCAATATGTATTTGATATGGGTACCAAGAGAATTGTATCGGCCGAGTATCTTGAAACAACTTACGGTATGCAGCCGTAGGAAACGTGGCAGACCACCGTTGTTCCGCCTAACGCCATGACGCAGCGTTGCATCCGGCCCCATTTCCAGTTAACCATCTGCTTGGTGCAGGCGGACAGCTTTCCTTGGAGTGAGAGTTGGGCCAAAGTCAGGGTTTGCGCGGGATCAAGATCCGGGACCCGGAGACAGGCGACAAAAGCAACGTCTTTCACAAGACGAGCCCTAAGTTTCAATTAGCGCGACGTGGTATCGTCCGCCTTGCCTTTTGCCAGTTGTCCAAGGTTCCCCAGCGTTGGGTCAGCGTTTGTTTCCACGTTGAACCCTGTATCTCAGGGGGACGAGTCAAGATGGTTGTGACAGACGGCGACGCACTGCCTGGTAAGATAAGACGAAATGAGATAAGATGAGACGATGTCTGAATTGATGAAGCGCCTGGATGGCAACTTTAGATGTCAAACCAGCCAGAAGAACAGGTAGCCGGGTCAAAGGCCAGTCCTAAGACAGCAGACTACATGACCAAACACACTCTTGGTGATGATTTCAGTAAGAGTCACTTACACTTCATCCACTATAAAGTGTCGTACTCACTTGATATATCACGACAGATAATGAATTCCTTAGGTCTCCTGGCCTCAGTATCGTAGATAGTGTCGACCGATCAAGTAGTACAAAAGAAATTCGGTTGCAGTTACTCCTAAACCCTCATATTTGCCAACGATGAAATTTCCCAATAAGGCTGTCTTCGCCGTCACTATCACGATGTAACTATGTATTCACCGCTCGCAGGCTGATGCCCGCCAGTGCCAAAAAAAAATTAAAAAAATTCTTAAACCTCGATCCTAGTCAAGCTCCAGGTAAGAATATCACTTGTATTAGCACTCCATATATCGTACACTTTAAGCAACCAGAAAGATCGAGCGATCTTCCTTCCACAGCCAAGCCAAAAATTGGGCGCGATTAATTAAGTCATCAATCACAGCGCAGGTTAGTCGAGGGAAGGATCACAGCGCAGCGCAGTGCAGTGCAGTACAGTACAATGCAGCTTCCTTAGCCCCTACGTCAGTGCGCACTTCCTACTTTCTTCCCTTCCAACTTTCACTCTTCTCTCTTTACCTTCAAACGCATCGCATTCTATCAACCCCAAACAAAATGACCCGCCGCGTATGCTGGTGACATCTCAGCACATGCGTGGTTAACAAAAGTCTCAAAAGAGACGCCATTGACCTGTAAGGAGGAGCATGTTGGCGTTGCGCTGCCCTTGCTTCCAGTTCCCCAGCCGCTCGATTTGCTTAGCTGTGTCCGCAACAGCTGCTCTTACGGGCTCCGAGCTGCGCAACGCAGCGCAAGACGTCCTTGCGGCCCTCTGATCTATCGCGCGATTACCAAGAAAATCGGAACAGATTCGCTGGACGAACAAGATCTTCAGAGGGATTCTATCGGGACTCTCGACCAAACAAAGCGACCTATTTATTGCGCACACAAGCTATCACGCAGCTCAGTGTTTCTCGCGCGCGCTCGGTGTCTGATAGCCAACGCGATCGCGCGCATTGAGTTGCCATACTGTTTCTACAACATCTAACGCATGAGGCAATTAGCTTCTTCAAACAACACTTTGTCATTCTTGAAGCAGAGAATTTCACGTATCGTGCGTGTGCGTGTGCGAGGAGCTTGCAGCTCGACATCCTTCTCTTACTAGTGGCCCGTTTCTTAGAGACCTCTGGTTTTGTCTAGACCTTGGCCGGGTGAGCGGTCACTGCAGCTCTTAGCACCAACCCCCCCAATTTTCCAGCTTTAGGCCCAGCTTTGGGTTCCCTGCCACCAGCTTTTTTTTGACATCACCAGCCGGTGCCCATCGTCTTGAGCTGGCATAGACCGACTCTTCTCACCTCAACCTCGCTCGTCTCAACATTCCAGTCGGGCAATTACACTCTCGGTTCCGTCTCAAGTAGACTCAGACTGACTGAGACCTGGTTTTCCTTCCCGAGACCATTATTTTTATTCTCAATCTGAGAGAAGTTGCTCTGATCTCATCGGCACGCTGTTGGCAATTCGAACAGAACCCGACTTTGTACAACGCATCAAGAGCTTCCCCCACCCCACCATCACGGACATCCACCACAACGCAACACACCACCAGCGCCCGCTGGTGAGCCTTCAACTTGTCGAAATACCGTGATCCAATTCCTCGCCCTTACAGCGCAGCAGACGTGACCAGATTTCGTTCATCGTCTGCTTCTTACGACCGTCACGACTTTAACGCGCCCACGACCCTTACCCAGCATCAGCAACGCCAGCACTCAAGAGTCTCAAGCTCCGGCTCACGACCACTGTTCAATCAGACGTCAGATCCCATCGAGCGACTCTCTACGCCTCGAAGTCTTCGTCGAACCCCTAGATTTGACGCACCTCCAAGCCCAGCTCCTGAACCACGTCGAGTTCACATCGCAGCTGCTTCCCTTGGATTTGAACCCAGGACAACCCTCGCTCCCGTTGACGACCTACCGGAGAGCCACCCTACTGTATTGGGATTGATTCCTGTGCGTTCAGCACCGCTTCAAGCTCACCGGCCCCGTAGACGGCTTTCACAGGACCTGACTGAGGATCCTGACGAGGTATCTTCGGAACGTCCACAGTCACCTCTGAGAGCAACTCCTTCCGTGCCTTCAAATTATCCAGAACCACATCCAGCGGTTAAGATCTCCAAGCACACCCATAGCGCTATCCTCTTTGCACTCGAGGAGGCGCTGCGCAACCCCAATCCTTTCACTCCAGATCTCGAAGAGGAATCCGCAAGCATGGCTGATCTCATGGCTTCTGGAGGCATGCCTCCAGCATCCAATGGAAAGCCAACCGCCCCTCCATTTCGCCCTGGCTCAGCCCCTGGTCAAACCGGCTCGCCCTCTGGGATCAGAGGCCCAAGAATGATCATGCAGGAACGCGCGGCTCGAGAAGCGCGACAGCGTGCTGAGGCGGAGGCGCAACAGCGCGAAAGAGCCGAACAGGAGGCACGCATATTGGAGCAGGCCAGGAGAGCAGAGGAACAGCGTAGATCTGTTGGCGTTGCTGCTGGGCAGGGTCCCGACGCGGAAGCGCGTCAATCTATGAACCCCCAGCGACAGGCGCAACCCGCACCTGATAACACATCAGCCCGTCCTCGGGCAAATACCACCTCACAGGTACCACCTACTAGACAAGGGCGATCTAATACTACTAATCAACCTCCCCCTCAAACATTTACAGGCCCAGCACCTGTCGCTCAACCTAATTTCGCTGCACAAGGGTTGGAAAGCGGGAGTCAGGGAGGTGCTGGTGGGTCCAAGCCACGGAACTCCTTCCCTCATGCTTTCGAGCGATGGGAGACATTGTCTGCTCATTGGGAGGGTCTCACTAGCTACTGGATTCGCAAGCTTGAGCAGAACAAGGATGAGCTTAATCGCGACCCTTTGAACCAACAGCTGGCCCGCCAAGTGACAGATTTATCCGCTGCTGGAGCAAATCTCTTTCATGCTGTTGTTGAGCTTCAGCGTCTGCGAGCAAGCTCCGAGCGGAAGTTTCAGCGCTGGTTCTTCGAAACCCGCACCGAACTGGAGCGTGCGCAAGAAGTAAATGCAATGTTGGAAGCTGCCTTGGATCAAGAGCGTCGAGGACGAGCTGACGCCATTCGAGATGCTGTTGAGAACGAGCGTGGAACTTCCAAAGCCCAGAAGCAGCTTGCCGAAATGCGTAAAGAGCTGTCCATATCCAAGGAAGAGGCACGCCGAGCATGGGAGGAACTAGGACGCCGTGAACAAGAGGAACGCGATAGAACACTATCTCTCCAGTCAGGACAGCCTACTATTGTTGGAGGCGTCCAAGTCGTTCCTATGACACAAGGGGGTCCCAGCCGACGAGGTCAGGGCTCTTACCAGGCCGAGTACGGGTCGGGTTACCCCCCTGAAACGACAGCATCTCCCCAGCACCAGCCACCTACAACTAGCGCTGGCGAACAATATCGCCAACAGGGTGGTGGCCTTCACCCACCACCAGCGTCAGAGGGCGGCTACAGCGAAGGTGAGTACGTGATAGATGCAAATGGCAACTTCCTGCTGGATGCCCAAGGAAACAAGATCCCTTTCGCTGGACCGCCCTCCACTTATACCGGTTCTGATGACGAAGCAGAAGAGTATGCAACACCTGCCACTACCAACCCGCCAAGTGGTAAACATGATTCTCCCTCTACCTCTACTGGAGGAGGGAGCGGCGGCCAAGGTCAGGGTCAAGGTCAATGGACCGGCGCATACTCGGACCCTCAGGATTATTCCGGGCAAGGATATGCTACACCTGGCTGGGAGACAGTCCCACGCCATCATCATCCTACCCGACTAAGCGACGTCATGGAAGAGGAGGATGAACGCAGTAGAGCTAGTACGAGCCGTGTCTAGGACTCTTCGAGCTCGTGTTGATACAAGCAGCCGACGTATATACCGTTCTCTTTCGAACCACTCATCCAGTCACAAACTGGATGAGTTCTCAGATTAAAGCTCCATCCTGAGGGCTCTCGTCTTTTAATCATTTTCACGCCTTCCTTTCTTTTTTCCTTGGGAACGAATTGTCTGCAAATCGATGAGTCATGTTTATATCTCTGTTTTACGCATTAGCAGACTGGAAGCACGGAAGTAAACCAGTTTCTTTATGTTTCTCGCTTATCCATTCCGCCATGCACCCTGACATGGGAATCTCGAGCGATAGAAACAGCAAGCACGAAAGAGTCACATTGTGGAGATTGACTTCCGATCAGATAACGCTTTTACCTCACATCGGCGCATGACCTATTCAATACGATTATTACCACCAAGGAGGCATATGGAGTTCGCATCTACCTGGACGCATGGTTTCATTGTTGAAAACGAAAAAGACACGATGGGAAGTGGAGTTGATGTTCTTGGAGTACGGAGCGTGGAGGATATTTGGAGTTATTGCTGTTGTTTTCCTTGTCCATATGGGCGAGTGCGAGATGCTGGCCATAATATTTGCTATATGGGATGGGTGTTGAAAGGCCAGATTCATAACGATTAGAATACCATGTCAATGTAAAAGTTCTATTATACGGACAAATAAAGTGCTCATTAACTGGTGTCGTTTCCTCGACTCAAACCTAAGATAATAGACTTTTTCACATATGAGGGATTGCACTTCAAAGCCCTACACACAACGCCAACTGCTCACACAGCGACGTCTTTCATGGCTGAGAGCAAGAAGAATATTCAATGACGTTGCGTGGCCGAGACTATGAAAGAAGCATATCAAGTACTGAAGTGCATTGTGATCAATTGCTTCCGTCAAAGGTTGCGCTCTTTATTGGCGATTTATTGTCATCAATCACAATCATTTAACCCCTGAAAACGTACACAAATATGAACATTGGGCGTGCTGCCTACAAACCATAAGCCTTCCCGCCACAAACACTAATCATTCCAGAAGAAACCTTACACAAGAAAACGCCTTTCGTTCGCCTCCCTTCCTCTCTCGCAACTCCATAATGCTAGATGGGCAGATATCTCGTATTCATACAGCTGCGTCGCCTCTTATCTCGGCCCCGTCCTGTTGAGGCGAGGTGCCCCATGGAAAACCATCGTTGGTGCTACCTTGCGATGGCTGGCGGCTTCTACTCCTCAACCAGCTCAATGAGAGAATGTTGCTTAGCGCTCCTGACTCGGTGACGCTTCTGTTTCTCTGTTGTCGACGGGCGACGAGGCCAGGGAAGCCTGTGCTCTTCCGCCTCCGTCGGGTCAGTCTTCGAGGTGTAGATTCGGTGCTAGGGCCGGACTCTTCACCGCCAGGACCACTTGTAAGAGATTTCTTTGTTGGCAGGAGAGGTGATGATTCTGTATGGCGCTGCAGTGTGCTGGACCGTCGCCTGTTCCCTGGAGTAGTGGGCTCATCTCTGTCCTCTAACTCGCCCCATATCTCAGCTTGCTCGGCCCACCGTGGGGTTCTTTTGCGAGAGGGAACCAGCGGTGTCTCATCAATCGTGGGAGGGAATGTCTGATATGTATGTGGAGTTGAATCATCCTCAGCGACGGCATTGTCCGAACCGAGCAGTGACTCTTCCTCCTCGGTATCCTCCACAAGTCCAAGGCCGGGCGCGAGAGACGACTGACCAACGCCAGGTGTATGTTGCTCATCACTCAATCGCCACGACAACGCCAGTACGCCGGACAAGAGGATGAGAGTTCCTAAAGCAATGATGCATGCTCTAAGGGGTGATATTAAGCTTGTCTGGTTGAAGTATATCAAGCCGTCTAAAATTGCGATGATGTTATAAACGCAGAAAACCAGAGGATAAAGAACTGAGGTCGAAACTAGTTTGAGACCTCGGTGTAAGTAGTAGAGCTGGCAGAGAGCCAGGGCAACGAGAGCTAGTACAATCGCCCATGATTGCCAATGCACGAACTGGTTACGTCCTGCAACAGTCTTGATGACCAACTCCACAGATGACTTGGCAAACAAAAGGGCGTGAGCAGAGAGATCTCCACTGATGACGCCGTAGGTGATGCCTCGAGCCAGTCGAAATCGGGCGTCATGAGATAGACTTGACATGTTGTTGGTCAAGTCGATGGCCAATGCAAGAGTAATAACAAACAGCGCTTGGAAAATCATCCAGATAATGAATGGTCTCCTCCCCAATAGCGCCAGAAGCTCGTTCAAATCATGCGCCGGTGAAGGGATAGCCCCAAATATTCCGATTAATATGGCACCTGCCGTGACAAGAATTGTGCCAGATAATGACCACTTCGTGAAAGGTTCGCTGAGGATCAATGATGCGCATATCGAGTTGAAAACGAGGCCGGCGGCCTGTAGAGTCGAAAGAACGGGGAGAGGAAGTGTCGAAATCTGGATGCTACTTCCCAAGAGGTTTGCCACAATAAACATGCCCATTCCAAGCTGCCATCTCCTCCGTCGGTATGGTGGTCGTCGAACATCGTGGGGCCCTTTTTCGTCCTCGAGTATATGCGACTTTCGCTGTAAGGTTAGACCTAGACTCTGGACACTTGTCGATAGCAGTCCGACAACGATTCCTAGCTACAGTCGACGGCGTTAGCACACTAGTTTGTTATTGGAAAGCCGTACCCGACGTACAGCTATGCTCCCTCCAGAAGAGATGCCGCCAAGCAACCCCATTGCGCCCGTGCCAGGTCCGAGGTCATCTGGCAAAGGAGAGTTGAAGCAGACCGTTGTGACGTCGCATGGGCAGTGTGCTCGTTGTAGTGGATCGCTTCGTATCACTGAGGTCGGTGAGGGTGCTGTTGTTTCGAAAGAGTCAAGGCCGTGGAAGCGCCAGTATGCAACGCGGGAGGTTGCTGGGCTGTCGCCAACTGAACGTGGACTGGAAGTATACGCCGATAGGTGCCAGCACCTCTGAAATGGAGGCCAAAGGATGCTGAAATTGGAAGAGAGAGATGTTTAATTCGATGTGATAGTAATAGTATGTTTCGGTCGGATTCGAACTAATCAATGAGAAAGTCGGGGGCGGGCAAGCTCGAGTCGTGCGCAGGACACCTGACGTGAGTACGGAGCAGAGGCATGCAAGCTACAGCACGAGACTGGCCAGCCACAGTGGCGGTGTAGTTACATAACGCATCGGACAACATCGAGTTGCGGTATTAGCTATAGAGCTGTCGCGATACCAAAATATGATTTATTATGCCTAGTCCATTGGTGCCGTTATTTTACATTTCTCTCTGCATCATTTCCCATTGAGAAACTCAGTAAAATACCAATATCAGCAGCAATCATGGTGTCCTCCTGTTCAATGACCGCATACGTGCATTATTTACTCTAAACAGCGGGGACAACCTGTGGCTTGACCCCCCAAGCTCCAGTTTCCCTGCTGGAGTACAGTAAGATACAGCTAGAGAGCTGGTAGGCTGGGTTTCGGGCGGCTGGCGTCACATTAATAGCTACCAACTCCATCATAGTCCATCGTCGACCTCAGTAACAAGAGGCCATCGCCAGCCTTTTATCGCTCCATCTTTGACCTTATCAAGGCCACAACTCTTAATCTCTCAACTCTTCACCTCATACTTCACGAATAAATCTGCCCACCATGTCGCAACACGCCTTGTCCGACCAGCAGGTACGCATCCCCCATGTCCAAACGCCGCATTGCGGTGCCCGTCTTACCAGACACGTCCCTCTAACGCGAGCGATCCTCAAAATAGGTCAACAATGAGCTCAGCAAGATGACGGCGTTCATCAAGCAGGAAGCTATGGAGAAGGCCCGCGAGATCGAGATCAAGGCCAACGAAGAATTCGAAATCGAAAAGTCTAAGCTTGTCCGCCAGGAGACAGACGCCATCGACACTCAGTACGAGAAGAAGTTCAAGCAGGCCACCATGTCTCAGCAGATCACCCGTTCCACTGTCTCCAACAAGACGCGACTCAAGGTTCTCGGCTCCCGCCAGGAGATGCTCGACAACATATTTGAGGAGGCCCAGAAGAAGCTCGCAGAGGGTGCTAAGGATAAGGGCAAGTACCAAAAGGCCCTCAAGGGTCTTCTGCTTGAAGGTTTCTACGCCCTCAACGAGCCTGAGCTGCAGGTTCGCTCTCGCAAGAAGGACTTCGATATCGTCAAGAAGGCGATTGAGGAGGCCGCCAAGGAGTTCAAGAAGGAGCTTGGAAAGGACGTCACGGCAAAGATCCAGGAGGACGACCCCCTCCCTGAGGGAATGTACGTGGTGACTCTCAAGAAAAATTCCCCGAGATGGAGCGCTAACAAAGCTATAGTGCCGGTGGTGTTACTATCATCAGCGGAAGCGGAAAGATCGAAATTGATAACACCTTCGAGGCTAGGTTGCGACTGTTGGAGGAGTCTGCTGCACCTGCAGTGCGAGAGGCTCTCTTCGGCAAGAATCCCAACCGCAAGTTCACCGACTAAACCCTTCCAGCCACCTTCATTCTCTACAGGGGTGGTCATACTTATACTCCAGCCCGGATGAGCGCACAACTAACGAGGCTCCTCAAAAATCTGCGATTCGCGTTGTGAATCGGTCTGCGCTGTGCTGTGTGATATAGAGGCTGTGTGTTGCGTGTTTAACTTGTTTTGTCTGATTTGGGACTTGGCCTGTGGTAGAATTGATTACTGTTTAAAGACTCGTTGCAAACAATACCTAGTGAATCGCCATACGCCCTGGCCTCCGTATGCCATATCCCAGTAAAGTTTTGATACATCACTTGATTCTAACCACAATAGTGTCTGCATCCATTGCTTCTCGAAAGACCTCGTCCGATCCTGAATATGACTGTTTAACTGCCCTCTCTGGGGCGCTATTTGAGGCTTTGCTCAAAAAGCTCTTCATATAATCTTGCTGCTTGGGAAGGAAAGGATCTTCTCTTTGCCCTGGGAGGTCAAATATACTCTTCTTGGCCTTACGTCGTGTGCGGACCGAGTGTGCTAGCCGCTGCTGAACCCATTCGATGACGCTCTTGGCTTCGGTGCGGGCGAGCTTCATGCCCGCATCGTTAATCTTTCTCCATATTTCCCTCAGTCGGGTTGCGAGCGCATCGATATCACTGTTGAACTGTTTCTCCTTTTCTGGATCATCAGATGGGGTGAACGAACCATCATCAACTGCAATGTTAAGGAGGAGGATGTTGGCTTGTAATTCGGTGAAATCAGTTCGCGGTCCGACAAAGAAGTCGTCATGGTCTAACCGCTCGATGAGACCACGAATGGTCACAGTGTCATCGGGATGATAGCGACCTAAGGATGCATCATTGAACAAGAAGACCATGGCCAGCCGTCTTCTCAGTTCGTGAGGTCTAGCTTGGCTAATGGGAAGGCATGCAAGAGCGTTCGTTCTTACACATTGTGCTTTGATTAATGTGAATAGCTGTGTGCAGGTCTCGAAGCACTGATCATATGTTAGTGGCGGTTTTACAACAAATACAGAATACAACTCACGAATTTGTCCCAACTGGATTGGGGAATCGCTGCAAGGAGAGCCTCCATGGCGCTTTCGTAAGTGGTCAAAATATTTATGTCATAGATCAAGAACTTGTCCATCGACATGCGCAAGAGAGTCCGTGATGTGTAAAATATGGATTCTTGAGACATGTGTGGTGACATAGCAGTGAGGAGTGACAGGAAGGAACCGAGAGGTGACCAGTCGCGTGCTCCATAAGGCTCAATGCTAGGTTTTACCACGTTCAACTTGGAGTCTCGTTGCGAGAGCTCAGGAGAGGCGCCAAATCTATATAGCAACGCTTCCAGCCGCTGCGGTGTAATGATGCGCTCGATAGAATCGGGACAACTGCTGAGTAGATTGCAGTATTCTTGTCTCGTGAGAGTTGATTTCTGTATGCAGAGTTCATCGAGGATCCATTCGAAAAGCTCATCTGGCAACCCTCCTTGTAATTGGAGGAGGGTCAGGGGTACTCCAGACGCCAGGTGTTGCTCACGAGTCTGATGATCACCCTGAGTCAACAACTTCCAAGGCCCCTTACTGAATTTCTTGGGGGCGGCTTTGGGAGAGGGTGAAGTATAGTCTTCGCAGAAGAAGCAATACCGAAGTTGTGATTGACCAGGCTGTGATCTTTGGACTGCTCTCAGAACTTTCTGGGCATCTTGACCAACGTTGTTTTTGACAACATCTTCCACCGCGTCTCGTGACAGGCCATCTACCAGCATACGTTCGTCGCCTTCGTCGTCGAGCTCTGGGAAGGCCTTGGCTCTCATCGAGCTTGCATTCGTCGCATCGTCCTGTCTGGCATCTTTGGCCAGCGCCTTGAGATCGAATTTATGCTTCGATATTATTGCCAACGGAGAGGTGTGGAATTCAACTGCAGTTCTCTTGGCTTTTGGGGTTGCAAAGAGATTACGTGCAGGAGACTGTGTTGCTTTTCCTGGACGACCTCGTCCAAGGATTGTAGATAGATCCTCGAGTGAGTCGTCTGAAGAAGAGCCGAAATCTTCATCATCATCCGAGGCTTGAATCTCACGGTTCAGTGTTTTAGACGGCGCACTCTTGACTGGTGTTGTCGTTTTTTGTTCCAGAGGAGATGGAGATGGCTGCGAAGGTAACGACGGGTTTGATGTTGAGGTTTTGGTGCCTTTTGGAGTTTGAGACCTTGTCACAGGTTTGAAGAAACTCATGATATTCCCATTTTTGCCCCCTTGAGACATATTTTCTTTCTTTGATGAAATGCGTATAAGGCGATAGATTAATATTCATAGCGTGACCATGAAGTTGGTCGTGATTTATTCACCTGCAATAACCATCACAGGTACAGGGTTTGTGAACAAGACAGGTACAGTATAATGAGCTAACCGCGTTAATGGATTCAGAGACGCGTCCTGGGGTTCGTTGTGGCGGATGGTCACTGAATGTGTGGCTGCTGTGGCTGCTGGACATTGGAACAGACAGCAACCTAACTCAACTCAATTGTGAATAAGAGGCGGAACTTTGATTGGATCATGAGTATTAAATATCACATGCGACCGCATTTAATGCTTAGAAGACCATTTCTCTACTGGCCAACCACGCCGGCTTCTAACAGGTTTCCCTAACGTAGCCGCTTACCTAAAAGCTCTTTTTTGTTAGGGAGTACCTGTTGATGGGCGGCTAATGAGGGTAACAGTCCTTGGCCGCAGCCCCCGTTCTCAGACCTCCACTGCTATTATGAGAACTTCCAGAAGAGTCTCCATCTAGGTCATCAATCTTCTAGCTTACAGCTTTGACCAGGGATTCAGCAAGATACAGAGGCAATACAGTTGCTTTTAGCTTCTCGTCCAAGATACGCGGCGCCCTCCGGATCAAGCCTTGTAATCCTTGAACGATAAACACCCCTGGCCTATGGTTGGGAAAGGGGTTTATGCGCTTGGCAGCAATACCACCAGGAAGGGAATGATGGTCGGGAATGGAGCGTTGGGTTCATTCCAACCTGTTTAGAATTGAGGTGAGACCCTTGTGTCTAGTATACGACGATGCTTACGTGCATGCACCCATTCTTATGCCGACACTACAGGATATTGATCCTATACATATTGGAATTGGGATTGACGAGGTTGCAATGCCCCCTGACAACAGCTTGACAATTATCAATGCCGATAAATACATATCATTGGCGACACGGCGTAGGCATCCAATCCCGGGCTGACACCAACACAGCCCAGCACGTTCCATTCTTGGTTTCTTGAAGGGTTGGATCAGAGGCGATGAATTGTGCGGGCAAATCCATCCCTTTTCAGCCCCGGCACTACTTCACATGACAAGAAGGTGTCCATAGCTTAATATCCAATGCTTGAGTCGCTCCACGTTTCTTGAAACTTCGACATCGACTTATGGCTTATTTAAAGAACTTGCTAGCTAGCTAGTAAGACCTTGCATCTGATTATGTTCGTGACTTTGACAACCCTTTACCAGTCTCGTTACTGGAAATTTGGACCTGCAGACGGGCAGGTTAGCGTAAATTCAGACCCCTAACAAGGGTGGACTCCAGTGGATTGACGAAACAAGGAGCAAAGGTCTCCCGCGTCCCTGAGCTGCACCGAACTAGAACTTCAAGACAGGGGGTGATGTGTCTTTCCAGGCTGCTCTAATGTATCCGTACCTGAGCTGGGGGACATCATGGCTCAACCTGAATTATTTACCGAACAGGCCAATGTGACCCTGCAAGAATCTGTACAGGCCGCGTTCTCAGTGGTGTCTTCCTGTTCCCGAGAGAAGAGGGGTTCGTACGGAAATAGCACAGATGCATCTCGAAAACTCGATCGAGTTGAGTCTGGTGCCAGGCTGAATCATGAAACGTCGATTATGAGCAGAAGTTCTACACTAAGTGGAACCGCGATCCGTCAGCGTCAGAGTCATAGACTAAGCCCATGGCAATTGCCATTTACAGCACTGCGGCGACGCCGGGCCATACTAAACGGGTGCCGTTCCCCGTTCCATGTTTGTAAGCATACTGATTGATTACAGTGACCGAGTCGCTAAACGTACCTACCTACGTGCACTTGGTACAGTAGGTTCAGGCTGCTGAGGTAACAACAGGAAAAGGAAAACGTGGCGCTTCTGTTGCTCGTAATTTATTAAACTCCGTGAACCCGACAATGCGGAGGTAACATTCATCTGGACATAACGGGGCTTGACGGAACCCGTTGTTTCGACGGGTTCACGCAACGCACTGTAGACGATAACATTCTCTTCTTTGGGGTTCGCGCTCCGCTACATAATTAAACAAATTAAAATAAAGATGCTATGTAAAGAAAATTCGGCATAGGGAGAAAATCCTGAGATGCTCTGACCATTTGATGAGGGCGGATACTTATCGAGGCTACGTACCTGAGGTGGGGCTCATCTCTCCATGAGGCAGTCAAGCGAAGATCTAGTCGAAGCTTGTCCTCGAGTTACCTAGGTACGAGTTAATTATAACGAGGCTGTTCGGCCACTTTAGATCAGAAGACAGAAAGATCCGAACAGTTCCAGCGCCATTCATGCCGGGATTTTGTCCCCCTTGAACAGGAAGCTCGAAGAGGATACCCTAAGCCTCTGGGTTTCTTCATATATCACCGACACAACAGTCTTAGGCCATCAAGGGTAACAATCTCAAAAGAGGGAGTAACCATCACAATACGTGTTTTATATCGCGCAATGAGGACAGGGTGATATGGGATTCCGATGCTTCCAGATGACTGAACCTGGAAAGATCATCACGCAAGGTTGGAGATCAAACAAGTGGAGGGTACTACCTTGAAACATTATTGTTGCCATCTAGTGCGACAATAAATTTCTTGGGATTCATACTACACCGTCTCCTGATCACCGTCAAGATATTTGTGCAGTCACAGCTTCTTTGAGGTCATGTACAGATGGCTGCATAAATAGTATTGACGACAACAATAAACTGACCCACAGTCAGGCTGATGATTGTCCAAGGGTCGACACGGTGAAGACAAAAGACTCGATATAAAGTCAAGGGTAGGTGAGACGAAAGAAACCCCACCCATCTTCTGGCTTATATGATCAGAGGAAACCGGTGGACAGTAATGAATTAGTGGCGATGACGACGTTGATAAAGGACAACTAGAAAACTAGCCAATTCCCTAGTCAATACAAACTAGGTAGTCGTGAGTACTTCGAGGCATACCCAGTGGCTCGACTTGTGATACCCAATCAGCCAGACTTATCTGCCTTTGAATATGTACCTATCGGCATTCATATTCGGTTGCAGTGACAACGGTCCCACCAGATCGCGAAATGAGCGTACGTGGGCGGAGTCCATGGACGGACTTGTCGGAGCTAGGATCGTACAGTACATATCGATGATTTCGTCCGAAGCGTCGATTGTTAGAGCGGTACACATACTCGGGAACACATGTTATTAAGAGGACGACAGGGTTCTGGCAAAAAGCCGAAATATTTGTGAACGAGAAAAACAAGCAACGGACATTCATTAAGGACAAATTCGCTTGGCAGACAAGACCCCTTGGCAAAATTTAGGCGCAACTTATTACAGATTTACCCCTTTGCAAGGGGCATGCTGCTGCTTCAAGGGGGCAGCAAATGCCAGCCGGAGGCGTATGCAGCAGTAGAGCATAATTATAGGAGGCTACTGCCAATGCTCGCAAAGGGCCGAGCAATTGTTTGGCGCTTGGATAAAGAAATGGCCTTCTGAGAGTGATGCAAATATATTACAAATATTCAGTTTGCATGAGTTGAAGACCAACGCTGGATGCATATGATGAATTGGGGGTGGTCGCGTTAAGGTAGATAACCCTGGACGACAAGGTTCCATTGCAGTTTCCCGTCTGCTCCGAATGGATGTAGCGTCGGGGATATGCAGCGGCCGAGTACTCCGCGAGAGCTGGAGTCCCGAAAGAGCCATATCGGTATTCCCAGGGCTGAGTGCGGTACAAGTAGAGGATGAGGTGTTTGCTGAAACCGGGCAGTGTACAGGAAATGGAGAGGTCAAGTAAGGCAGCGTAGATATAACCTTTGCCGTCAAGGAGAGTTTATCGCCGTGTATCTGTACTGCGGATGAGCTAAGTTTATTTATGGATGATCAACGGCCTTGAAATGACTGTGCGTTAATTAGTAGGAAAGAAACATGACACCGCCTTGCTGAGGCTGTACTGTACTCTCGGACACCGTAAGGCGAGCGAGGCGCGAGAGGTAAGCAGTCAGGTATTAACGTTAGGTGCTAAAGGGCTTGGGAATATCCATTATGCAGGAGCAAGTAATGAATGTACTTTAGGGGTACATTCCGGGCAGATGAGTGAGTGCGTCGGATGGGCCGGGATCACGGCTAACCATGCACACCCACCCACCACCACCGCAAGCCTGCGACCCACGCCCACTCTCCACTGCCATTTCCCTTCCACAGCGCTCGCCAGCGAGTCCCAGGCGGTTGTTTCGAGCGGGTACTGCCCAAAAGTGACTTCCCAGGAGTGCCAGAGTCTCAAGTGTTTTGGCAGGCACTCGCTTTAACTGGCGGACGGGAAGCGGAGAGTCTGTCCACGGAGAGTCCACCGTAGCTTTTTTCCCTTGCTGACCCATTCTTCCTTTACCTCCTACTCGACTAGGCCA
Source organism: Fusarium heterosporum (assembly GCA_013396295.1). Classification (NCBI taxonomy): domain Eukaryota; kingdom Fungi; phylum Ascomycota; class Sordariomycetes; order Hypocreales; family Nectriaceae; genus Fusarium; species Fusarium heterosporum. The sequence continues at coordinate 399,645 of JAAGWQ010000075.1, read as the reverse complement.
GGTTGGTTGCTTACACAATTCCCCGTGTACCGTACTTCCAGCCCCGTCTTCTCACTCGCATCTCGTCACCATCAGCAACCTTACCTTACTCTCCACGTTCACGCTCTCCTTCTTACACCGTCTCGACGACTTTTAGACGGCCCTGGCGACGCCGTTTCCACAACCGAACAGTCCACTCCATCATCGCCAATAATACTTTCTTGACGAGCAGCTGGTGTTGCTTCAATTGCACCTGCTCCATTCCTTTCGATAGATCCTTTCTCGACTCTGTCTACTCAACATAAATCAGACGCCTCTCACCTCGCCTCGCTCGACTTCGACCCGCTCATTTTCTCCAATCTGGCTGGCATCGAGGGGCCGATCGGGCGATTGCCCGCGACTTCATCATGACCACGACAACAACTTCTGACGGTCATCTCGATCCTCAGGAGCCTCAAGATTCCCAGCTTCTCAGTGTCACGCAAAGATCACGATGGGCCACGCAAAGAAAAAGTGTTAATAGTAGCAACAATAAGCGCAGCTCCCTCCTTGAGCGCATGGGACATAAGAAGACAGGCTCAAACGAAAAGAACCCTCCCTCCGAAGGACCCGACCCTGATGGTGGTAACTCTCAACCGCCACAACCTAACATCGAGGAGCCAGATGACGATTACGAGGAGGAAGAGGAGAATGAGAACAGGACTTTGTTCTTCAACCAGCCTTTACCCAGTCAGCTTTTAGATGAGAGCGGCAACCCGAGTCAATCATTCACACGAAATAAGATCCGCACAGCCAAATATACACCTCTGTCCTTCGTTCCTAAAAACTTATGGTTTCAATTCCATAACGTTGCCAACATCTTTTTCTTGTTTTTGGTTATCCTGGTCGTAAGTTGACCAATTCTCTCGCCCCTTATAACCTCGTAAATAACCTTTGACCGTTGAATAGATCTTCCCCATCTTTGGTGGTGTCAATCCAGGTCTCAATGCAGTTCCTCTAATTTTCATCATTGCACTCACCGCAATCAAAGATGCCATCGAGGATTACCGACGAACAGTTCTCGATATCGAACTCAACAATGCTCCGGTTCATCGACTGCGAAATTGGAACAATGTGAACGTTCTCGAGGGCGACGTTTCGACCTGGCGTCAGTTCAAGAAAGCCAACTCTAAGTTCTTCGGTGCCATATGGCGTGCAACACAGTCTCTGTGGTCCAAGAAGGCAAAGCAAGAACGGGCCAAGCGTAAGAACGGACCGTCGGAGGATGATGCCCCACGTTCTTCAGTTGAGACGCACCGAACTAGACAGTCTATGCGTCAGTCTATGGCTTCTCCTTTCACCGGTCGCGAGTCTTTTATGTCTGCTCGAGAGGATATCCAGATGACCCCTGTTCCATCGCCATCGCCTCAGGCCACGCCGCATATCCAGTCTGAGATGCCTAATCAGCAAGATGCGAAACGCGCAGCCGCCTTGTCGCAAATGAAGTCTGACTTTATCAATTATAGCCACCCACCAGCAGGTGCTCGATTTCAAAAGGATACTTGGAAAAGTCTCGTTGTTGGCGATTTCGTGCGCATATACAACGACGAGGAACTCCCTGCTGATGTGATCATTCTTGCAACATCTGACCCAGATGGTGCTTGTTACGTCGAAACCAAGAACTTGGATGGTGAAACCAATCTCAAGGTTCGCCAAGCTATGCGTTGCGGCCGATCGCTCAAGCATGCCAGAGATTGTGAGCGCGCTGAGTTCGTGGTCGAGAGCGAAGGCCCTCAGCCAAACCTCTACAAGTACAACGGCGCCATCAAGTGGAAGCAACCCGTGCCTGGTTATCTGGACGACGAACACGAGGACATGACAGAACCCATCACTATCGACAACCTCCTCCTACGTGGCTGTAACCTTCGAAATACTGAGTGGATTGTTGGCGTCGTTGTTTATACTGGACACGACACCAAGATCATGATGAACGCGGGCATCACACCTAGCAAGCGTGCCCGCATTGCCCGGGAGATGAACTTCAACGTTGTGTGCAACTTCGGTATTTTGCTTATCATGTGTTTGCTTGCTGCCATTATCAACGGCGTTGCTTGGGCAAAGACAGACGCGTCTCTACATTTCTTCGATTTTGGATCCATTGGTGGAAGTCCAGCTATGAGCGGTTTTATCACCTTCTGGGCCGCCATCATCTTGTTCCAGAACTTGGTCCCAATTTCACTGTACATCACCCTGGAAATCGTTCGAACTCTACAAGCTGTTTTCATTTATAACGATGTGGAAATGTACTACGAACCCATTGACCAGCCTTGTGTTCCAAAATCGTGGAACATTTCTGATGATGTTGGCCAAATCGAATACATCTTCTCCGACAAAACTGGTACACTGACACAAAATGTCATGGAGTTCAAGAAAGCCACGATCAATGGACAACCGTATGGCGAGGCGTACACGGAAGCGCAAGCTGGAATGCAGAAGCGACTCGGTATCGACGTCGAAAAGGAAGCCGAGAGAGCTCGTGCCGAGATTGCCGATGCCAAACTTCGTGCCTTGGCTGGCCTGCGCAAGATTCACAACAACCCGTACCTTCATGACGATTCTTTGACATTTATCGCCCCTGACTTTGTTGCCGACTTGGCTGGAGAGTCCGGCCCGGAACAACAGGCGGCTAACGATTATTTCATGCTCGCTTTGGCTCTTTGCCACACAGTCATGCCTGAGAAGGTCGACGGTGAGGAGCCAAGGATGCTTTTCAAGGCACAATCACCCGATGAAGAAGCTTTGGTTGCTACCGCTCGTGACATGGGTTTTACTGTTCTAGGAAGTTCCGCTGAAGGCATTAATTTGAACGTGATGGGCGAGGACCGTCATTATCAAATTCTCAACACAATCGAATTCAACTCGAGCCGAAAGCGAATGAGTTCAATTGTCAGGATGCCGGACGGTCGAATCATTCTCTTCTGTAAGGGCGCGGACAGTATCATCTATTCGCGTCTCAAGCGAGGAGAACAGAAGGAACTCAGACAGGCCACTGCCGAACACCTTGAGATGTTTGCTCGCGAGGGTCTCCGAACACTCTGCATCGCACACAAGGAAGTCTCTGAGGAAGAGTACCGAACCTGGAAGAAGGAGCACGATGCAGCTGCATCTGCCCTCGAACAGCGAGAGGAGAAATTGGAATCCGTGGCTGAGTTAATTGAACATGACCTCTATCTCATTGGTGGTACAGCTATTGAGGATCGTTTGCAAGAAGGAGTCCCCGACACGATTGCTCTTTTGGGCAACGCTGGTATTAAGCTGTGGGTTCTTACTGGCGACAAGGTCGAGACTGCTATCAACATTGGATTCTCATGCAACCTTCTCAATAACGACATGGAGTTGATCCATATGAAGGTGGACGAGGACGAGTCCGGTGAGATCACCGACGAAGCTTTCTTCGAAATGGCCGAAAAAATGTTGGACGACAACCTCCAAACTTTCGGTATCTCTGGTAGTGATCAAGATCTTGCTCTTGCTAAGAAGAACCATGAACCTCCTGCTCCAACACACGGACTTGTCATTGATGGCTTCACACTCAGGTGGGTTCTTGATGACCGCCTGAAACAAAAGTTCCTTCTGCTCTGTAAGCAGTGCAAGTCGGTTCTTTGCTGTCGAGTCAGTCCAGCTCAAAAGGCTGCTGTGGTAGCCATGGTCAAGAATGGTCTTGATGTCATGACCCTTTCTATCGGTGATGGCGCCAACGATGTTGCTATGATTCAGGAAGCTGATGTTGGTGTTGGCATTGCTGGCGTTGAAGGTCGTCAGGCTGCCATGTCTTCTGATTATGCGATCGCACAGTTTCGCTTCCTCTCAAGATTGGTTCTCGTTCACGGTCGATGGTCCTACCGTCGTCTTGCCGAGAGTATCAGCAACTTCTTCTACAAGAACATGGTCTGGACGTTCTCCATTTTCTGGTTTGAGATTTATTGTGATATGGACATGACCTATCTCTTCGACTATACCTACATTCTCATGTTCAACCTCTTCTTTACATCGGTGCCTGTTGCTATCATGGGTGTTCTGGATCAGGATGTTTCTGACAAGGTATCTCTTGCTGTCCCTCAGCTCTATCGACGGGGTATTGAGAGACTGGAGTGGACCCAGCTCAAGTTCTGGTAAGTAAACTATCTTAGAAACGATGATCGCTCTGTGCTAACTTGTTGAAGGCTCTACATGATCGATGGTGTATACCAGTCTATTATGGTGTTCTTCATTCCGTACCTTCTCTTCATGCCTGGTACCTTTTTGACCATGAACGGTCTTGGCCTGGAAGACCGCCTTCGATTTGGTGCCTATGTCGCTCACCCTTCCGTCATCACGATCAACATGTATATCCTCATCAACACCTACCGCTGGGACTGGCTGATGGTGCTCATCGTTGTCATTTCGGATGTGTCCGTCTTCTTCTGGACCGGCGTTTACACTTCTTTCGAGTCTTCGGCGTTTTTCTATGGAACGGCTGCCCAAGTCTATGGAGAGGCAACCTTCTGGGCTTGCTTCTTTTTGGTTCCCGTCATTTGCCTCTTCCCACGATTCGCCATTAAGGCTCTTCAGAAGGTGTATTGGCCTTACGATGTGGACATCATTCGTGAGCAGGAAAGAATGGGCCAATTTGCCCATCTCTACCAGGTAGCCGATTCAAGCGACCCTCTTACTGCCGATACCAAGAGCGACAAGTCAAAATCATCCAAGAGCTCCAGGAGGTCAAAGAAGATGCCAAAGCATGTGGCTTATGGTAGCGTAGACGAGGATTTGAGACCCATTTACCCTCCCTCAACGGCAACGCGAGCCACTACATACAATCAGCACAGCCAGAACGGTAGCGACTCGACTAATTATACGACGCACCGCATATCGTTGGATGTGCCCATGCAGGGCCGGCCTTCAATTGACCGCGCCCGACCATCTTACGACCGTATGCGAGCTTCGATGGATAGGGTCAGACCTAGTTTTGAGGCCAGTAATGACTTCACATCTGCAGCGCGACTATCAAGAATCGAGTCAAGTCAATCTCAAGGGGGGCGGTTCCGCCCTCGTCTAAGAGGACTCTCACTGACCAAGAGTGCCAACTTGTAAGAGGGCACCCGTGACCTCCGCTCAACTCTTGGAGTTTTCCTGTATATTGTCTCCCAATACGGCCGACGACCCGCATCTGACGTTGCATTATTGAGTTTTTTTTCTGCCTCCCTTTTCTAGCTCTTGATATCCCCGGTCTCATAGGGGCCAGTGATGCACTTACGATCTGCACTTACGATCTGCGAGTTGCTTTCCCCGGTCTTTGTCCGTATGCTTATGCTTATGCGCTGAAGCACTCCACGAAGACAACGAGGTCAATTGTTTCTTTTTTGTCCCCCCTGAGTTTTATTCTTAGGGGTCGTTTTCTACATGCAGGGCGTTATAAAGGGGAAATGCAAAAGGGGTGTTTGCTCTTTACTTCATTCTACTTGTTTCTTGACTCTGTTATTATCACTTTTAGTTTGCCCTCTTCCATATTGGTTCACAATTTCTTTTGCGTTTTAGAGCTGGAAAGCAGCAGACCCATTCCCTGACAAAGAAATATTTCATTATTGCTCGGTCGAAAGAGGAGGGGAGAGGGGAGACATAGTTTGACCGCCTGGTGTCAAAGCGAGGGGTTACCGCGTATCAGGAAGAAATAAAAGAAAGAGGACGGCAAGAGTTGGCGACGGCAGTGAAGAGGTGCTGTAAATAAGGAGTAGTTATATAATCAGGTTATCCATTATTTTTGGAGACCAGTTACGAAAATCAATAAGATGATATGCAAATTCACTGTTCGTTTGTTGCAAGAAAGAAGATCGCTTTTCAATGTTGAAAGTCATGACCTGCTAATTATATTCCATCCACTGAGGTACGGAGTACTACGTAGAGTGGTTCGAGCTGAAGTAATATCGAGCGACCTTGACGGGCGAGTACGAATACGGCAAGAATTGCCCCACAGCGGTCAACGCTTGGCAGGAACAAATGGACTCATAAATCCTGAGATGCAGGAGGTCCCTTCCATCGGGGTACGTACCTGTCTATCATCACCTCACTCACATTGGATGGAGGAGCTCTAGTATCGCATGATATAAAGGGACCTTTCTATTCCGCGGCGAAAACGCTCCTCTACGCCCTCTTAAAAGGACAATTGCTCATTTCAGAACCTGCGATGAACCACCAAGCGCAGGAGCCAGAGCCTTGGCTTCTCAGCGCCTGGCGACAGTGCAGTGAGTTTGCTGCAGAGCACAACATCTCGTACGTTGATTCGTTTTGCAATTGATCTTGATCAACAAGCTAATTCGCTTTGCGTAGACAATCTACGCTCTCTGCTCTCGGAACAATCGCTGCTATCATCGTCGCAACCCTCATACTCCGCCTCACGAACGCCATCGCCGCTGCTTCTGTTTCAGCTGCCACTGGACGTCCTCGCAAATACACCGTCCCCGTACCAAAGGCCCCTGAACCTCCCACGACTGTCGATGTTCCTTCTGTCAAGGTTTCTGGCAGCTCGGCTGTGCAGTGCTATGCTCCAGCTACAGGCCAGTTCCTAGGCCATATCAACCCTTCTACACCTGCAGCCATCGATCGAGCCGTCTCTGCTGCTGCGACTGCGCAGAAGACATGGGCTGAGACCACATATGAACAGCGCCGTGCTGTGTTGCGTTCGCTTCTGCAGCACGTTCTCGACAACGCTGAAGAGATTGTTAAGATCGCTTGTCTTGATAGTGGAAAGACTATGGTTGACGCTCAACTTGGAGAGATTCTTGTCACAGCAGAGAAGTTGAAGTGGACGTTGTCTCACGGCGAGGCGGCATTGCGTCCCTCTCGCCGTCCTACCAACTTCCTCATGATGTACAAGCGTAACACAGTTCACTACGAGCCTCTTGGCGTCGTTGCAGCTCTTGTAAGCTGGAACTACCCCTTCCACAACTTTATTGGCCCTGTCATCAGTGCTCTTTTCTCCGGTAATGGTATCCTCGTCAAGGTTTCCGAGCAGACAGCCTGGTCAAGCCAGTACTTTACCAATATTGCCCGTGGTGCCCTAATTGCTCACGGTCACGATCCTCAGCTTGTCCAAACCGTTGTGTGCTGGCCTCAGACCGCTGGACATCTAACTTCTCATCCTGGTATCAGCCATATTACCTTCATTGGCTCGCAATCTGTTGCTCATCATGTTGCTGCTAGCGCGGCCAAGAGTCTTACCCCCGTTGTTGCTGAGCTCGGTGGCAAGGATCCTTTCATCGTGCTTGACTCTGCCTCCCGTGACCTCAAGCGAATCGCTGAGATTATACTCCGTGGAACCTTCCAAGCTGCTGGCCAGAACTGCATTGGTATTGAGCGTGTTATCGCCCCTAGTGCCGTTCACGATAAACTCGTCGAAATGCTTGCCCCCCGAGTGAACGCTCTGCGCCTCGGCCCCGAGGCCGATGTTGGTGCCATGATCTCCGATGCTTCTTTCGACCGCCTCGAGGAACTTATTGCTGAGGCCGTCTCACAAGGTGCTCGTCTCCTTGCCGGCGGTAAACGTTATAACCATCCCGAATATCCCAACGGCCACTACTTCCAGCCGACCTTCCTTGCCGACGTAACTCCCGACATGCGGATTGCGCAAAATGAGTGCTTTGCCCCTGTTCTTACCCTCCTCCGTGCAAACTCATCTTCCCCTGAAGACATTCTCTCTATCGCCAACGCTCCCAACTTTGGCCTTGGTGCATCTGTTCATGGCTCTGAGCGCGATCCCAACCTACAGCCTATTGTCAAGGGCCTCCGCGCCGGCATGGTCGCTGTTAACGATTTTGCTGTTTACTACGCCGTCCAATTACCTTTTGGTGGGGTTGGTGGCTCTGGTTATGGTCGATTCGCAGGCGAGGAAGGTCTGCGTGGGCTCTGCAACGCAAAGGCTATCTGTGAAGATCGCTTTGGCTGGCTGGGCATCCGCACAGGTATTCCTCCCCCTGTGCAGTACCCAATAAAGAGTCAGCCTGATAGTTGGAAATTTACACATGGCGTTGTGGAGTTGGGCTATGGCGCTCCCATAAGGAAGCTTCAGGGTCTTGGCAAGATCCTTGCCAATATGTGAACTGGAGGTTGATACAAAAAGTGCCGGATAAGACAAAAACAAGGCGACGACATTTGTACATAGCACACTGGCTTTGGAACATCTCATGCCTTGCCACGATGGGGCTACACTAAAACTGGTCGTCCTGAACTGTGAGCAGAACCATATGATTAAGGCGTACAGAAATGCCTAAATATTCTAATATTATCACCTTATTCAGTCTTGACATGCCAATCCTGCTTGACTCGTAACAGTTATGTGAGATCTTTGTTCTATGAAGCGGGCGAGACTTGAACAAGCGGGGGTTTAGTAGAAGTCTCTATCTCTGGTCACCCAGCTCGACATGACTTCGCCCATAGATATCCGCTCATCGATTATTCAATCAGTCAACATCACGTTTACGATTCAGTCAGAAAGCCGAGTCAATCATCAAGTACTTCGGTACTATTTGTTAAGATCCTGGGTATGTACCTAGGAGATTTCCTAGATCATCAGATCCTTCAATGCATCCTGCCTGGGGTACCCAGTCTGCTTGATCTCCCCGCCCAAGAGTTTGAGACCGACTTCTTAGCAAGCCTTGAAGCCTGTTACTCTGCACCAGTGGTAGTTAGTGAATCTACCAGTCGGCAGTAACAGGGGCCTTGGCAGAGTTATCAGCCCAACCACCAGCCTGGCCACTGTCACCAGCGCCCCAGGCATCATCCTCACCAGCCTTGTCGCCACCTTGACCATCACCACCACCCCAGGCATCACCACTGGCACCGACATCATTTCCGGCATCGCCTCCTCCCCAGGCGCCATCGGCATCTCCAGCACCAGCATAGTCATTTGGGTCAAAGTCGGAATCGGCCTCGAACTTCAGCTTCTCGCGAGCTTCACCATCGGGGACGTACGACTGCAGGAAATCAGGGATCTCTTGATCAGTTTCAAGAAGAGTTCGGGTCAGAACGCTGGCCATGGGCTCATCGCGCTCGGAAAAGAAAGATGTCGCGACACCACGATGGCCAATACGACCAGTGCGACCTAGTCATGTCAGTGAGAGATTATAGATATGAGGGATTCACGTCTTACCAATACGGTGGGTATATTCCTCGATACCTCCATAGTCAATGGAAGGCAGGTCGTAGTTGATGACATGAAGAACGTTCTGCACATCAATGCCGCGGGCTGTAACCCCAGTGGCGATCAGGATAGGGGCATTGCCAGACCGGAAGGCTCGCATGGCTGCTTCACGCTCCTGTTGGGTACGGTCACTGTGCATGGAAGTGACAGGCAAGTGCATGTTAAAGAGAAAATCATCAAGGTTGTCAGCAGCTTGTTTGCTGTTGACAAAGATGATGGTGCGGATGCCATGCATCTCTTCCAGAAGACCGACCAAGAGTTCTCGCTTCTCATGAGCCTCCGCCTGCAGAACGATCTGCTTGATGTTGGCAGTTGTACTGCCGGCACGCCCAACACGGAAGCGGACATGAGATGCAGCAAGGTAATTCTTGGCAAGATCCCGAGCGGCCTTGGGGAAAGTGGCGGAGAATAGGCTGAACTTCACATTTCCTTCATCTTGCTCTATTTGATGGTCAACAAATGGTTGTTAGTACATGCTTGTCAGGTACTTACCACCACCAGAGAGGATGGGGTTGAGCTCCTCTGACCAGTCGTCATTGAGAAGCTCATCGGCTTCGTCGATCACCATGTATCGAAGACGGCGAAGTGTAAGGTTCTTGGGGCGCTGGATGAAGTCTACCAAGCGTCCAGGCGTTCCAACCAGGACATCGCAGCCCTTGCTGAGCAAAGAGATCTGCTCTCGTACAGGCACGCCACCATAGACGACACAAGGTCGCAGCATGGTCCGGTAACAAAGCTTACGGGCTTCATTGAAGATTTGGAGAGCCAGCTCGCGGGTGGGGACCACAATGAGGACCAAAGGCTCAGCCGTAACCTCGTCAATACCCTCTCGAAATGTGTTAGGGTTGGGCCGAAAGGCTGCTAGCTTCTTGGCCTTGCCCATCAACTTGCTTAGGATAGGGATCAGGTAGGCCGCGGTCTTTCCAGATCCTGATGACAAGTTAGTGAAATCCGCAAAATTGACTCGAGATAGTACGTACCAGTCTGAGCGATACCGATGACATCGTGTCCCTGGAGGATAGAGGGAATGGTGAACTTTTGGATGGGAGTCGGGTTATCGTAACCACATAGCTCGATGTTCTCCAACATGGCAGGGTGAATGCCACCAGTTTTGAAGGAGCTAATGGGATCGACTTTGGTAGGCCCCTCCTGCTGAACTTCGATGCTCTCAATACTACCAGAAGGTTAGCTGATCCGCAAGTAGGGAATATGTGACGACTTACCAAGAGAAGTCCAGACCCTTGCGATCATGGCGAGTGGCGGGGTCGCCAAAGAGGTCGAGTTCGAGTTCGGGATACTTGGGACCAATATCTCCGTACTCGTCCTGCCATTCGTACGTCCGGACATTGCATCCCCACGTCTGATCTGGGTTACCAGTGGCCATTGAACTGTAGTCGATGGCCTGGGGTTCGGTCCATCTTCCACGAGAAGCATCGTAGCCCTGAGTGTCTCCATTCAGGACCTGTGCATTCTCGGCGCCGTTGGCTGTCTCGTTCGTGGCAGGAATCGCCTCGACCATAGTGTCAGACATGATGAAATATGCTGTGGTTCAGAGAGTCAGAAAAGGCATTCCGCCAGCATAAAAGTAGATAGCAGAATTGGAAGAGATAGAAAAGCAAGCGACTTACTTCGGTGCTTAGTGTCGTCAAAGGCAGATGCGTACTTGTTGACGAGCGGGCTGATATGAAGCGACCTTAAAGACGAATTCGCTGAGAGAAGAGGGGAAACGGTTAGCGAAAAGCCCTCGCCGAAGCTGAGGAATACAACAGAGATAGACGTGAGGAGATGGACGTATGAAAAAGGAGGTAGAGGGAGGGCGGGGAGAGAAAGGTAGGTAGGTAAGAAGAAACAGGCCAAAGGAAGGCGGAAACGTACCAGGCAAATGCTGTTGTCAGAACAACAGGGACAACAACCCAGCGCTGCTGCTCTGGTGCGAAAGTTGAATGATACTAGGAAAAGAAATATCTGACTCTTCTCTAATGAGGCGAGTAAGGCAGATGAAAAGGAAAGTGTGAAAAGGTGAAGAGGTGAAGAGGGAGGGAGGAAAGAAAAGAAAGGAAGGAGGGCAGGAGATATTCGTATTGTTGCCCGCAACGCGTGAAAGGTGCGCTGTGATTCACTGTGATTTACGGTACTTTAAATAAGGCTTAGGTAGTTAGTCACGCCCCAACAATGGAAACGGGAAGAATCTTGTTACGTGCTTGAGGCAGGTGCCCGTGCCGGATTGCAGTGCTGTAAAGGCCAACTGCCACTGGCAGAAATCTCCAGCACCCGGAGATGGAAGCTGCAGTTAAAAGTGTTGAAGTAACAGCTATACATAGAGGATATCTAGCAGTTTTGTTTGAATAATGATTTGAGGGGCAAGTGAAAGAATCAATATTGGGAAATACTAGGACCTGTTATGAGGAGTGGTTGGGTGTTTGGTTTTGACGAATTGAGGAAACGCAATTTGATGCTTGTAGTCAGCGAAATAGATCGCAATTTATGTCTCCAAGTCATCTTCATACCTTGCCCGGAGAAATAGGGTACATGGCAATGTTTGTCTCGTTCTGGATGTAGTTGCCCCTGAGTACCTATCAAATAATGCAAACGACGAGTTTATATCACCCCTGTTTAGATATCAGTGCAGAACGTGTACTGGACGCCAAGGTATTTTATATAGATGTTCACTAAGTGCCAAGATCGCTTGCTTCACGTGGTAATGGACTGATAGTCGACCCCTAGGCAGTTACCCAGAAGTTGATAGTGTAACGGATGTGGTGGCCATGTCAGTAGGACCAAACATGAACCGTCAACAAGCTTTCGAAGCCACAGGTACACCCGATGATACTATTCACGTGTTATCTTTATAACAACTTAGTATATACTTTGCGTCACTTTGATATGAAGTGCAAACTTTCGGGTTACTACAGATCTAGACGAAGGTAAGTGCACGTCAAATACAATGAACTTAACAAATGATGTTGGTGTCAGAAGAAGTTCGCCTCAAAAAAAAAAAAAGACCCTCAGAGGTACAGCTTAGCTCGTAAATATTATCATTAGACTTATCAAGAACCTTTCACCAAAGGCTCAAGAGATCCTGGGTATCCATTGCCTTTGAACTCTCATATTCGCCCATACCCTCCTGAAGTACCCTGTCAAGACCAGCTGCAGCTCGGCCAGTGGCACCGCCCTCCTTCTTCGCTTGATCTGCACCTTTCATAACTGCCTCCAAAAATCGCCTTTCAAAAACTCGTTGCCGGGCGTCTCGACTGGGATACATCTCTCCTTCCTCATCTCGCCGAGTACCATACAAGTTGAGATACTCAAAGGCATTTGAATCCTGCGGCATCCGATACAGGTTGTCCCATATTTCTGACTCAACTTCGGGAATTTCAGCTTCAGCCCGCAAACCAGCTTCCACAAATCGTGATAACGTAGAGATCTGACGGGCATATGTTGTAGCATCCTTAGCGCGTAGCCCTGATCGTGTACCAGAGGACCATCCAGCTTTTGGGGTCGTCAATGCCCACCCCATCATGGCACAGAAACTGTTCAGAGTTTTTACCCAACCACCAGGACACACAATCAAGTCGTTCTCTGCAACATCCAGAAGCCATTCCATCACACCAAGCGAGTCGTTGCTGATATCCGCGGAAAGGTGTGTCATGCCTGCTCGAGTAAACATGATCGCTTGTTCCACACTGTGTCTAATCTCTGCAGGGGGGAGTTCTCTGAAAAGTTTGAGGAGTTGACTTCGAACTGGTGTAGAGCTGTCAGAGACCAGAGGAAGCAACTTCGTGAGAATTGCGTGTGTCCCCACGGGATTGATAGGGGGCTCTGACGAAAGCTGTGAAGTGAGATAGGCTAGCGATTCTCGTCGCTGTTTATCGGACTTTGATGAAGAGGCAAGTGAAAGACTATGCCTGAACTGCTGAACAACATCGGGTGCGACTGTGGAGAGCGACTGATGTCCCATCACAATAGCTAAGGCAATGTCAGACGTCTGTAGATCGACATACATGTATTTCCTTACCCTTTGACTTGAAACTCGTATCTGTGAAATTGGAGGCCTTTGCCTTCTCTTTTCCCACCTTGAACTTCGGTTTCTATACTATTGTTAGTTTGACTTTGAAAAATAGAAGCGGCTGTTATCCTACTTTGAAGTCCTGCTGCTTCTCGCGCTTCTTCTTGTTACTGGAGCCCATGATGTCGGTTCAATTGAGAATGTGATTATATGAAGAGATGTGAACGTCTATAACGTCTAGCGACAGCAATGTTGAGATATGCTTTGTATAATGAGATTTAGATTCTTTGATCGTCTACTGATAAGATCTACTTTCCTTCTTGGGTCTTGGAAAATTTTAGCGGTGTCGGATGGCAGAACTGACCTCCTGCCCCGCGGTGTCACTCCAGCTCAAGCCTCCAACCACAGAGGCCGATAACGCTTCGATAACCAGCAGTTCTACCAAAGCAACATCAAGCCACGCTTTCAGAATGGCCGACCCATCGCTGGTACTAATCACGCCTTGATGTGTTAATGCATTTGACTAACAAAGGTACAGACAAACGGCCAAGACGCTCTTGAAGAGAAGCTCGGTCGTTTATCAAAGAAACCCGGTGTGAAAGCTAGCATTGTACTCGACAGAGCTACAGGTACCATCTTGAAAACCAGTGGGCAAGTCGATGCCCTTCAGACGTCAAAGACTCGAACTGTTTCGACTGCAACATCATTTACCAATGATGCCCCCGCGCTAGAGGAGAGCGAAACACGGGGAGTTGAGCAGTTCGCGGCGATCGTCTGGAACTATGTGAATAGCTCTGGAAGCTTGGTTCAGGAGCTGGACGGTGAGGTAGGGACAAAGTCTGGCATTACGCAAGCCCAAATCTGACACTTGGTAGGATGAAGTGAAGCTTCTACGGTTACGAACAAGGAAGCAAGAGCTGGTCATTGTACCCGACGCTAAGTATCTGCTTGTGGTTGTGCATGACACACCTCCAGCTTGAGCTTCAGAACGCACTTTTACGAGTCTCACCGATGCTTCTGCGGTTCAGGGCTGTCTGTTTGGTATCATTCGCAGAAGAACCGAAGCATTGTACTCTTTGCTTCAAGAGAGGGTACGTATATTACTGTACATCAGGGCGCGAAAGCGAGATGCCAATAGGTTTGACGGGATGCAAGGCCCTGACATTTTGGAATGTCTTGAGTAGCACAGGAGATTGTGGACGAAATTGCGCAGAGGTTGGGCATCTGCGGTACTCAGAGGAAGCAGCAACATGGGTGTGCTGGGCTGAAGTATGCGCCCTCGCGGTTATCCCGCTACCCGATTTCTTTTTATTATTATTTGGCGTCCCGTCACTTTACTTCGGAAGTCATGATGGGTGCGCAATCCCGCGGATATACAGCACAGACGTGTTAGGGCCAGCAAAGATTAAGAAATCCGCCGTTGCAAGTTGCCGCGTGTTTCGAAGGATCTATTGGAACGATCAATTACAACTGGGTGGCGCCCCGTGTTTCAGAGGGGATAATGGCACCGAAAACAGTGGTGGTCGGAGTGGAACCGTAAGGTGCCGCTGGCAAAGAGCACGGAAGGGCCTCATGGTGGTCAGGACAATCGAGGACCACGCTTACAAAGTAGATACAGGCAACCAGCCTACCAGCAAAACCAAAGAATAATTCCGGTCCAAACTTGTAACGGAGAGGGTTGCGAAAGTGAGCTGCTTTGCCGGTGACAACCCATGGATTAACAGGGTTTATCTGCGGACTCTAGAACATGGAGAACTAAAGCACGTCTATGGCGGTAAATAGGTATTCGCGAACAAGCATTGGCAACAAGAATAGCAGGCAGGGCTGATACATGGTGAAAGTCAAGCCATCTCGTCTTCCATCTCCCGGGCGGTTAAACGGTCAAAGGACAGGCTGCCTGGGTACCTAGTCAGCACAAATACAATAACCGACCGAGTGGAAATACCGACGTTATGTGCCGATTCCCTCTGCGTGAGTTTCGGCGTCGTAATGCGAAACTCACGGGTTCCCAACTGATGATTACCTCATCCTGCTCCTCCTGCGAGTCTGCGATGATCACCAACCAACATCTTCCAAACCTTGGCCGATACGGATTGTAGAACCCTCTTTCGTTCGCCTTTCGCAACGTACAGCGGTTTCGAAACAGCCGGCTTACTTCCTCCACTTTAGCACCTTGTTTTCCGTTGATGACCCACAAACTCCCGCATTCCGTTCTCCAGCATTAGGATTCGAGCTTGAGGCTGATGGTGGCCTATGGGCGACGGAAGAAACAAAGCCGGGAATTTCTACCTGTAAAGCATGACCTTAACAGCGAGTCTGATGTTACGGGCCATACTGTACTCTAATTGATTTATTTTTAGGTTTGCCGTGTCTATATTCATACTACTCCTTCACATAACCTTCTGAGCATGCTTCTTACGGCGCGCACTAGTAAGGTTAATTTGTAGACTTGTACAATGCGCGAGTGCATATCCGTGACGGAAGCGCAATCTTGAGCACCGACCTGACTGACACATAGCAGATGGTGTCCACCTTGGCTTCCCAGGGTCAATGCTTCCACTCGCAGATACTGGGGTCTTTGAAACTTCCATTCTGATCATCGGCATGTTACCGTACTTACAGTCTGTAGTGACGTGCGCACAATATGTATATAGGATAGCCCTTGGTAGTATGCCTACCTTGAGGCTGGATCCAGACTTGTATTTATTACAGGCTTGTATACGATATTATATCCCTACGGACCGGATCTTCATGGTTTTACCTATATTGCCCCGGTGCCACAACTCACGATCATCCGCCCAGGCCAAGGCCCACGCCCCGAACTACTAAGCAGGCCTCCCGAATATCCACGCGTGGGGACTGTTGCACGAACAAGAAGGAAGCGGATCAAGAGACAGTTGGTAGAGGGCACTACAGTTGCTGCACAGAATTGTGCACCAATGACCTGAGACAGTCGTTGAAGTCCTGGTAAAGCATTGTCTGCTTAGCACATACGTACGTGGACCAACCGGTGAAGAAACATATTGTATAGAAAGACGGATGCGATGACAACAAGGGCCACATTTGTTCTCTGCCGACTGGTGTTTTTGAAGATCAAGCCCCCATCAATACTTGGATTGTGATCCTGATCCTGATCCTAATCCTAATCCTAACCCTAATGCAGATGCAGATGCAGATACAAATACAAGTACGTGAGATGTTCTGAAGCCAGTTCAAATCGCAGTCCAACAGGTCACGCAACATAGGTACACAAGGAATATCCGACTGACGGTAGAATCAATTAGGAACGCAATAGGAGTTTATCGACAAAAGGCCATTCGCAGTTTTTAGCTGGCTACTTTACCCAGGGTGGGCTTAATGGTGTCGGTTCGCAAGCCCACGATCGTCGGAATTGATTATATCCAAAGGCCGACGATCTTTCCCATCAAGACCACACAATGCCATTCAGCAAATCAAAGCCATCTCCACGGCCATCGGCCATAGGAGACTTTGGCAACATCGCTAATAATTCAGAAACCAAAGAAGATAGATCATGGCTGCAATCAGATGAGGATGATAATGATAAGAACACGACGTCAAGAAACCGACAGCAACAGGCCCAGGCACAGCCTCAAAGCCACACTGCCGCAGCCAGAACTCCAACTACGACCACCAGCATAATACCGGCCAAATCTCCAATTACTGATACGAAAATCCATAGCAAAAGTGATCAGAACGATGTCGTTCCCGAATCTGCCGTCATTGGTGCACCTCAGTCTCAGTCTCAATCTCCATCGACCGCCGGTCGATTTACCCGGCCAAATTATTTATTCCAAGACTTACTTACACGGGCAAAGAAGCGTGTGAAGGATCGCAGTGGACGGGGAGGGAAAGGAAGAGGCGATCAAGATGTAAGTCCAACTTCCAGTAATTCTTCCTGATGGGACATGCACTATCACATATCATGACTATGATCTATCTGTGCGCCACCCATGGCGGGAACACATCCGGGAAAAAGATATCAGGCCACTGCAGCGAATGTTTAGATCAGCCAACCATTGTCGCGTGCTAGGACGATCTTTCTCATCAGGCCATGCCATTGCCATCAACAGCCCTGAATTGGCCCCTCAATGGCGTGTCATGTCTCTAGGAGATGGATGTCATGATGGTCCAATGCCAGGGCTTCATCATAGCCATGTCAATTGACCCAAAGACCTCCCCTCTTCTTTCTTTTCTTCCTTTCATGTTTTTTTGTTCCTTCTTTCATCTCGACATTACACGGCAACTTCCTACCCCCCAATTGACCACCTACTATAATTACATAACTTCTCTCTGATTGACCCAACTGACCCTCCCTTGCTGCAATCAGACCGCCACCACTACAACCACCACTACAACCTCAACTGCCTTCTCCCCGCATTCTCCTCCGCCGCACGCCGCTCCCCACGACCGAGGCTTCCGCCGCAAGGCCCCACCTCCAACTCCTACGAGTAGATCCCAAGGGACTAATAAGACGCCTTCATCGTCACAGTCGCCGTCACACTCACCACGGGCTCTTACTTCCCCGCGTTCACCCCCGGATCAGAATAAGCCTCTTCCTCTTCCTCCGACCCCGGGCTCCCTATCCGATAAGGAAAATGCTACTTCTCCTCCGCCCAACCCTGTCTTGAAGTTGAACAGAATCATGTCTACCCTCACCGAGACCGAGATCGAGAAGCTCTTCTCCGGAGCTCCTCAGTACTTTGCCCGCAGCGAGGGGCATTGTTCTGGCGCCCCTAATCCCAGCGTCGCATTTCCATTTGACGAGGCCTTGGAGATCCGTGATCTCACTGACCATGTGCAAATTGAAGATCGAGCATGGAGTGGTCTCACAGCATGCCCTCACCTGACTCGCGATCTCAACCAGGATGCCGCTGCTCGTGCAAAGGCTGTCGACAGCCGTAAGGCCCATTTCTTCATCCGATGTCGGGAACGTCCCAACATGTTGAGCATGCAAGGGCTGGAAAAGGGTACTATGGGCTTCTCAGCTGCCCTCGAAATCGCTGTTGGAGACGCTTTGGAAGAGGAGCAATTTGGCTTTGACAGCGTCGGCAAGAAGGCACATGCCATTGTCGAGGCACGTGAGCGTATGCTCTCATCTATAGGTTACTTACATCGCCTGCCTGAGACAGAGTTGTTGGATCGTCTCAAGCGAAACGCCGAGCTATACCGGGACAATGATCTTCGGAAGAAGACCTCGATCGAAACCTACCAAGATCTCTTTCATACTTTTATGCGGCCATGCAATTCAGTTGTCGATAAGCGCGACCACTATAGCCTGACTAACCAGATCAATGCATTGATTAAATGTCTTGGGACCGCTAATGTTTGGTTCGATTTTACCCACGTTGAGTGGAGGATCAGACTGGGTCAAATCCTCTGGGGTGGAGAGGATAACGACGAGCTGGAGGACACTTCTTCCATTCACGATACCAGTAACGCCAGTGAGAGAGCGGAGGAGAAATACTGGCTTCTGATGCAGATTCTCGTCGCCACAGAACTACTTATCCGGTTGGACGCCATCACTGAGGGCGAAGAGTATGGAGTTGAAGCCTTCCGACCTGTTGACGTTGTACACTTTGAGAGGGCTGCCACTCCAATGGTCAAATGGTCCCTCCACCTTGCCCGCAGCTGGCTCGACAACATCGAAATCGAAAAGATTGAGGAGCCCACTGCCAACGACACCCCAAAGACGGCCGGCACAGCTACACCTCCTCCAGCGACAGGTTGGCTAGGCTCACTCTTCAGCAAATTCACCTTCCGACAACATCACGAAGACAAGACATCACCCTCTCATAGTTATACTATCAAAGGCCGGAACCCACAACAGCAGGTGGATGGGCTCACTCACTTTGCGAAAAAGCTGCTCTGGCCGAATATCGACACATACGAAGGACTCATAGTGAACAATGCCCGGAAGTCAATCATCAATTCTGCAACACCCTCTAATCCTACAGCCACCTCCAACAAAAGCGCTAAAGGCTCTGAGACAAATGGGGCGAAGAAGAGCTTGTACTTTGGGGCATGGGATCACTCCGGAAGTCAGAAAGACAAGTCTCGCCCACAGCGGCGAAGGCTTGCTGCGGCGCTCCATCCCTCTGGGTGGCTCTCAAAATCTTATATTTACGGCTTGATGCTCCCTGGAGATGGCGTATGTCACTTCCTGATGGCTACATTACTTGAGAATGACAGTAAGGCTATGGAGCGCTTGGGATCATTTTCAAATTTATCCGGGGGATTTGTCTACTCGGGCAAGAGCTTCTGGAGTACTTCATGCATTGTAGGCCGTATTATCGCGGCAGGCCAGGGCTCTGCTGAGTGCATGGGATGGGTTTCTAGTGACATTCTGCCACTCGGCATAAACGAGGGCTGGGTCAATATTGAAGTCGACGATGTAGCTGGTAGGTTATTATGGTGTTGGCCTTACGAAGCATTGCTAACCGTCAATAGAGGACAAAGCCCACCTAGGTAAGAAGGCAAGACTTTGGGCGAAGAAGCGAGTTGAACGGGAATCTTCAATTCTGGGAGATTCAGATGAATACTCTGTTTTCCCTGCTGATTTCATCATTCCTCATGAGAATACCTATTCTACGCCTCCGCCGTTGATCAGCGTTACCTTTGGATCGCTGGAACTTCTTTCTCCCACCAACTCGGTTCAGCCCACAACCTTAACCAAATCTGCATCCCATGGAAGTGCAAACGATAGAGGACCAGTACTGGTGTCATCACCTGCCAGCGTTAACTTTGCCGTATCCATTGATGGATTCACAGCTGAGAACTTCTCATTCTCTTTGTCCTATGATATTAGCTTTGTTACGGCGCATCCATGCTCGCCTTCTCATCGTGTTCGATTCGTTAAATCGCCATCCAGCCCGACTATCCAACAGATTGATGTATCTGGATCCGACACGTTTGGACAAGGTTCAAAACCTGCCCACCGAACAGGTAAGTACATAGCCGGTTTTTCTGCTGCCTTTCTGATTGCTAACTGCGGCCCTAGGACACCCTTTACATAAGTGGTATAACTACACTGTTATTCATATAACAGAACTTTTGAAGCGACAGCACGCTCCCCTTTCGGAGCTTCTCGCCGTTCCTCCATCTCACCGCCGCTCACCTTCCCGCATGGGAAGCGACCGTGTGCTTGTTATTGATTGTATCACCAACTTGTCCGAAGTCCCGCAGTCTCCCACTATCGAGAGGCTCATATCGAAGTACAATATTGTTCAGCGACGAGGTAGCTTTCCAGCTGCCGAACAGATGCATTTCGAATCCAGAAAACGGCAATTCGGCTCTGACATGGAGATTCTAGTTCGTGCACTCTGCGCTCAAAAGGGCTGGAACGCCATCATCAGCCGACGAAAGCGCGGGTGCCTGGCTTGCGCAATTCGAGAAGCCGGAGCACTACAATGGAAGGTGATCATTAGGGTGGAGTAAATGAAACTCGTCTCTGACACGGTGAGGACACGATTTGGCGTTTGTGTGATGGATGTATGCCATGTTTTTGCGAAATGGGAACTTGAGTCTACGGGCTTGAGCAGCCATGGTGGCTGTCATGATGAATGTCTATAAAATGTGGGAGGATGCCCATTACATGTATATACAGAAGGACACGTCTATGTTCTTATCTTTCTGGTATCTTCTAGGGAGTATTAGGATTATGTTATAGAAAGTCAAACGATCAACATTCTCAGGTTGATATCAATTTCTTTATCTGTATCTGAGTCCGAATTGTTCTTGGTGACTTTATGCACGTTTCCTTTTCAGGTAAGTGAAACTTACTACGCCACGCTTCCCCACTCAACCGGCGCCACACCCCAAACATCCCCAGTCCAGGTCGCGCGAGCTCAGCGGTAATTGCGACAACCATCGATTAACCATCATTTCTCCTCGTTCACAACAGCCAATATGTCGCCAACCAAGGATCCCAGAAGAACTGACTTGAGTGAGTTTGATACTATTCGCCATCTCCTCGGAATTGAGCGTCATGCGCCGACATAAGCGTCGTCCGCAGTTGAATTGACACGGTTGCGACCAGCAAGCTAACCTGATGACACAGTTGTCCCCTACCAAGAGCCCAAGAGCTCGAGCGAGTCGACTGATATCTCCTCCACGATGTCTACCACCCTGCCAATGGCCGCTATGTTCACACGTAATAAGCTTGTGGGATGGTGCGTTTCCCAAATGATACCCGAGGATGCGGATATGTGGCGCGACGGCGATGCGAACGGGAGCAAAGATTGATGTATGGCCCGGTTGCTAACGAACTTTTGAACGAATAGGGCTTCTGTTGTCTTTTCCATCCAGAGCTGGCTCGGAGAGAGTGAGGATTCCAAGAAGAACTCGACTACCCCTGGATACTTCTCTGTTGGCATGTCGAGTATGTCATCTCCTATATCATTTCTCATTATCGAGGCCATGTGCTAACAACATTTAGTTATGGCTCTTGCTGTTACCTACCTTCCTATGTTCCTGCCTCCGGTTGGAGGTAAGCAGGCTTCTGGCACCGAGGCTCCTGCCCCTGTTCCTCTGGCATAAAATAGCAGAGATACTCGCGGAAGCATTGTATAATAGCGGGCGATCCGCAACACGTTGGGCGAGGGCAGAGCTACCCAGTTTAATTATTGTTAAGCGTTTATCATTTTCAATGCTGCAGCAGACCTCTAAACGGGAATTTAATGACATGATTCTATGCATTGTGAACTCTTGTGATAATGAAAGGAGGTTCATTTGAGTCCTGCGATGCCCATTTCCACCTCAAATAGACCCACGTCCCGTCAAGCAGGAGTCAGATGGCTCCTTCATGCCTCATGGATTCTCAATCATCTCACATGATCGGAGATAAAACATCCGCAATTGGAGTCGCAGACTTTCCAATATGGATTCTTGAATTTGGAAAATGGCAAATCTTGCACCTCAACGTAGTAATGCAAATCGGATTTTACGGGCGGTGCTATTTCGTCTTGAATTCCGTGCTCACCCAAGGCCATTTGGCTCCCCGAAGCACAATCTAATTTATTGGATGTTCTTGAATTTAAGCAGCACCGGTATAATTGGTTGGGAAAGATTGATGAAGTCGTATAGCGCACCTCTTTATTTGAACGACGGCGTCGAGAAACTGTCCAGATATGAAGTCTTAGCACCATATATCGGGTGCTGATATATTCTATCAAACAACCTATCAAAAAGTATTCGACTAATGCTTAGGTTCAAATAATTTATAGATATGTACAAGGTTCTTCGAAGTTGGATACATCTCAAAATCATAGGATGACTTTCCACTGTGACCCCAGCGACGTGTACCGCGGGGTTACCTGCCTTCACAGTGCTTAACCATGGCGGGGTTATACTAAGGGTTTCATCGACAGTGTCAAAAAAACACAAGCCAGCAGCCAATCACTCCGCGGTAAACATCTATTCCTGTCTCGTTTTTTATAGTACCCTGGTTCTGGTTGCTGGGGCAATTTATTATGTCATTCTGGGCAGTAAACTATACCCTCACGCAAAGTCCCTTGTACCCAACGGCTTCACGAAACAGCACGTAGCCGCACGACGGTCTTCACCGCCCAGTTCATGCAGTTCTTTGAAGACTTAACTCCAACCAAACCGACCCATACACCGAAGCCATAAGCGGCGCCCGCTTTGCATTTAATCCTCGAACCACTCTCGCCAAAACAAGAAGCAGACTTCTCCAAACTTGCCCCACGTTCAACAACCAAGACACGTCTCAGCGACTCGACTGATCTTCGAGACCTCAGCGCCATGGTTAACGAGCGTGCGCCCCCGAAGGCGTCTCTACAGTCTAGCAACTCTCACAGCGAGAATGCCTCCCGCGAACTGTCCCCCGATGACGATATCACCGCCCTCGTTCGTGGTATGGGCTCGCTCAAGGGCAAAATTCGGGCAGATATGAACGACCCTTTCAACCCAACTGGCGCTACCAACACTCCTACATTCGGCCATCCTACCAAGATGATGTCCTCTCGTAAGCAGAGAGCAGATCCTTTCATAAGGCAGAAGACCCGACCCGAGCACCATCTCGACAACCGAAGCAGCAACAGTGGTGCTAGAGTTGCAGGCCCTCGAGGCCCCATGTACCAGGACCGAAGACCACCCCCGATGGCTATGTTCAGCTCAGATGCTCCATCCGCACCACCAGTTGTCTCTTCTTTTGCGCCTACCAGAAACTACGGCGAGGAGACATTCTACACAGATCCCACCAAGGCGAGCGCTGACTTGAAGGCATTGCTCGAAGGTGGTATGGAGGAGGGTGAAGAAGATGGTGAAGGAAACCAAGTTGATGGAGAGAAGAAGCCTGAGCCCACAAAGGACGTTAAAGATGGCACAGTGGAGGGTCTCAAGGTCAAGCTGCTGCCTCATCAGGTTGAGGGTGTTGAATGGATGCGGGGACGAGAGCTTGGCCCTGTCAAGCGAGGAAAAGTACCTAAAGGGGGGATTCTAGCAGACGACATGGGTCTTGGAAAGACTCTCCAGACCATTTCACTTATTCTCACCAACCAGAGGCCGGCTAAGGATGGCCCTGGGTGGAAAAAGAACTTTGAGAAAATCGAAAAGACAACCCTTGTGGTAGCACCGTTGGCTTTGATCCGGCAGTGGGAGCATGAAATTAAGGAGAGAGTGGAAACATCTCACAGCCTTAAAGTCTGCGTGCACCACGGCCCCAACCGCACGAAGCGATTCAAGGACCTCGCTGCATATGACGTTGTTATCACAACCTACCAGATTCTCGTTTCCGAACATGGCAATTCGTCTGACGCTGAGAACGGTGTCAAGGCAGGCTGTTTCGGCTTGCACTGGTGGCGAGTTGTTCTGGATGAAGCTCATACTGTCAAGAACCGAAATGCAAAGGCCACCAAGGCATGCTACGCCCTGAACTCCGAGTACCGATGGTGCTTGTCTGGTACACCCATGCAAAATAATCTCGATGAGCTTCAATCTCTTATCAAATTCCTTCGCATTCGACCTTATGACGACCTCAAGGAGTGGAAAGAACATATTGATCTACCCCTGAAGAACGGTCGAGGTCATATTGCCATTCGCAGGCTACATAGTCTTCTTAGATGCTTCATGAAGCGGAGAACCAAGGACATCCTCAAGGTCGATGGTGCGCTTAACCCCGGCGGTAAGCCTTCCGCTAAGGGTGAAGGTTCCTCGACAGGATTCAAGGTCACTGAGCGTAAGGTCGTCACTGTGGCAACTAAATTGTCGCCTGCAGAGCGCAAGTTCTATGACCGACTCGCTGCACGAGCAGACCGAAGTATGGAACACATGATGCAAGGGAAAATCAACTACGCCAATGCTTTAACTCTGCTGCTCCGGTTGCGCCAAGCTTGCAACCACCCTAAGCTGCTCGAGGGTAAGCTCGACAAGGACAAGGATGCAATGTCCACAGGCTCGACCCAGAAGCCACAAGATACAGATATTGACGCCATGGCTGATATGTTCGCTGGAATGGGCATCGCATCCAAGGACTGCAACATCTGTGGACGAGGCTTAAGCACCGAAGATAACCAATCGGGCAGAGACATCTGCTCTGAATGCCACGCCGACTTGGCATATTTTAACAACCACGAACGGGCAGAAAAGCCGACACAGGCCAAGAAGTCTAAGGATAAGAGAAAGAGTAAGAAAAGGGGTAATAAGGGAGTCGTCGATGAAAAGATTGTGGATAGACAGATTGTTGAAGTCGATGATAACGACGACGAGGATCATGAGGTCTCTGAACAGACCTCAAGACGACCTCGCAACCGGAACGCCATCGTTGATAGCGACGATGAAGATGCAGATTCACCGCAGAAGACGGTCCGCAAGCCCAGAAATCGTAACGCTATCGTCGATAGTGACGAAGAGGATGGTGAAGGGTCGTGGCTTGTGCCAGAAGATGAACAAGGTTCCCTACGTCTCGGGAAAGCCGGCGGCGAAGAGGATGAGAACGCTGAGGGCGGGGGCGACTGGATTGGGTCTGATGACTCCCAGGATGAAGAGAGCAAGCTCGAAGATAAGAGCAACCTGAGCAGTTTTGTGGAAAACGACGAAACTACAGACAAACCAGGCGCCGCCTCTGACTCAGACGACTCTTTGTTGTCCTTGACTGATATCACAAAGCGTATGGCCGCTCAGACGCTGGACGATGGACCATCCATTGCTGCTGATACCACGAATGCAGACACAGAGGCAGATACTACTGCAGCTGATACAACTGCGGCCGATTCAACTGCTGTTTCTGGATCAGACGCTTCAGAGTCTGGATCAGATTCAGATTCAAGCTCCGATTCTGACTCTGACTCGGATGCATCTGATGTCCTATCTGAAGAAGACGACAGCGTTTTCTATCCCTCCCGCGACCCCAACTCTCCTCAAGTTCTCGCTTCCTCCAAAATTCGCGAACTCATCAAAATTCTGCAGGGTGAGGTCAAGGAGCACAAGTTCATTGTCTTCTCCCAATTTACCTCTATGCTTAACCTCGTGGAGCCTTTTTTCCGCAAGGAGCGCTTCAGCTTCGTACGTTATGACGGCAGCATGAAGAATGATGAGCGAGAGGAGAGTTTGCGCAAACTGAGGACCGACCCTGAGACACGAATTCTGCTGTGTAGTTTGAAGTGCGGTAGTTTAGGACTTAACCTCACGGCAGCGACCAGAGTCGTTATCCTCGAGCCCTTTTGGAACCCTGTAAGTTTTACTGTCCTGTCATGTCTAATTTGGAAGTACCATGCTAACGAGATTTCTAGTTTGTTGAGGAACAAGCCATTGATCGTGTCCACCGTCTCACCCAAACCGTCGATGTGATCATCTACAAGCTCACTGTCTCCTCAACAGTCGAGGAACGCATCCTCGAGCTACAGGAGAAGAAGCGTCAACTTGCTGAGCAGGCAATCGAGGGTGGCATGCGCAAGGAGGCCCTCAAGCTTGGCATCAACGAGATCATCAACCTCTTTAAGCCGGGCTCATCATTGGAGAACCCAGTCGCCATCGGCGCTGATAGCTCCAGTGTCACTGACGAAAGCTTCGATGTCAATGGTCGTAGAACTGAGGCTTCATCAAAGAGAAAGCCAGGACGACCCAGGAAAGAAGAGAGTGCTGTTTATGGTCGACGGTGGTGAGCACATGTTTGCATGCTGATGCTAGTTGGAGATTAACGACGAAACGGTCTTGGTCGGAAAGGCGTTGAAAAGGGTTTGGGATCTTATCATAGACGGTTTAATGAATCATACAAGCTTTTGTGTTCAGTCTTGTTCGGCACTCTATGTTCGTCTCCCTGTATGTTTAAAACTTGTTAATGGTACATCATGCCTGTGAGATTGTGTGTTATCCGTCAAAGGGGGGAAAACCATAAACGATTCACGGAGTATGTTAGGCGCATGCCTGCCGTAGGATATACATATCAGTACAAGGTAGAAGTATATATGTGATAGTGAGCTTCCGTTGTGGTATTCGCGTTTGAGCGCTGATTCGACAGTTCCATAAAAGTAATCCACAATTAATCAGATACACCACACGCAAAAGAATCCAAAGCTTGATAAAAATATGCTCTCTATTGCAGAATCATAAAGCGCTTATGCTTTACCATATACAATCTCATGCTATATATAAAGAAATCCCTTTCAGATAATAATATATAAAAAAAAGGGCAGCCGGTCAATGGCCGCCATGTAGTGACGCCGAACCCAGATGGTAAACAATTGCTCGAATTTATCATAACCCATCGCAAAAAAACATCGCTTTCTCTCCTGTTCACTTTTGTTCGCTCCTTTAGACGACGGGGCCGGCCTTGACAACATCTTCAGTAGCCTCACTCTCGTACTTAGTAAAGTTCTCACGGAACAGCTTGCCCAGCTTGACAACCTCATTGTTGAAGCTATCCTCGCCGGCGGTCCAAGCCTTGGAGGGGTTGAGGAGTTCTGAGGGAACGTTGGGGCAAGTCTTGGGGACCTGTAGGTTGAAGATGTCGTAGTTCTCGTACTCGACGTTGGCGAGCTCACCAGAGTGGATGGCGTCGAGGATGGCACGGGTGTACTTGAGGGGGCATCGCTTGCCACCCTGGGCGAAACCGGCACCGACCCAACCGGTGTTGAGGAGCCAGGCGTTGGCATTGTGAGTCTCAATCTTGTCGGCAAGCATCTTGGCGTACTTCATGGGGTGCAGAGCGAGGAAAGGCTGGGCGAAGCAGCTGGAGAAGGTAGCTTGGGGCTCGGTAACGCCGTCCTCAGTACCGGCCATCTTGGAGGTGTAACCAGAGATGAAGTGGAACATGGTCTGGGCGCTGTCGAGCTTGGAGATAGGAGGCAAGACACCGCGGGCATCGCAAGTGAGGAGGATGATATTGGAGGGAGAGTTGGGGGAGAGGCAGGGAATCTTGGCGTTGGAGATGTACTCAATGGGGTAAGCACATCTGGTGTTCTCAGTGAGAGTGCAGTCGTCGTAGTCAACCTCACGAGTAAGAGGGTCGAAGACGACGTTCTCAAGGACGGAGCCGTATCGGATAGCACCGTAAATATCGGGCTCCTTCTCAGCAGACAGACCGATGGTCTTGGCATAGCAACCACCCTCGATGTTGAAGACACCGTTGTCGGACCAGCAGTGCTCATCGTCACCAATGAGAGCTCGGTTGGGGTCGGCGGAAAGAGTGGTCTTGCCAGTTCCAGAAAGACCGAAGAAGAGAGTAACATCGCCATTCTTGCCCTCGTTGGCAGAGGAGTGGAGAGTAAGGACGTTGTGCTTGATAGGCATCTCGTAGAAGAGCACGGTGAATACTCCCTTTTTCATTTCACCAGCGTATTCAGTACCAAGGATGACCATCTCCTTCTGCTCGAAGTTGATGGCAACGGAGGTGCCAGAGGTCATTCCCTCAGTGTATCGGTTGGCGGGGAACTTGCCAGCATTGTAAATGGTGTAGTCGGGGTGGAAATCGTTGAGCTCCTCTCGTGTAGGTCGAATAAGCATGTTTCGCATGAAGAGAGCATGGTAGGCGCGAGCGCAGATAACTCGGACACGGATACGGTACTTCTCATCCCAGCCGGCGAAACCATCAATGACGTAGATGCGGCTTCGGGTGTTGAGGTAGTCGACAGCACGTTCTCTGTTGATCTTCCAGACCTGTAGTGATTATTTCGTCAGTCACTGTAATTGTCAAGAAAGCTATACAGACATGTGGAGAAGACTGGCCGACTGTCTTCCCTTAAACGGAAAAGCGCAGCCGAGTCGGAAGGAATTGTCATCGGAAGGAAAAGAGGGGCAGGTCACGGCCAACGGCTTCGGGGGCCGGGACTTGGTACCGGTTCGCAGCCGTAGGCAATTGCCAGAGGGGAAGGTGAGCGTGTGAGGTGCGAGGTGTGAAAGACTGGGACAGAGACTGCGGGGTCAAGATTGCCGATCCCATGACACCCACCCAGGAGAGACCAGGGGAACAAGCGAACCAGGTACAATGGCGTTGAGCCAATGAACCACTAGAGAACCGCTCGGCCAAGCCTCTACCAACCAGCGAGCTGGCAATTGGGTAAGAGAATAAGCACCGGTGGGCAGGCCATGGAAGCCATGACGCTCATGTCCCGGGTATCCTCGGGGCAAAGCCAATTGTGATCACTGGAATGGAGATGCTGTTCCGACACGGGTCTAGACACTTTGTTTCTCGCTGGGCGTCAAGCTCGTGATGTTGCAAATTTTCTCGTGTTGCCAGAATCAGAAACACGAGTCAATATGCCACAGCCACCATCACAGTCGTTCGGTCACGCAAGAATGATGTGTGAAATGCATAGGAGGATTGCGGAATTGAATCTTACCTCAGGAGTCATGGGCTTGTTAACAGGTCCCCACCTATTGATGACATGTTAGTATTCTAATCATCTCGATTCGTGCGCGCAGAGCCAGGAACTCTGTTGCTGGCTGCTCTAAAAATATACGTACCAAATGTTGTCTTTTGAGGAGGGCTCCTCGACAATTCGCTTGTCAAGAGGGGATCGGCCAGTCTTAGCACCAGAGTATGCAGTCAGAGCACCGCTAGAGGTGATAGCGGTACCGGTCTCATAGACAAGAGCATCCTCGTAGAGGGCAGCGACTGAAGGGTTGGGGATCTGAGGAAATCTATGTCAGCAACAATTGATCATCGCGAATTAATAATGCTTCTTACAATTGCGACACGATCGTAATCGATGTGAGCCTTGTCATGAAGCTCCTGTTCCAGCTCAGTGTGCTCCAGGTGAGGACTGTGAAATCCGTGTTAGTGAACTGCCATGCGCAGCTGATTGGGTATCGCGGGGGTTAACATACGTAACACCGGTAGGGTGGAGAGAAGTCTTGTTTACGTTGTTGGGAAGCACTGCGAAAGAGTCAGTAAAGGTCTTGGGACTTATGCAATCAGGTGACAGGAATTGTGCGCAGTAGCTGCTCCGTGGTGGTCGTATGAAGGTAAATCATGACAAGAGGCACGGAGACATCAACCGTCAACGGAGGAATGGCAGACAAGACTCACTCTTGAAAGAATCGGTTCCTGAAGCCTGAATGTATGAGCTTGGACCTTTGAGAGAAGAAGTTGAGTTTGAATTGAGAGAAGAGGTTCTGTTGACGGGGTCATTGATGGCTTTTATAAAAGCTTCACGAGCAGCTCGAGATTTGGTTGTGTACGCCCTGGGGTGTGCTGTTCGCGGTGTGGTCTTGGATGGTAGTGCCCGTCTGCCGGGGTCAAGACCGAGGATGGAGAGAGACGGGGATAAATGGGGAAGAGCATGGAGATGGAGACGGGGAGTGAGTGTGTGAGTGGTAGAGACAAGCGCGTGGTGGAGTCGACGAGGCGTTGCAGGTGACAGACACGATATTATCTCGGAAGAGAGTTCTTGGTACAATAGCGAGACAGAGACAAAGGTGACGACGGGTCTGTAACCGGTCACCTTGGGCTTGCCCTGGTACGGATACCAATGTACCCGACATGATCTGGGCGCCAGTTTTAACGATGGGATATTGCGGGACGGAGGGGGTCACTAAACGTAACCCAAACCCCGGTCCAAACTCTTTGAAGAATCAACAAGAGAAGAGAAGCGTCAAAGTTTTGGCGGGGGAGGGACTAAGTTAGTCTAGAGCCCAGGAAGATGCCGGAAGGGCAGTCAGTCAATGATGAGAAAAACAAGCAAAATGACTGGATAGTGGATGTGACGGCAAGATACGGTACGTGTATGTGTATGTGTGCAGCGGTATCCCGACGGTAGCTAGGTTAGGTGATGGAACAAGCAGCTGATAATCAGGTTGTTTTTGTTTTGTTTGTGTGAAATGATAAGAGTAAAGAAGCAACCCATGGCAGCGATGACAATGACAGGTGTCGGTTTTTTTCCCATACTGATATTCTTATATACGAGCCTGCAACTACGACCGACACTGCAACTGCCTGATTTACAAACTTACCACTAGCTCTCTCTCTCTTTCCACGTCTAATTACTCGCCGGTGAAGGCATTAAATTCGATACAAGTACAAATATATAGGTATGCCTTCCTTTTCCTTGTCCAGTCAATATATCCGTAGTTTCTCGTAATTACTTATCCCAAGCAGGTGTGTCGTCATGATCGCCGGCCCAAGACCTGCAAGTAAAACCCAACAGCGACTCAGCGCCCGCGATCTTCCGTAACAAGACTCGACTGCATTTGATTCACGTTACATGTTCCAGAACCCATTTTTTAGGTATACATTACCTATCATGCTTGAAATGCATGCTGCATGCCCCTTTGTCGATGCTGTAACATAGCTAGGGGGTGTCAAAAGACTTGACTATCTAGACTAAGGAGAAGAAAAAGATTAGGTAAGATACGACCATGATTTCCACTAAACTTATCTATATATTTTTGTCACTTGGTCTAAAGCGGTCAACTCTTACGGTCACCACCGTCTAAAACTGTAACACAGGCGCCGTACCAACCCGTATCTCCCATCCAAGACCCGTCCGTCTTTGACTACCTTACCATCGGGCCCGTACGGGAAGAAATGTAAATATGAGGTTCTCGACCACTCATAAGCCCTGGAGGCAGCCGGACATTGAATTCCTTAAAGTTTGGGGTGGCTCGGGTGAGGCCTGCAACCCTCTTTCGTCTCTATCGCAAGGTTGTAACCAATTGGGCAAAGAGTATTTTCGTCTTGATTCTCCTGATATGGATCATGTCTTCTTGCTCACTTATTCGCCTATGGATGGATGGTCCCGACTGCAGCCAGACCTGATCAGTGCTTTATTACGTACTGAAATGTTCATATTGTTCGGTGAGTTAGGTACTATCCAAATTTGAACAAAGGTCAGCCGACCATGGCAGAGTATCCAAGGTTTCACAATTTCATGGGGAAACAAGCTCGCCAAGGAGGTTGCGTGAGACGAGGGCGGTAAAGAAACGGGGACAAAAGGGGGATAAAGGCTAAGGCTGAGTGAGATCCATGATCCATCCAGATTGCGGAGAAGACGGGGAGGTAGGTTCAGTCTAAGTCAGTCCAGGTCAGTTCAGTACGTACCTTTGTGCTTATATGAAGTCTGTGCTGTTGAAGCTTGCCGGTCACCAGACGCAAACAAACAGGAGATAGTGGATACGAGGCCGAGAGAAATCACTTCACAGATGCTGGTCGGACTATTTCCGACCGATACTCGTGTATTGTCTTCAACATGAGTTGCGCAGTTCAAAGCTAATCACGAACAGTTGAGCTGTTGCCAAAGTCAATTTACTCAAGGCCAAAAGGCGTCAAAAACGAGCGCCTCAAACCGTTGTCAGTTGTACAATAACTGTACGTGATAACCTATAGGAACATGTATTTGCAGGTTCCTCACCTCTTACCCTGGAACCGGTATTACCCCACGATTTGCTAATAACGGGTATGTACTCTACCAGTCCAATATTGGCTTCGCGAGCTGTCTTGCACATGACTCCGGTTGCCCTGTCAAGCCCAGTCACGGTCTTGACAGAAACTTTGGAAAAAATCTATTATTGAACTATAGGCTGTAGTAGAGCACAGGCATCGTGACCTAGGCCTTGCCAACCCCTGAATTATACTGTGGTCCTCTGCATTGCCCCATAATGAAAGAATGAGAGAGAAAAAAAGTCACGATAATGCAAAGAAAACATTCCCGTGGGAAGCCTCTCTACTGGGATGTACGTGACGTACTACGTACAAGCTATGAAGCATGAACCGAGCCTGCATTTCTCCATACAAGCCCGTTCAAGCAAACTGAAAACTCTGATTGGACGAATCCTCACCTTGGAAGAGACACCCCCCTCCCCCCTACTCTCACCTTTGTAGACCGTGCTCTCGCGGTTCCGACATCATCCGGTTCTCCGTTTCTGACCGTTTCTCCGCCCAGAGCCTCCATCAGAATTGCGTTACGTTTTGGTGGCCGGGGTGAGGTTGGGGCTCGAACTGCGTGGGGAACCGGGGTTAGGTTGCGGGGGCACTCTGCCATGGATGCCATGCCTTGACTCTTGGATGCAAAAGACACCAGGACCATCATTTTGGGGAAGGGATAATGTCACACCCGGTGAGCCTGCGGGCGCCTGTCTACCCTGTTTCGGCTAACTTCCTGACCACCGACCACCGACCACCGTACTCCGTTACCCGGCTCCGTCTCCTCCGTATGCCTCCGGTGCGTGATACCTTCATGCCATCTTCAAGGCTATAACAAGCTGATATGTCGAATCACGGCAAGGCGATCAGACCTGCTTGTAACAACTAACGCAATCTACGCCCTTCTCCCGTGAATCACAAAGTACGATGCCTGGACCTCTTGATCCCAGTTCCTGCATCTTGCTTTGGGTACAATCGTAACAGTTCAGTATCAGGATTCGATCAGTGTATCCAAAACTGATCGACCTTGACCATAACGGCGTTCCGTTCACCTCCGGACTCTCGGCAACCTTCCGAAAACAAGACCTGTTGCTAGGTATGAATGTAGGGATAACATCAGCACTACGCTACGGTTTCCTAGTGTCATGAACCGTACCGAGCCGTACTCCCTATGACACACCCCAACTCCCGATCCGCTGGGCCGCTTCCAGCCAGCAAAGCCGCAATCCGCACCCGCAATATCTAGATAATTATTTATCTGCTTGGTGCATTCTCCATATCCACCTGTCTCGGATTTCCATTCGGTCGCCTCTTTACAATCACACTCTCTGTAAAGCTGTTCTTGGCCGTTCCGATTTTTTCTCGTGCCCATTAACAACCTTCTGGGTCCATCTCCTCAAGTCATCGACAGAACACCAACCAAACAAATGTTGTAAACAGTTATGACCCCCTGCAAAAGGCTCTCCCTTTTAGTATCCGTCCTGTTCACGTCAACTAACTGATCTCGGTGACCGTCGACTAAGGCAGTGATCCTTGCACATCTTACAGATGAGAACTGGGGCTATGCATCGCGAGTTCAAGCTCGGAAAGTCGATTATCGTGACTTGATACATATCTCTGTGGGGCGTAGTGAGACAACGGCGAAATCTCCTCTCTTGCCGAGCTTGTTCATTAAACGATTCATCGGGATGGGGTTTTCCCCTGGCCGCTTGGGCTGCCTCCGACTTAAACACAAAAGCCAATGATAACATAATCGGTCTGCATGTTTTCATGTTCACCATTTTGATACTATTACTTCAGCTCCCTGTTACACCGCCCTAGCCTACTTCAAGTCGAATTTCAAATCCCTCCATCCTTTCTGTCAATGTCCTCTCTGTCACTGAACTCAGATCTATCCCTATATTTCTTTTCTTACCTCAACTTTCTCTTAAGATAGGCTGTGTGCAGTGGAAGCCACCAACCATGCGCAGAAATCCACCATGAAGATGCGGAGAACCCCAACGTCTTAAGGTAGTGTTATGCCATACCTGACATGATCTCCTTGTCTCGTGGCACAGCGTGGAAGCAACAGTATCCAAATGTTTCCCGACATGCTCCTTTTAAATTCTTACTTGCTCATCTATATACGCCTGAAATACAGGGAATGCATGACATCCATCATATCGCCCACTGCCTTTTCCTTTCGTGTCGTTATTTTCATCAGCCTTCTGGCGAGCAACACAAGTGGTATTCTCGTCGTCCTATACAAATCTGATGCCACGTTCCTGGTAAATCCCTTCCTTACCCGGCTCAAGCCGTCAAACCCGTAATGATTCGTCATGATGATCGTGGTGGATGCCTGTTACATTTCCCCTGCCTCTTTGCTAATGGACTTTGTCCTTTTTGGTGTCTCGTTGCCGCATCTGAGCGTGAATCAAGAACAGTCATCATTCATTTAAGCTTCGTCGTAGATGAGCTTCGTAATCTTGCCGATGGCAATGGTTTGACCCTGAAAAAAAAGAATGTCAGTGATATGATATATTGTATGACGAAGCAACATCTAAATGCGCTCTCGACACACTCCCATGCCCGGCAGTGGCCACTGTGTTTCCCGGTACATGTGTGGACCAGGCGGACAAAAGTATGGGGCAAGTTGAATGGAGAACGTATATATGGGGGTTGTCATAACGGTTGGGGGTGAGCAAAACCTACCTGGTCTCGTAGGGTGAAACGACCCATCTGGGGATAGTCCTCGAACTTCTCCACGCACACGGCGCCTGCTCCGCCAATTACCTGCATGCGAGCGATAATGCTGTCGCCTCTCTTGGCATGTGTAGGGGGGTTCTTGCTCTTGCGGTTTGTTCCCTTCTGCAGCTTGTGTAGGAGGGCTGCGAATGTCACTTCCTCAATGGCGGAATGAATGTGTAGCACGCAGTTGAAGCCGGCAGTCAGAATGCTCTTGAGCTCTAGGATTCGGATCTGCGCCTCGAACTCGACAACGGTATGCACCAGTCGCTTTGGTGAGCAAAGCACAAATCCGGGCAGGATATCATCCTCCTCAATACCCTTAAGCCTTATACGCACCTGGTCACCACACTGAGCCAGTTGCACTTCATCCTCCTGCTCGCCGTAGACAGCTGCGGCTTCAACAGTTGTCTTGTTGGGCATCATGACCATGCTCATACCCTTCTTGACAACACCGGCCTCGATCTTGCCCTCCACCATTGTGCCAAGATCGCGGTACTTTCCATTGATAGGCAACATGAAGGGGGCGTTAACCTTACGCTCGAGTGCCTTCATGCTGTCGAGGTACTCGAGCAGGGCGGGGCCATCCCACCAGGGAGCAACATCCTTAGGGATACGGGTCTTGATGCCCATCATCTGCTGAGCAGCAATAGGTAGGAAGTAGACGTCGGTCTTGAGATTATAGCCAGTACCCTTGAGGAACTGAGAGAGCTTAGATGTGCACTCCTGGTATCGCTCGTGAGACCATTCGACGGTAGGATCGTCCATCTTGTTGACGGCAACGATGAGTTTGTTAACACCCTGAGTCTTGGCAAGCATAGCGTGCTCACGGGTCTGTCCACCTCGCTCGAAACCAGTCTCGTACTCACCCTTTCGGGCTGAGATAACCAGGATACCAACGTCGGCCTGCGAAGCGCCTCCGATCATGTTGGGGACGTACATCTTGTGGCCAGGAGCATCAAGGATACTGTAGCGACGCTTCTCAGTCTCGAAGAAGCCACGGCCAACTTCGATAGTCTTGCCTTGCGTTCGCTCCTCCTTGTTCAAATCCATAACCCATGACAAGTACCAAGACTCTCGTCCCAAGTCCTTGGCCTCTCTCTTGTACTTGTCCATGGTTCGCTCATCGACCATGCCGGTAGCGTACAAGATTGAGCCACCAAGAGTTGACTTACCAGCATCGACGTGTCCCATGAAGATAATGTTGACGTGCTCCTTGCCGTAAATTTCCTTGAGTGTCTCCTCGTCGACATCAGCTGTCTGTTCCTTTTCGACTGCGTCAATCTCCCGGGCTGCCGCCTTCTTCTCGCCAGCGGTAGGACTGTTACGGCCAGAGCTTGGGCTCGGCGAGGTATTGCCGGAGGCTTTAGCTCCAGCAGCAGCCTTGCCTGCCTTCTCGCCTGTCTTCTCAATGGCTTTGGCAGCTGTGGCCTTTTGGCCGTCCTCGGGCTTGTCGGTAGGTTCAGCTTTGGCGGGCTCCTCCTGCTTGACGGCGGTGGCGGCACCAGTTCCAGAGATGGAGAGGACCTTTGCCTTGGGCTTAGGGGCGGATGTATCGGCGCTGATGCTGATCACCTTGGGCTTGGGGGCGGCAGGAGCATCGGCGGCAGGTCGCTGGGCGATCGTGGGAGCGGCGGGCTGCTGGGGTTGCTGAGATTGCTGTTGCTGCTGTTGACCATACTGAGGGTATCCGCTGCCACCTATCAAATACGTCAGTATATCATTATCACAGATCTAAGCGAGCATATAAGAAAGAAATCGGAGGGGCGCAAATATCATACCATAACCTTGGTTGTAGCCACCATAACCCTGGTTGTACTGGTTGAAGCCTTGCTGTTGCTGTTGCTGTTGAGCACCGTATTGAGGATAGTAGCCTTGCTGGTAGTACTGCTGCTGCTGGTATTGAGGAGCGTATCCTCCGTATGCCTGACCAGGCTGGAACGAAGCGGCACCGGGCTGGAAAGAGGCGATACCGGGTCGAAAGCCGCCTTGCGCGGAGGCGGGGTTCATGTTAAGCTGCTGCTGGGCCTGCTGAGCGAGGTTGTCATCCTGAGCAGTGGGATCGTCCTCCCAAGAGTTAGGGGTCGCCATTGTGGTGTATTTGACGGCGGTGGGTATATCGCGTTGCAGAGGTGAAGGGAGGAAATGGGAGTAAGGTAGAGGAGTAGAGGGTTTTGCGATCGGTCGTTGGTCTAGATGGGGTTTGCGGTGCGGATTTAAAAAGGCCCTAGATATGCAACCTGTGCTGCGTGTGGAAAATGGGGCTGGGTTTGGAGCGAATAAAGTGTCAAATTTTCAACTCGAATGCGACATACAAATAGCAAAAATTAAACCGCAGCTTGAAAAGTGGAAACGCCTTGACGTTGACGCTGACGAGTAAGATATGAACTTTAGGCACCAAAGAAGCCCAATGACGGTTATTCTGTGAATATCCGTACTTTCCTTGTGCTTGGTGGGGGAGGCAATAGCCACTTTAGGTTCCTGTGTGAAAATTCCTGCCCCACCATATCATGACGCCGCACCTGCCATGCTTTCATGTCCTGGAGGGAAAAAGTCGTAGAGGGGCTATGGCAGTTGTGGGGATATGTACTGTGCGTGATCGATCACTCGTACGGCCATCGGCATCGAACAAAGTGTTTGAGCAGGCAGGACTTGTGTCTTTAGCACCCATTCCGGGATATCCTCGAGTTGTATGGCCAGCTTCGTTCAGCCTTATGAGTCGCATTTGAGTCATTTCATCATTCAAACTGCATATCCACTCTAAAGAGCCCTGCCTAACTACTGCCGAGCACCTAATGACGAACTGGGTAGTGATATCAGCCACAAGCAAAGAATACACGTGCCTTACAAGCCAGGGCCATCCTAGGCAGTTGTTACACTGTACACGTTTCTGTAAGTGTAAGCCCAAGGTAGCCCACAGATGAACCTGGGTGCTGGGTTGTCTACCAATGCGCTGGCGGTCTGGCCCCCATCAATTGCAATCGCGTGCAGTGAATGAACGCTGCTAGGCTATAAGCCTATCAATGCATGCAACATGGAACTCTCATGGGGGACGTGCAATATTTTACTTCTTTTTCTCTCAGCTTCAGGTCCATCCTCCCTCTATATTAACACTTTTGCCAGTGTTTCCCAGCATGGTACAGTATTCAATAACTGAGAGCCTCGAGTGCCCTGGTCATGGATGAGTTTCTCGCAACAGTTGGCGTTCAGGCCATGAGATATGCCATTCGTTCAGGTATTGCCCTAACATCATCATACGCCATCGGCCAATGTTCACGCCTACTCAAGTCGGTTGAAGACAAGGCAGTTCATGATGAACTAAAATCCTTACGAAACCTGCTTGATTGCAAGATACAGGTGCGTCATAAGGATCTGATCCTCAACTTGGGTTCTTGGTATTCGGTTTGATACTAACCTATCGCCTTGCAGATCATCTCACCAGCCATAGACTTGATCGAGTTTAAGTAAGCACCTTATTCGCTTCTCAACTACACAACTAGTCAGAATTAGCTATTACACTTTTTTTGGTTCTGACACTCAAATAGGTCAGGTCGTGGAAATGTATTCCTCGAATCAGCTACTCCTCTTGCGAGATCATTGCATAAAGACATTGTCTCGCTCGGACATCGTATTGAGGCAACGACTGCTATCCATTCAAACCCGATCAACAACCATGTCCGCCGTGAGGGCCTACTAGCCATCATCACTGCCATAAAGGGCTTGCTCGACCGCATAGATCGGGAAATTCCCCTTCTTCAATTGGCCATTACGGCATCTGGGGAGAGTCTCTCAACATCGTTACCCGCTGGCATATCGCCTTCCCGACTGCTACAAGCCAGCACGTTACTCACCATTGGTGATACACAGTTTGCACAAGATCCAACAAGACCAGTGCAGATCGGCCCAGCCTTCACCCTATCGCTCTACATGCTGTTCCTTGGGCATGCACCCACGCCAATGCCACACGGCTCTTCTGAAGTTGCCGCTATTCCTACTGATAGCCGCTATCCGAGTCCTTTTAGCACTGGGAGTCACTACGGATTAGGAGAAGGGGACCGTAAGCCTCTGTGGCAGGAGGTTCTACATAAAGCACGTGTCCGCATTTGTAGGGTTCGAAAAGACCTGGCCTTTGACAGTAGGCGAGGGTTCCACGCCAAGCCATTGAAGGACTATGCCCGCTCTCTGCCAATTCCTGATGCAACTGGTGGGGGAGAGTACGCTTACCACTTGGAAATTATCGAAGACCTTAACGACGGTCGCCTTCATGATGACGACGAGAATATTAGCGAATCATACGATAACATCTCCCGTGCAGGCATTCGCGAGTCTATACCGGTACACCAGCTGTCCAAGATATTTTACACGGACACGGGCAGAATCTTGAACATAGGTTCCGCTACTGATAGCGAACAAAGACCGATCTTGCTCTTGAAACGAGACACTCAGGCTCTAGCTACCCGAGAAGTAGCTGATGATATAGACGGATTCCTCGAGGAGCTCAATGGCGATATCAAGAGTGAAGTATTGGAGTCGATCAATACTGAAGATGACCAAGCTGATATCGACAAGCAAATTTTAGAGGAGGTTGGTCGTCCTGCGGTCAACGAGGGCGAACTTGTCACTTCAACTGAATATTCCAAGCGAAGATTCCCCGCGCACCTGGATCCTGAGTGGATTG
Source organism: Fusarium heterosporum (assembly GCA_013396295.1). Classification (NCBI taxonomy): domain Eukaryota; kingdom Fungi; phylum Ascomycota; class Sordariomycetes; order Hypocreales; family Nectriaceae; genus Fusarium; species Fusarium heterosporum. Next base: position 360,209 of record JAAGWQ010000075.1, on the reverse strand, counting down.
CTCTTGAGGTGTATGAAGAGGACGACGATGGTACTAGGGAGGATGAGGACGACGACGACGATTCCTCGGATTCGACGAGCATGGATCAACCAAGAGAAATGACTTCAAAGCAAGGCACTCCCCGCGACAGAAAATCGCTGGATTCGAACGTGGTTGACCAAATCAAGAGGCTATCACTGAGCACTTCCGAAAAACAAGACTCTTTACAAGCGGCCACATCAGCTGAAACAGAGAACTTTGTCGCTCGATCTCCTTTCGGGGGGATCACAACTTCTTTATCACTCATGGAGATGCTTGTACGACTGGCCAGTCTCCAGGAATTTCAGCAGACGTCTCACCTGTCTATTCCCGACCACATCCTGTCATTCTTCTTGGAGGAGACGTCAACCACTGGGTTGATTGGCGAAAGACAATGGAGGGCCCGAGGTGATGCAAAGCGGCGGATGGGATTTGATCCCTATACAGACGACCCAGAAAAGTAGTCATTAGTATTCAAATAGAATGTGGTAGTTGTGCAATGCACTGGAGACCTGACGAAACTAAGATTGAACGACGAAAAAGTCAAAACACGCCGTCTATCGTGAGCACAAAGTAGCATTGGAAGCATCTGGGATCGCGAATACTAATGCTTGCATGCATGACAGAGTGTCAGTTGCCGGGTTAGAGCTCGGCCAGAGGATAAAGAGAAAAAAAGGTTTGCTTGTTTTCCAGTACCTAGTTTGTACGAGAACAAATTATCTCCTGCTATCATAGTCACCACTAACGTGAATTTGGCAAGTAGTTGTTATTCTTCCATCCACAGAAACTGATAGGAGAAATATCCTACCCTATGGTGACGACATGGTTAGAAGACAGGTACCCAGGACCTGCCGAGACATGCGACATGCCTGTTTCATAGGTCGTCGGAAAGGCGTTTAACTGCTGCAGCAACCTTTACTTAGCAACAAAGGTACAAGATAATTAAATCGAGTGCCAAGTCACTCTACAGCTAAGAATGGCTCCTCTCGTCCCTCGCTTTCATCTCTTTGAGATTGATGACCAGACTTGGTACGTACCTACTTTCATACAAAGCTCCACCACTCTCGAGCTGGGTAAACCCACATCGTGCTTCAACTGCAGTACTCAGTCAATTGAGTCTGTGACTACGACTTCACGATACTACCAGAAGCTCAATTGCTATGTTCTGATCCAGCCAGTACTAATCTAGTCTCTCAGGTTCCCTGCATTCCTTCGCGCCCGTGTCCAAGATGGCCTCACCCGTGCTTGGCTCTCAAACACGCCTCTCCAGTCCCAATCTCCCGCAAGCCTCAGCGCTCAGGTGCTGATTGAACAACTTGATACGTCTCTCCCCGACTTTACCTTCATCGACTTCTGTGCTGGCGGTGGCGGCCCTACACCTTCAATAGCTCGCACTGTCAACAGTCATCTTCGTTCTCGTGGATCGGACCCCGCTCGCTTCATCCTGACAGACTTGCATCCCAACGTGGAGGCTTGGGAACAAGTTGCCCAGAAGAACCCGCTTTTGACGTACGAGCGTACATCTGTTGATGCAACAGCCGCTCCGAAGCATCTCGTCAGTAGAGACGACGGCACCAAGCCGTTCAGGCTGTTCAACCTAGCCTTTCACCACTTCGATGACGACCTGGCCACGGCCATACTGCGTGATACTGTCGAGACAAGTGAGGGTCTGGCTATATTTGAGCTACAGGACCGTTCCCTGGCAAGCGTGCTGGCAGTCACGTTCCTCGGAATTGGTGCTTTCCTCAGCGCGCCACTATTTGCGCTCAAGTGGCGATCCCCGGCAACATTTATTTTCTCGTGCCTGATCCCGATTCTACCTTTTGTTCTCACTTTTGATGGTTATATCTCAGCCCTACGCACGCGAACACCTGAAGAGGTCGAGTCTCTTTTGCGGTCTTGTGGCGCGGACACAAGTAAATGGGAGGTCAAGAGTGGTAGTGAGTTGCATCTCTGGCCCTGCGGATATGTCAATTGGGTTATCTGCAAACCTGTGCGTAAATAGTGATTTTGCATAGCGTAGATAGTTACAGTAAGGCTGTGATCCCTGCAATATTTAGTGGTGTCATCTAAACCACCAATTGACTGAGCCATTCAACTGCCCGATATTCCCTACGCTTTTGACTGAATGCCAGTAGTGTGAGGGAATGAACATAGCATCTCCAGGGTTTAACACTGCCTCAAGAGTTCCCCGTGGCACAGGTTTATCATGATCAGTTTCCCAAACAGCGCTGTGCAGTTTGTCCCGTTCCTCGCCTTGCATCATCTCCTCCGTTCTTATACGGCTGCTACCCGACCTGTGTAATTCGGTCTGGATCAGACTGAAGAGCCGGTCTCCCACCTTTGGAGGCATTAGTCTGATCACCTTAGTGCCATGTAGCTGGCAAAAAAGGTTAGGGTTTGGATCTCGATGGAGAGGAGTGTAAGTAGGGGTTATGCCAAGCCATATGCTGGAACCATATATGTCTCCCTTTCCAGCCTGCTTGACCAATTCTGGCGTCGGAATGTCTTCTTGAAGGGCAGAAGGCAGGTCTGTGATGGAAGACTGTGCTATGTAGATCGATATCCTCGGCAAATTTCTCATTTGAAGAACCTCGTTAAACTCCAATATTTTAATGAAGAGACGCAGAGGCGCATGAAGTCGGAAGAATTCGTTGTCTCTGGGGGAATCTGCAAAACACAGGTCCCAGCACCTCAGAATAGCTTCATCTTGGGTTCCTCCGTTGCTTAGAGACTCTCGAAATAGTTCAAGGCTTTCCCTCTGTACGGAAGTAGGGGCGTAAATCTCATAGGTTACCATAGCATCGTGGAACTGGTTAAAGTGCCTCGAGAGCGTCGTGGAGTTGCATTGTGAGTCCTCAGTAAACCACTTGTCCAGGGCAGGTAGAAGAGACGTGGGGGCGCCGCGATCTTTTGCAAACAAAACAGGTTTCTTGGGTTCAAATGCTCGTTTACGGAACATATCGAAAGTAGTGTGCTCCTCGAGTTCCTGGTCCAGTTTGACTACATTTTCTTTGCTTGGCATGGTTGTCTCAGTGACATAGCGGCATGAAGGAACAATCCTAGGAAGATACCGTGTCCATGGTGGGCTGGCAGAAAAGACCTTGTTCATGGTCTTTTTTCCTTTCTCCTAACATTCGGCGTTTGTTACATACCTACATATGAGGATAGATCGACATGGTGTTCTGCGTTCATCCTTGGCATACTTCGGCATGCGGCAAAACCCCAGCCCCGAAGCAGGTACCGTAAGGGAGGTACGTATTATCGAGCCCCACGCTGGAGGTTCTGCTCTGGTCTGCGCTGCCCCGACCAAATCATCTTGCAATCGACTCACAAGGGAAGATACGCGACACTCTTGCTCAGCTCATTTATTTGCTTCGCTCGAAGTAGATTTCATCTGTCAAATTTCTCCAAGTTCGTTGTTTCAATGCCCTAATTTTCTATGCTGTTATCTTTTTTCTTGGTGTAATCAATACACATCAAACCTTGCCCCTTGCTTTGCCTTGCCTTGCCTTGCCTGCTTTGCTTTACCTTACCACACCGAGCCGATCGACTTTAGCGTGCTTGCCCTGTGCTCGTGGCTCGCGATATCTGCGCCCCTCAAAATACTCACCACCATCACCCCGCCTCCAAGGTACTATAGGTAGCTTCACAGCTATCGTATCAGTACCACGCGCCTCGACACTACGTTTAGCGCCCTCAATATTGGCTAACATCTTGCCGTCTCTTTATCGCGATTCAGTCCCCCTCCGGCATCACAGTGCGCACCCCGACATCAGCCTCGTGACAGGCACTCGTTGCCCTACGACAACGACAACGTCGACGCCAATAGAACCGCGACTGCGACAGCAACGCCATGTCGACCTCTTCGGGCGTCCCCGAGTCTTGGATCTCGAGCTTCTGCTCTTTGCTTGGTCATGAGTACTTTGCTGAGGTCTCGGAGGAGTTCATCGAGGATGATTTCAACCTGACTGGTTTGCAGTCCCAGGTTGCTATGTACAAGGAGGCTTTGGAGGTATGCTTATATTGTAGGCGTGCCAACGTCTACAGGTGTTCCTAATCGCCCAGAGTTGCTAACGTTGCGTCTCTGCCCTACAGATGATCTTGGACGTGGAGCCAGAGGACGATGAGGATGAAGAAGAGGAGGAAGAGGATGAGGATGAGAATGACTCAGACCCGGAACGTTTGACCAGAGCATCTAATGAGCGAAGGCACCATCGTATGGCTAGTGACTTGTCCGTCATCGAATCCTCAGCTGAGATGCTTTACGGTCTCATTCACCAGCGCTTTATCTGCTCGAGGGCCGGTATTCAACAAATGAGTGAAAAATACGAGCTCGGCCACTTTGGCTGCTGTCCCAGGACAAACTGCGATCAAGCCCGTACCCTGCCTGTCGGCCTCTCCGATATCCCTGGCGAGGACACAGTCAAGCTTTTCTGTCCATCATGTTTAGACGTCTATGTCCCACCTAACAGCCGCTTCCAGACCGTTGATGGCGCCTTCTTTGGTCGCACCTTTGGCTCCCTCTTCCTCCTCACTTTCCCAGAATATGATCTGACCAAGCGTGGTATTGAGGTGCTTTCCTCCTCCAGCTCCAGGGTTAACGACGGCGACGGTCTCATGAATGGCATGTATGCTAAGAACATTGGCCCTGGTCTAGGACGCGAGCACATATACGAGCCTCGCATCTATGGCTTCCGTGTATCGGAGAGAGCTCGGTCTGGCCCCAGGATGCAATGGCTTCGTGAACGTCCAGCAGACATCAACGAGCTTGACGAAGCCCGCCTTTACGCAGAACAGAACCCGGACTCGGAAGACGATGACGACAACGGTGGGCAAGTAAGCGTGAATGGCCGAGTTATGGTTCGTCGACGTCCACCCGGAAATGCCCGTCTTCGCCAGAGACAAAACCACAACGGTAGCCCCATGGCTCTGTCCACGAACGGAGCCGAATCGGAGCTGTAGGCCCGTGGTCGGTCTTATCATCTCGTCCTGGCGGCTCTGGCCGTTGTTCATGCTGGGATTGTTGACGGAGGCTATCAGGGTTCGCTATAAAGGGGACATCGACACTAAACTAACTGGATATTTGACAACACGGCAGTCGAGCGAGTCAAGGAAACCAAGCGTGTGCACCATTGGAGGGATACGCACCGGGAAGAGCCGAACAAGATAAGGTATATGGGCTGAGTGAAATCCAAGGGAACCATTGGGTTTTTGTCTGGTTAATGCATAGACGGCGTTGAACGTTTGATAGGTAGGCTATGGAAAATACACATCAAATGAGCAATAACGATATTTTAAGAGACCGCAAGAAATGAATTTCATCATACACACAAAGACTAAGCATCAGGTAGCATTCTGCTAATTCATGTGTGATGACTTTTATTTTTGCTTTCTCCAAATCAATCACTCTGGCTTGGTTATTTCCTCTTGTGGGCATTAGGGATGACATCTATAATAGAAATTGTGTATAGGCGCTATCCCCATGCTCTTTTCCTTCTTCCAATGGCTCACCAGTCCTGGGCGATTGTGATTACTCCTTTAACGCCATGGCCGATTCCTATTCCCATCATATCTATCGTGTACAGTGCGTATATCCCGTGGGCTGAAACCTTTTAAGCAGAAAGACAAGACATAAAAATGAAACCAACAAGAAGAAGAAAAAAAGAAAACGAAAACGAAACCAGGCTGGCATGATGCGTGATGATATCTGAACATGTAGGTGGGAAAGACGAACAAAGCCTATTTGGATTGCTCGTCGTTAGTGGAAAATAATACCGTACTACGCCGGTATATTTGCAGTACCTCATTCTTGAGTGAGGCAGGGGATTAAGGGTGTCGGGTGGCCTGTTTGTTTGAATCGTAGGATAACATGCCTTGACAGATCAGGAAATAGGCGTGGCTTCATCAGCGGTATCCCCTGCCTCGGCATTTCCAATGGGAGCCGCAGTTTCACCAATGTCCTTGTCTTCTGCCTTCTGGTCGGCTCTTGGTGTGGTCGCATCACTAGTTTCTGAGCCGCCGACTTGGGACCTTTCGTGAAACCAACCTCCACGTTCCCACTGACCTTGTACATAAAGGCAGGACGAGCGGACTTCCTCGTCGGAGATACCGGTCAGTAAAGTGTTGAGGCGTTTGAAATCGACAGGCTTGAGAATCCATCCATCAAATCCAGCGTCGATATATTTCTGCCTCTCGCGTTCAAGGAGGGATGCTGAAACAGCAAACACTGGAATGCGGTGGTTGATATCGGCTAAGGAGGAGTGGCCTTGATGCTCGCCAGATGCCTCCATGGACCTTATCATTTTGGTACTCGTGAGTCCGTCAACAATCGGCATCTGATTCATGTTAGCAAGTGTACATATTGGCTTGGGAATTGAAGGTCGCTCACTTGCATGTCCATAAGGACGACATCAAACTCTTTTGATCTTTCGCGATAGGCTGCCGCGCAGTCTTCTCCGTTCACAGTATGATGCACGCTATGACCGACTCTCTCCAGACGCTTCCTCAATATCTTCATATTAATTGGGTCGTCTTCGGCTATAAGAACCTCAAGATGCAGTTGTTCAGTCATTTGGGTACCTGCACTAGTAACACTCTCTGTACCAGTCTTCGTTACGGTTCGGTCGTTGTTCTTCATCTCGAAAAGAACTCCGGATTGCTCGTTAGGTTGTGGCTTCGGAGGCATTTCAGTATAATCGTCAGGCATCTTGACTGCACGAATCGGGGTTTTTGAATCCAAGACGTTAGCGCTGCCAGGTTCACTGTAGGGCTTTTCTGAGACACCGCTCCTGTACGATGACTTGCTAGACTGGTCATCGGTACTGACGGCGCCGCGCGATGTATGCCGAGCAGAATTTCCTCTCGAATTTCCTCTCGAATTTGACAGAGGAAATTCGGTACCATCTTTATCGTGCAAAGAAAATGGAGTTGAGATCGCATCAATGAGTCGATCGGCATTGCTTTGTTGGCTGTCGCAGCTGCCACGGCTGCTCATGCTTCGTTGACTTTTTCTACTTCCTTTTGGAGCCGAGACATCACCTGCCTCCACAGCAGAACTTATAGAACCAGTGTTATCAATGAGGGTGACCTCGCCTAGTGGTGCAACTGGTAAAGAAGCTGAAACAGATGTTCGACTGTTAGCACTTTCGATTGTTCTCGTGGACCGGTTTGCTGAATCGTTTGGTGCCGCGCTGTCATCACGTTGTGCGCTAGGAGGCTCGTTGGATAGGATAAATGGGAGTTGAACAACAAATCTTGAACCTTGGCCAACCTCTGACTTGAGGCGAAGCTGTCCATCCATGTTGCGGACAATACGCGCAACAACAGCGAGGCCGAGTCCCAGAGTGCGCATTTCGCGAGGCATCTGATCCAGCTGCGTGCTTGTCCTGGGAGAGTCCTCGGTGCTGACCTGCTCGAGATCGCGGAACAATGAATCAAGCTGGCCTGCACTCATGCCAATACCAGAGTCTTCGATAACAAAGTCAACCACGGCCTGTTGGTCCTTGGTTTCGGATACAAAAACCTCCACCCTGACATGACCCTTGTGTGTATGTGCCACAGCATTCGCTGTTACGTTGGAGAGTGCCTGGCGAATTCGTCGCTCATCTCCGTGGACAAACTGAGGCAATCCTGGATGTTGGACGACGGTGTAGTGAATTCCTTTTCGTTTTGCGTCATTGAGGAAAGGCCCGGTTGCTTCCCTGATACATCCAGCAAGGTCAAACACCTCATCCTTGACCAAGTTCTGTCCTTCTTCCGTCTTGGTCAAATCAAGTAGATCATTGATGACGTAAATCAAAGACTTGGAAGCGGAATGAGACCTGGCAAGGTTGTCCCGAGTTTCCTGATCTAGGGTGCCCTCGAGAGCAATCTCTAGGTAGTTGATGATGGCATTCAGAGGCGTGCGAACCTCATGGGCGGAGTTTGCGAGTAGCAGTTGGGTTAACTTACTATTCTGTATAGCAATCTCCTTTTGTCTCCAAACCTGAATGAATTTACCGTAAACGAGGCAGAGCACCGCCGCAGTCTCAATCTGCTCTTCGTTCCAGTCTCGGCATTTGCCCACGACGGTTTCATTCCAGGTTTTGAAGCTCTTTCTTGGCTCAAGAAAGCCAGCAGTCCCCTCCCGAACAAACTTTTCGTAAGGGTTACCGGCCCACTTGACCTCCTTGATCTGACCCTTCCGGAAGAAAACAATGAAGTCGCTCCCACCAACACTCAAAGGTACGTATAGCAGTCCGGCTAATACTTGGAAACCCGGTGGATATCGTAGATCGGGGAAATCTTGCTTGACATCCTGTGAAGCCACCACAGAAGTGAGCTGTCGCATTCGGAGGTATTCTAACATCGCAAGCGCTTCTTGACTCTCTTCGATAAGGCCCATGATTTTGGTCTCACCCTTAATAGATAGTAACCCAAAATCGGCATCAAAGAGTTTCAACAAATCCTCGGACGATGCGATAATGTATCCGGAGGGGTTGGTGTCTGTCGGCGCAGTATTGATCAACTTGCGAGCTTGCAGCCGTGAAGCATACGAAAGTCTCTCGATGTTCCTCGAAGCAGTGTCCCCGACAAGACGACACATCTTCCGGATGGGAAAAGATACTCGCATGCCATTGTTACCATATGAGTGACATGAAATAAGTCCCCATAGCTCATCGAATGCATTGATTGATATCGACATGGAAGACCGCACAGCCATGTTCTTCAAATACTTGATATGAATTGGAGACATGGCTCGCAAGTAGGAATGGCTCATATCCAAAGGGACATCTAGGTCTTCCTTGGTGCGGCACACAATTCTAGCGGTGTCCTGATCTCGGTCGTAAAGCAATCGAACTTTGTTGAGCTTGTACAGGTCGCGAGCCTGTCGTGGGATGTCCGAAGCAGGAAAATGGAGACCTTTGTACAAATCCCTTGTCATGGATGTGTCGACAAGTTCTGTCACAACCTTGCCGTTGAATGAAGCATCAAACTGGTAGATCATGACACGATGAAACCCCGTCAATTCCTTGACAATGCCTACCAAAACCTTGAGAAATGCTTCAAGATTAGAAGCCGATGAGAGTTGCTCTTGCACCTGGGACATAATATCGAACACCTGCATAGCACCTTGCTCGCCCCGTCGCTTCCTCGCACTTCTCAGAATCCTCAATGGTTTGCTGAGAACTTCTGTGCTCTCTTCAATTTCCTCCAAAGTTGGATTCGACTGCAAGGTGTCGTGGGGAACATCAGGCGTCATTTCGTCCACTGGGCGTAGAGGATATTCAACATCATCGTCTAATTCGAATTCGCAAATGATCAAATCAGGGTGTGCCGGGTTTATGTGGATGGCACACCAGAGCTTCGTGCTCTTCCGCTTAGGAGACCGAACTGATAAGCTGAAAACTTCAGGTCCGTTGACAGCGGGGTCCGCGTCTTCATCGCGGATGAAATCGATATGGTCGAGGAGATTATCCTGCTGCTCTTCTGTTAAGATGTCTAGGAAATTCCTGAGTTGGAACAGTTGTTTAGGGGTGTAGCCCAACAGTCGCTCAGAATTTTCGCTGACATATCGCACAATGAAACAACCATCGTTTTCTTCGCGGAGGGCAAGAAGAGCGCCGAAAGCTTGGATCGCACCAGGAGTATGAATCGGTTCGTCTTCGCAGCGCTGAAGGACGCCATCACGGCCAGTAATGACTGCATGGCCATCATCGGTCACAGAATGGGTAAAACGAGTAGTGACGAGTGGAATGTCAAGACTGGAATTGCCTGCAGAGGAGTCTTCAAAATCAGGATGAGCCGGTGCGAGGCCAGGTGACTGGTTGCCTTTGGCCCCTGATTCCTCTGTTTCCGTGTCGTTGTCTGATATGGATATATCGAGCTGCAAGGGTGTCGTACTACTTCCATAGCGAGCTGCATCCAGCTGTATGCTCGACATGGGGCCACTCGTGGTGTTCTTCCTACGCATGCTAGCACCAAGACGCTCGCTATGAGCTCGTGAATGGTAATTAGCCGGAACAGTGTCTGAACGTTTCAGATCTGAGCCTATGTCAGCTCGGGGAGCGCCTGGGATCTGGACAGGAATGCTTCGACCATCGCGCTCGGGCATGTTAGGAAAATAGTTGTCACTGGTGATCTTACAAGAGTTGGGGTCGACACTGATGACGGACCGTATAGGAAATACACGGTCTCCGGAAATATCTGAAGCAGCTGAATGATATCCTAATTGCTTCTCTGATCCAGCGCTCCAAGGAGAAAAGGGTGTTTCGGAGTTCGAAATGCTGTTCCGCTCACTGGGAGCAGCAGACGAGGCGGCTCGACTGTTTCGTGTCGGGGTTGAAGTTGACGGGTATGTTCGTAAATCTGGTAGAAAATTTTGGCCTGAGGGCCTGATGGTTGATGAAGATGCTGTCGAAGACTGAGGTGGAGGACGATCGAAAGAGTGGGATGGAGAAGACTTGGGTGAAAGATCGCCTTGTTGCTCTTGCTGTGAGTCCTGTGATTTCTGTGGTTCCTCTGATTTGCTTGGTTCCTGATTATCCTCTTGATCTTGGTGCTCATCATTCCCCTGATGCACCTGGTGCTCTAGTTGGTCTTGATGTTCCTGCTGCTGAGGTGGGCTAACGCCCTGATGTTCGTTTTCATGCGGCGCATCCATGATTATGATATTTGGTCGCTAACATAACAGTTACAAGGCGGTAAGACGCAGTCTTAGGATCGGGATAAATGGAAAGGATTGTAGGGCAAGAGGGCAAAGAAAAATCTACCAGCCTGCAGCAGCTTCTGGCTAGGAAGACGAGGTAACTGGGGAGTAGGAGTTGTAGGTTTGCTTGCTTGATTGTGTGGAGGTGGCGATGTACAGTGTGGCCTACGGTATTGGCACCCGCTAAACTTGGACAGGATCCCTGAGGGGGCGCTGCCCATGGTCAAAGGCAAGTACGTAGGTACAGACTGCACCTACCTGTAGGATCCCGGAATGCAGTGGGCAGCCCGAGCAATGGGCAGCCCACAGCAGCCCAGAGCAAGGACTTCCCTACCAATGGCTCATCTGTGGCCCAACTAGCTCTGTCGATCTCGTCCATTATCCCCCTCTCGATGGGCAAAGGATCGTATTAAACTGCCAAGACTGCCCAAAATCCCATCTTTATCCCTTAAAATCCCATCTCAAGCCCCTGTCCTGTATCTTCCGTTTCTTGCCCTGTGCCCACCTGCCCTACCATGAACGATTCAAAGAGCACGGGAGATGATACTTGTAGATGCAGCTGTCGAGTTGATGGTCAGACTCCGACGCCCTAGTTGCATTATTACCTCATTTTTTCTAATGACACGGTTTGTCTTCAAGCTTCATGTCGTCAATCAAAGGGTCTCGTGGTGCGAGTTTTGGTGGTTTCGATGACCCCAAGACCCTGACCCAAGACTGAGTCAAACCCGAAACAGCCCTCCACCTCGAGCACCCCATCCATCGTATCTTCAAAGATCCATTGCTGAGAGCAACCATTGTACAGTGTGCCATTATGCTAGACCGAGCTCTTGTCCTTACAGCAACAGTACCGTACGCGGATTGCCCAGCCTGCTATGCAACAGGGGTTCCAGCATCATTAACAGCCAACTAGTGTACGGTGTTTGGTCCTCCGTAGTTCGGCTCAAATCTTTTGAATTTTGCCCCGTGGTCCAGCCTGACCTGACCGATCAACATTTTCAACAGCCTTGCCGCGAATACCCAAAACCTGCAGGCCAGATGAAGCGAGATCGGCAAGTTTCCAAAGAAGCCTCCCGATGAGAGACAAAGGTATCCGCCCGTACTCCTGCAAATGACACTCGGTGCCTGTGGCCCAGGACCCTCTCACCCCAACTAATTATCACAGGAAATACAGATCCAATGTTAGTCTGAAACCCGCACGCTAGTAGTAGATGACACTATTATAGTGTAGCTGTCACTAATAAGGAGCACAGTATTGTCGCTATGTGAAGCGAGCTACTTACTGGTGACCGAGATGCTGCCAATCTTCAACTTTGACGCGGATCGAAGGCTTTGATCCGGTCGTTGCAATGCTTTGGCCAGGTCCAACAACTCGCGCACCTGTCCTGGCTGTCCCCTCGTTGTGCCGTGGCTTGAAACAAATGCTATGGGCATTCCCAGACCCAGAGATTAGAATTACCGATAGGCCAGACCGCTCTGCGACTTTGTAAATCGGCGATCAAGCTGTTTACTCCCCACTTGGCCCTCGCCGTCCTTAGGCGCTACTGTATGTAGGCATGGAGGTAGGGCTTCTCGAGCCCAGCTAGCTCGAGGAATCTGACACCAAGAAGCAACTGGACCCCTCGGATCACTTACTACGTAGTATGTTGATAAGTCCAGGGCACCTGGCAATCGGTGACCTTTCGGTCCCTACCCTTCCCAATCAACTATGCGTCTCTGACCAAGCCAAGGTGTCATGAGGTGAGAGCGGCGAATTCCTCGAGCCACTTGCCGATCTTATTCTGAAGTAGGCTCTATGCAATGCGTGTATGTATCGTACCGCCCACGCTACAGAGGCCTCAGGAGATTAGGGGTCATCTTGTTGGGGCTGCTGGGCGAGCTAGCACTGCAAATGCTAGTCGTGGCCGTTGCAGTACGTTATGCGGCATCTATCACTGACGGTATTTCTGTCTTTACAGGTGACGAGGGATGACATAATTACCTACATAAGATGAAAGATCGGATCTGAGCACTGTGGGTGCGCCACAGCCAGCATCGGTGACATCATCTATGACCGGTGAGTTCTCTCCGGTTTTGGGGTCTTGGTGCGGATTCAGATCGTGACGATCACTTCTCTGATTGCCGATCTTGCCCGCACAAGCCACATGTGGCGGCATCGCACGACCCTAGATCCACATACGTTTACTAATCTAGACTGATACGGCAAGGTCCGTTATGCCCTGGTCGCCAAGAGAAGGCAACTAATTCGGTAAAAAGAATCGTTCCTCAGGTCCTTGTCATGTAACATTCATGGCCACCACTTACGAACATGGAATAATGTTCAATTGCCGTCGTCAAACAGGGAAATCCCTTTAATTGCGGGCCAGAATGACTAATGGTCCCTGATTTCTCCCAGGCACCCTGATACTGACATTGATAATGGTCCGTATCTACGGATACTTGATGAAAATTCTACTCATCTTACTAACTGCCATCAGTTTAGGCCTCATGCATCCATGACCCTGGACAACCCAAACAGCTCCACTCCGGAGCTGCTCCGGACGTTCTGTGACGATGAGTAGAGCAAGAGCGCTCCGAGTACTGCAGATAGACATGGATATATGCGCCCAGTCGGGTTCGGAGCATTTTCTCGTGCTACAGCTTTGCTACTGTAACTGGTAACAGGCGTAAAGCAACTGACAGCGAGTAGCTCATCAGGTCCCCAGAAACCCAATCTGCCAAATCTGCCTCAAAGCTGGCGGCCCTTGCTCACGAGTGAACCCTACTTACTGCAATTCCCATGCAAGCTCCCGCCACTAACAAGAAGTGCAAGCATTCTATCTCAAGTCATCCAACGTAGGTGAGTCGTCGTAAATTGGGGTATAAACCCCGAGTGGGAAATCTAGACTCGAGTCGCGGTGTTTATTACTACGTTGTAATTCACTGTCTACTTAATCGCTCACTCTTCGGCCGTCTGTCTGTCTTTACTCCGCTCAGTATCTCCATTTCGCTTTTATGCCATATTTCCTCTACCGATTTGTTCTAGTATGGGTGAGACCATGCTATGTTAGTCATTCATTCTTCATGGGCTGCATCAGTAATGGACGCCATTGAGCCATACGACGTTTTCTTTTGCCAAATACCCAACTGCCGGGCCCTAGATCTTGTATCTTACATATTGTCAATTCAGGTTGGAACTTATGTTTTCTCGAGATGCAACATAAGGGTACACTTGGAGGTCTAGAATCGTGAACTGACAGGGCGAACCTTGTCTCGCACCCAGTTTTAACCGCTAAGCCTGAGGCCTCGCCCAAACTCTTTAGTCGATCGAATGGGCTGGATGGCACCACGTAATAAGCTTTTTACACACTACGATGTTTGACAGCTTCCCATTAGCTAGTATTCGAGAATAGATCCGATGCTAGGGTTGTGAGATTATGTGCATGGCTGTTCCTAGTAGTTATGCATGCTTAGATACTAAGTTGTGTGGTCTGGACTCAACTGATTATTGGCCAACCATGTTCACTCCGACCTTATTGGTCGATTCGCAGCACCTGGGACAGGTAGTTTCATCGAACTTATACTTGTTGATCGTTATTACTTGTCCCAACTCAAACAAAGCATTAAATCTATGTGCTGTCTGACACAGAATGCACCTGGTACTTCTATCAGACCCTTGTTTTAGATCAGACTTCAGAGCTGTCTGACCATTGCGGAGAACCAACTTCGCTATCCCTTTTTCTACTCTGCGGTGATCAAGAAACGTAGCAGATATAGTTCAGATCATATAGAGCAACAAAGATGGGCAAGTGATTTCCTACACATGTATAGCAACGAGTTTAGCAATCCCCGGTCATTCACTAGATATGTGTTCATATTCCAAACTGAGTACCCTATACTTAAAGATATGACAATATCCACGATGTTTGTTGATCAGCCCTAAGATAGTGTGAGCTTATCAAGTACCCCTCTCTGGTTTTAGCTTAGACTTTGTAATAGCTATCGGAATTTAAGTTAAAGACAGATGATCAACCCGTCGAGCATGTACCTGTAAGCACGTGTTGCCCGGTCATTTACAATCTACAATGGTTTCAAACCAGAGACGAAACTATCAATGTCATGGCACTACTTGTAATCCATATGGAACTGAAAATTGTGTCCTCTGAATACGTCGATCACTTACGCGTATAATGCGACGCCTAGTTATAGTGGTGCTGCGTACATCTGTATCTTTAGAACTCTAGTCCAGGCATCAACCTTTAATACTGATAAGAAATTTTGGAAAGGGTATTGGAAGTTGGTCGTCGCTGAAGATCTTTTTCTTCTTCCTCTACTACCTATAACGCACTAGACCTCAAAGCTTTTCCGAAGCAGTGTCAGTTTTCTCTGTCGGGTCTCATCCTTCGGACATCTCATACAAGTCACTTGGGCCACCGAGTTCATGTTACATATTCATTACAAATAGATAGGGTTGTCACGAGCGGGACATCAGCTATGCTCACAATAACGTAACCGGAAATACGACTCTCCGCCTGATCACATCAGTGACGGTCTAGACACAGGAACTGTCCCCCAAACGTATAGCAAACATTGCCCTACATTCCAAAAATGGACAATTACATTGAATCAAATCATATGAAGCATATTGGAGAGTCTGCTCTTCGCGTTTTGTATCGATATACCCCGTGATGAATTGTAATTGACTCCAAAGTACTCATGAAACCACTACCTATCTCAAAACATGTGATGATAATCATATAATAGATGCACAAGCCATTCCAAACTAGAAAATCGGCACCAGTTTGAACTGTTAAGTTAAGGCTAGGCTCATTTTCCTTGTCACATCAATTTTTCACAAGCATGTTTCTCTTTCTTGGAGAGTTCGATCCATGGTTGAGTAGACAGACGCCCCCTAACGAGAATTAAATACAGTTAAATCTATCAAGTTCACATTGGCAGGTGAATAGTTTAAAGAGCTAGCTACACCCCAGAGTTACTCACCACCGGACCATGGCTGCTTATTCAGTTTCTTGTTGATCACGTAGACAACCATGGAACACAGTCTCTCAAAACGAACCCCCCTTATCATAACATGGTTCAATACAAAAAGACGACACAACCCGAATGGAACTCTTTTTGCTGGGTGACAGGAGCGCAGTGTCAGGTGTGTTAGTGGAACACATCCTCTTGAATGGCAATGTTTGTGTTTACTAACACAAAGAGAGGTTACCCTATACTTGCATGGCGACAGGTCAAGAATAATCAACTCGTAAATATAAGCTCTTCAATTTGTTAAAATCTTCCAACCATTTCTTTAGATACATTGTGATGCGAGTAATAATGGTGGCAGTACCGGTTATCGCCATTCCTTACCGACAAGACTCTTGTACCGTATCATCGAGACTCAAAGTCATGTTGAGATACATTATCCTGACGCCCGTTCGACTTTACGACTGATCAGGACTTGGTTTTTGGCATAACAGTAAGAGACCGGTAGTAGCAGAATGTGACCAAATAATGGAGCGGATAGTTTGCATAAATCTAGCAATTTTGTAGACGCTGGTACCCGTATGCTCTTGTATCGTCAGTACGAAAGTCTTGATAAGTCACATAACACACCTTCGAACCTATAGCTTCCCCTTAGTCTCCTTCTTCCTCATAGTCTGTGCCGACCTCAAAAGTGCATACAGGGTCTGCAATCTAGGCATCTCGACGCCCCTTTCCCTGGCAATCCTCACCGGGTTACCCAGTATCACTTCCAGCTCCAAAGGCTTACCTGCCTCCCAGTCCAGCAACATGCTTGGCCTGGCACCCTTGTTGCGCGCTGTGCTCTCGATGATCTTCTCAGGCTTGGCCATACTCTCCGGGAAAGGTCTTCCTAGGATCTTGGGCACAGCATCCCGAATCTCGTGCATGATGCCCAGCAGGTGCCGCTGCAGCTCATCGTCTGATACCATATCAGCGTTGCCTCGGCCGCCCGAGAGCACAGCGGAGGGGTTCATGGCTGCATTGATGCACAATTTATGCCACCGCACTGTCTGAAGACCGACCTCGTCGTGAGGATCAACGTCTTTGATGCCGCCTAGGTCTGCCCACCAACGGCGCAGCGCCTCGGTCGATTCTGTTCCGCGACGTCCCAACTCTGAGTCCTTGGACGCAAAACCGTCAGTGTAAGGTCCGATGCTAATACGCGTCCAGCGGTTCTGACGTATGGTGCCGGGCGAGGTCTGCTCTGCGCTAACGACAGTGACAGCGCTGACGATGGGGTTGTTGGGGAAGCGCTTGCGGAAAGGCTCCTCTACACCGACACCATTTTGGATGAGGACAATGCAAGAGTTTGGGCCAACTAGGGGCTCAATGATGGACGAGTCATCGCTGATATCTGGAAGAGCCTTGGTGGTAACGAAGATATAGTGCCAGTCTCGCTTTGCACTTGATGAGCTGGCTGCTGCAGCGGCATCAACCGATGGGAAGGCTGCGTCCGGGTTGAAGGTGTAATCCCCGAAACTTCGGGTTTGAAGCTTGACACCGTCCTTTTGGATAGCAGAGTAATTGGAACGTGCTACGAGGGAGACGTATATGTTTTGTGATGGCTGCGGCCTAGGTTAGTGAAGGTCAAGATGGTATGGGTGAAACGGTAAGACGTTACATGATGGAGTCGTGAAGCATAGAAACAACCGACAGCGCCAGCGCCAACGAAGACGATATCAACACGACTGTAAGTGAAAGTCAGTATTGGTATCCTCGTTTTCAGAAATGACTTGGACGTGATTGGGTACGCGTGTCAATGGGTGCCTCTCACCTGTTGTCTGCCATGATGATGATGCTGATGATGATACTGTTCGCCTATGCTATTGGTGGAGTCCAATTTTACGATGTTGTCAACCCACTGTGCCTCTTGTGATATAAAGTGCTGCAACGTTACGGGCTCTGATGTAATGCAAGGCTCACGAGATGAATTGCATAGTCTACACTTCATTCTGGTCAAACCAAGACCCAGCCCCGCCATTTTTCGCCACGGGACTCAATGGCACCGAGGTCCATGCCGTAACGAGGTCAGACAGGGAGCAGAAGGCTGGAAGTTGGAGCACACCATTGATGCCCAGCCTGGCCAAGACTTATTACTACTATAGACGAAATGACTGACGGACATGCCAAACTTCACAATAGATACCACCTACTACTGAGCCAGTCTACCAGTGTCGGGCCATCGGCCGCCGAATGTGCTATTGTAATGCAATGCAATAACAGTCCTTTTATCCATGAGTAGGAAGGACCTATCATCTCTGTTCCGCCGATCGACAACCACCTGCTGTATCTGGATCGTTTATGGACTCTTGTATGCTTGTCAAATCATGGCTGGTCAGTCCTTAAGAGCTTGGGTTGTATGCCTAAAGGGATACATTGCATGGATAAACCATCAACTCTGCCATATCTGACAGCTTTGTCACAGTGAGTAAGTATCAGACAAGTTCTGGTTATTCCATCTCCCGGTGCGCTCCGGGTTACCTCTATTAGGCCATTGCAAGGCTGACGGCCTGTATTCCGTATGCATCAGTATCGAGCAAGAAAAATCGTCGAGACAATTGTCGGAAGCTATCATGAAGATGCCAATCGGCGACGCCGTTCACCCGGACTCGGGATACCCCGCTGATCGTTGATGATCGATTTTGGTGTGAGAGAGAATAGATGGAGATTTGACTCTTCGATGGTTGTCAACAGAGACTCGACTTGGCTGGACCAACAGCCATCAGCATTAATCCCATACTACTCAAGCCACGTCCCGGATGCAGGGAAGCTCAACTAGCCCAGCCAATACCCTAACTGCCGGTTGATTGCTTTTCCAAGAATCACCAACTTGACAGCTAGGCAGTCAAGATATTCTAGAGCTGCTAGTGAGGGGTACAGTTACACGTCGTTGATCAACTCCAATACTAAAGTAACTACTGCAAATGTATAGTCATGGTTATGTTATGTGCCTACAGCTGATTCCCGGCTTCTCCAAGAAGTCAAGACGACATTCTCAAAGCCGGGTGCCCAGCAACGAGTTCAGATTTATCTATGCCAGAGCAAAAACATCCAGGTCTATGGAGAGCAGACGCTGAATGCCGATTACCACGCCGAGAAAATCTCAACGCGGTTGCTGGCAAAAACATCACGCATCACGAAGCTGCTGAAGTAAGTCAATTAGTATTACGTCGAATTTGCGTATAGCAGTTTCTTGTGTTTCGCACTCCCGCACCTGCACCAGGTTGAGATGATGCCATAAGCATCACAAAGGGATGCCAGCCTGCTGGAGCTCTAGCCCTATCAGGCAAAACCAACCACGAGGACACTCAACTCAGAGTGCGCATGGCGCGGTGACAACGGCCGGTGCCGCTTCCCATACAAAACCCGAAGCCAAAATCATGACGAAGGAATCGACGCGATAGTGGCTTTGTGCTTGGTTTTGGGTTGCAGCAGCAGTCGGCGATCAGCGATGCAGTGGTGGATGGATGGCAGAATCCCTTGTGGCGCCCAGCAAGATGGTTGTGGTTGCGGTTTGTGTGTGGTTGCAGAGGAGAAAAGTTTTTGGCTGGGGAAGATATGGTCGAGTTTTGATTTTGCAATTTGGCCTGGTCAGCGTGGGGGTGATTTGATTGCCCGGCCGCCGGGCGACCAATCACATGCGCCCTTGGCTGTAGCTCTTCACACAACCAACAGACGCTCCAATCCTGGGAAGACACCGCATTTGAGCCAATCATATAAAGGTTTATTCGACTTGCCCTTTACGGTCAACAACGGCCCGGTCAATATTGTGGTCAATCGCATCCATCCATCCATTGACGGGTAACTGGTATCCAATCTATTCTCGAAATATATGGAGAATCATAAGAAGCCGGCCCGTTTAGAGGTTCCTTTCATCTCTGTCCACCAACAACCGCGGCTGGCCATCATATGCCGAATGCCACGATTGCTGCTGATGGAAAGAGACGAGGCTTTGACAACAGAGTTACCTAATATCAGATGTGCAGAAAGTATTACACAAGTTGTCCTTTGCTAATATGTGGCATGTGACATTGCAGCCCGACTTGGTCCATCATTAACTTGTGCTTTTTTATTTTGTTTTATGGCGCTTGGCTTTTCAAAGCCTCGCTAGGGTTCGCTTTCGTTTCATTTCACACCGAGCCTCACTTTAATGATAGGGCGTATATAGTGGTAATTGGATCTCAAAGACCCCAGTCCAAGACGAGTCGCCAGAGGCTCAAAAGGCGAATGACCAGGGCGACCCTCACCCTCACTATAGTGTGCACCGTACTTGCACTGACCTGACACGAAGAGATTGGTTATGGATCGAACAAGATGCGGCTAGACAGAAGCGCCATCGCAGGAGTCGACGTGCATATTGGGCCCAAGACTCATTAGGAATCGCGCCAACATGTCTACCGTCAAGCGTCGCATACGTAGTATGAGCCATTGAGCCCCATGCCCCATCCAGCAAAACAAATACGTATGTGTTGCAAAAAAACAACAACCAATAGCCAAAAGTGCCGGTCTCATTAGTGAGCCCGACCGGTCAAGAGATCTTCTTTTGTCGGTCGCCTAGGCGAATTGTCACGGTCCAGTAAGTGGTAGTTGTGTGAAACCTCGTTTCTTGGATCAAGGCCAACTTTACGACGTGGCCAAGGCCTTTCCCACAGATCAGCAATATGTAATTATTATTAAACCATATGGAGCAAATACTTCCAACGATGATCAAATTCCACTTTTAACATGGGGAGAGACTCGCCTAAGAAGCACCGATATTATTGGAAAAGCTAAGGCTCCCTCGCCCGGCCGACAGTGATATTGCTGGCCACTGGTTCATATGCAAATGTAAATGCAAATGCAAATGCAAGAGCTGGCACATACTTTTCCAGCAGGCAATGAGAAGCCCAGCCTGACGGCTTGGCCCAAGCTTCATACAGTACATGTACATTGATTGTACCATCAGATGCAAGGGGACAGGCTTCTAGAAAGCCTGTTGGAACCCATCGAATCAAGGGTTGGGGCGTGAGGCCAAAAATCAGCCGTAAAAATCCTGTTTGGGGGATTGGGATTCCGCTCCGATTCCATGAACCAATCACACTAGCATATAAAGATGCGGGATGGTGGGGGTAGGGAATGGGGCCCCGATGAGATGTCTGGAGTTTTAGACAAGTCAGACAAGGATTCCGGCCCGTTTTCGAGTGACTTGAGGGACTGTGCAAACTGCGTATATCCAGCACTGTTCTGAGATGCCATGGTTTGGGCTAGGCCTTCGTTGCCTATTTGTGAAGGTGAGCATTTGGCTATTGCCTTGTATCACGAGATCACTGAGTTTCTGGCTGATGGCGGGTCTGGTTATGACTGATAATAGCGGTGTCTACACAACCAGGTAAAACCTGGAGAGTTGTGGATTCTGGCTGTGAAGCGCCTCTTGCTTGGGCGACTAAGAGCGAAGAGCCCAGGTCACACAGTTGCGACAAATCAAGCTTCCGTCCAACTGGCTGTGCAGTTTCGTGTTGACAGCGCCATAAAAAGATTGGTGTCAGGCATTTCGAAGGCCGCTTGTTTGGGGATGTCGATCAGTGGTGGATCCAAGAAACCGTAATCAATTTCCACAGTTTGCATGTATGTGTGTTTGTCTGTACATCATGAACAAGCAAAGACGAGGGTACCGTAAGTTTGCCGTGTCAGTATGTCTCATCATACCAACTTGCTGCACTTACACATTGTCAAGCAAGCCATCAATCCCTGTGCCGTTTCATATTTCTCCAGATCTGTTATTCATCAGGTCAAGTGGCAGTGGCAGATGCAAGTGAGGAGCAGGCGGGTGTGCAAAGACCCTGCTTGAGCCTCGTGGAATGGTCGCATGTAAGGGTCTTGACAGTGTATAGTATGAACCACCGACTACCAAGTGAGACCTCCAATCGACTGACTCGACAGAGGCCACCGTGACTGGTACCTGCGTTGTGTCCCTGACACCGCATTTGTTGCGGTCAAACAACGGGGTTCCCCATTTCAAAGCTAGATCTTGATACCTCTTACACGTGGATTAAGAGCACGCCTCTGGATATTATTGAGCGGTCTGTTTCACCTACGAAGCTCATTCGGTATTCCGCCTGGATTTGGGGAGTGGAAGTAATAGATGCGGCTGTCGCTTTCGGCGGCTCCAAGATTCTTTTTTAATGCTTGATTAGCGGCGAGACTGTGGAGCCCGGAGTTGTCTTTTCCTGGAGAAGAAATGAACGATTAACCCAGTTTAGATTTCTCCGGTTAGAGTTCAAGCGGAACTCATCAGCGGGATTGCGAGTCGCATGAACTCTCATTCGCTGGGTAAACGACAGCATCTGGAAATCCAATGTCAATGGTATTCGCCGAATGTGAATCTCCGGATAACTCAAGTCGTCCAACGCTGATAAGTCAATATCAGAGTGCTCATCTGTTACTTATGCAATTGCAGGAATTAGCTGCCCATCGATGACTCGGTCGAATCTAAATGGACATCATCCTTGGTGAGTGCGGAACTCGATTGTAGACTATCATCACAGCCCTCATCCCGGCGGTCCACACGTTCTTTTGTGTAATTAAGCGGCGAGAATGATCTTGTGGTAAGAATGACGAATCGACAGCAGCGAGTCTGGTAAAACGTGCCCAGATGGGCGTTAGACGATCTTGAGTTATTGTTTACGCCATACCAGGACCATAGCCAGAATAGTTTCGAAAGTAAGCTCCCGACACCCGCTCGCCCGCAATATCCCGTCGGGACCCGTGCATCGCGGGGGAAGTTGGGGAAATCTGGCGACTGAACTGCAGGATGCGCATGTCACAAGTACAGTACACAACCAAGACGCAAGTCTGCCGCACCTCGGAGGGTATCCGTTTCTGCAGATTCCGTCACGAATTGACGCTGACACCATCGAATCGACACGCATGCACCGACCGGGCGGAGACGGATGGAATGGTAATGCTGATGACGCGGAAAAGTCGACGATGCCAGTGGATGAACGAAGGATGTCTCAGCCACCCATCCCACTCGCCGGAACAAGTACTTGCAGCTGAGCACGAGTTAAAAGGTGCAGCTGAAAGGCTTTGACAATGCGACAAGTACTTTGTTATTTGGAACCAACGTACTGGGCTTGAAAGTAAATATGAAGCTCCGCATAATGTCCGAACGATTATACCAAGATAGGCAGTCCGAAATATCAGAGACGAGGCTACAAATAGCATCGGCGAATCTCTCAAGCCAAGACTGCTCAGCCTGAACTGTCTAACTGTATACCCCTGGATCAGCGGTCTGCACACAAATGCGCTTGTCATGGTGACACCGTCGGTGCTTAATTTGGTTTGGAGGGGCACCCTGCAACCAATGATTTGCAGGGTCCACGATAGCTGTCCTGAGACATTGTGGCTTGTTCGCCATGACTTTCTGCACCAGCATTCTCGAAAATCCTTAGCATATTCAAAAGGAAACCCAGCGGCTATAGGCCGGCAGATGTGTGTCAGAATAGGGCGGGCCGCTAGGTGTCTTGTGGATAAGCACTGGGAGAGGTCGAGAGGGCTTCCAACATCCTAGGTAATATAGTCGCGTGAACTTTGTGCAGGGCCATTAGAAGCATCATGATGTCGTTGCCTGCAGCAGAACGGAGTCGGTAATGGTCAATAAAAGAGATATCCACACAACAAAGCAAAGCATAGAGGGAATTCAACATCGAGAGAGATATTGTTAAGCCAAGTTGCAGCTGTGTCATCAAACAGATCAAGTACGTACTTGAGCAAAACTTGCAATGAGTCGGCAAGCAATCAGCAACCAATTTCTTCCTCAGCCATTCCCGACAAGCGTCGTATAAAGTCAGGGCCAGTGCCAGAAGAGAATTCATAAATTCAAGACGTTGTGGATGTAGGCGAACAGCAAGCGCGCCCTACCGCAGTAGATGGAGCAGTTTGATGCAGGAGGATGTTGATAGGTGGAGTTAGGATAATCAGCCTGATATTGCACAGTCTACTGGCACAGTAGCTTTACAGTACATGGCCCAGGGAAATAAGCCTTGCATTTACACCTGTAAACACTTCCATTCTTTATGGAGCTCAATAAATCAATCAGTAAGATATCATACATTATATCACACCGAGGGGAGTAATGTAACATCAATACCACGATCAGCTTACCTTAGTCAGTCCAGCAATTGTTTCGAGAGCAAGCATTGCGAGTTTCCGATCAGATACCGACCACCACTTGATGGATGGGTAGGATACAATGGATCGTCCCGAAGATGCTCCGCCGATAAGGTGCTGCATGTACGTAAAACTTTTCTTTTTCTCGTTTTTCTGGTCACCTTGATCAATCTGCTAATCTAACCTAATTCAATAGTACCCGTTTAACCTGGAATCCAACCAATGGCTGTAAGTAAGCCATGCTCAACTCGTTATGCCGTGATCCTCGCTGACGAATGTCGCTTGCCCCCAGCCCAGCCTGGTCTGCTAGCGACCCCAGTCAACGGCCACTAGACGGCATGGTCCAGAACAGAAGATGCCAGCGTACTGTACTGTCACATTAGGTACAGGACAAGGCACGACATGCACGCGACGATACCTGCACGAGAGGTTCCTCAGATACAGCCGATGTCCGGCGGCTACATGGGGCATGCGCCGTCAGATTTGAAGCCCAAGTCACAGCGGAAGTGGGGTTCTGAGAGCATGACAATGTTACCGTCGTGTTGATGATATCGACCGTATATGTATATATATATATTATAGCTAGCTATCTCTGCTGGTATTGGTATATACATATCTCGTAGGTGGCTCCAAAACTGCGGATATGGATATTGATATGGGGCAGAACGGATATTCTGTTGCTCCATTAACTCGAGACGCGGAGCGGCTGTAACATCAAGGAATGCCTGGCAACAAAGTTTGTGGCTGTTTTGACCCCAAATGCTGGGACTGGGATGTCATTTCAAACCAGTCAACGTCTTTGCTGAGCCCGAATTCTCCCATAAAGTTAAGCATGGACATTCTGATCGTCCCTCCGTCCCGTTACGCCAGTCACAACTTAATTTACCCGTTTCGTCAGTTGCACCGTTGCGGTAGGCAATCCCGAAAGCAGCAACCCCTTCCCGCTGTTGAATTATCCAGCTTCCGATTGTAAAAGAGGTAGATAGACTTCTTACCTAGGCCACCTTGATGAGGCCACATGTCGTGTACATTGGGCAGTCAGTGCATCTCAATCTATGTGGTCTATCCCAAGTGAGCTGCGTGCGGCTCCTCCTCCTCCTCCTTCTCCCTTTGAACACTCCGCACAATGCCACTCCACTGTTCCTCAGTAATCTGTCTGGCTGTAGCCGTTCATCGTGATCCATCCACAATAACATTCACAGACAACCTTCCTACAAGCTCGGAGCTCCACTATCCCCCCAAGCTCGCTCGATACTAATTACCCACCTGGCTTCTTGATGACAATTAGCCAAATGGCTGCTTCTTGTACCTATGCGAGCGTATTAAATCTCATCGTTCTGTTGTCTGTGTCGATCTTGCAGTGACAGCTCCTCGTGCCCCCAATCTACAGTCTTCACGCAGACGAGCGACCCGCGGGTTTGCATCACAACGCAATCCCCTAGGAGAAAGACCAAGACGCTATCCCGAACTCGGTCTGAATCCCACTCTTCAGTGACGGCCCATGCTATCTAAGCCCACAGAGGACGATACCCTCTCCAGTCTCAACTCTCAAGCTCGTCATGGTTGCTACAGAACCCTTGTCCCCCATCCAGCCCACGCTTATAACCCCGGTGCCCCAACCTGGTCACCTTGCTGCTTGCGCCATCGTCCCACACTGTACAGCCGAGTATCCTCGATCGTGCCCGTGCCCTTGTCCGTGTCTGCGACCTCCACGCCTCGCCTTTTGCTGTTCGGGACAAGGATATTGGAGCATGGGGCCTGGGAACCGTAGGCAAAGAATAGGTCAAGCGAGCGGGCAGGCAGGCGGAATTAGCCAGCGAGAAGCGAAGAACGACGAAAGCAAGAATTCGATTTGACTTGACGGGAACCGATTCGGCACAACAGGATGATCAAGGGATCGTGACTTGACCAAGGGACCAAGGGTCGAGGCTGTTCCGCTGCTACTATTCCCAGACACTCATGCTATCACGTTGCGATGGATGTTGTGCTGTCCGCCACGCATCAACTATCAGCTTTGCTACTATCCGCCATCGCCACCTGTCGTACAGCGTACCAAGAAGTCATACCCTTGTTTATTATTCACCTTTGATAATTCATCCTGTCCACTGAGATTCATATCTGCTGTGTCCTTCAGAACGTTCTTTGGGGAGCGCGCTTAGTTGTCTGGTGTGCTCTGTCTCTCTTGATCACCCACCTCAGTCAGGTACCTACTCGGTTTCGGTGTCGGCCGCCGACGTCACCAAAGCTACAGTACCTGTTGCCAGTACCAGTAGCAGGTCCGATGAACAACGCAAAACGAGAACGCTCCGACCATCCGGGCCGACATCTCCACCCACAACGTCTCCAGCAGAGCGGCTTGGCTTGGCCCTTGGTCGTCGATGTCGTTAACTTGTCTTAGCTGGCTCTGAAAGCTGAAGGCGCCAAACCCGCTTGTGCACCAGAAGAAACCCCGGTCCTACCGCCGACCTCGTCCGCCCATCCATTTCAGGTATTCCTGCGGCGCACTCCCTCCATCCCACGCCCACCCCGACCACATCCATCTTCATCGCACACCCAAGGCTCAGGGTTACAGTAGCGAGCGATCCAACCCGTGCCGTACAGTTCCAGAGGACCCCAGGGCAGCCCAAGGGAAAATTACCCACCCACCAGCCAGTGCATCTCCACTTCCGTTCCTCTCTCTCATCAATTGGCTTCGTCCAACTTGCCCTCGAAAACTTTTATTGTCTTCTACTCCCACGTTCCTTGTCTGGATTCATCTTTCAGCCTCTCCCAGCTCTGCTCAAGCTTCGCCGCGATATGTTCATGTAGTGTCCGGTTCAACAAAGCTCTTTCGGCCCATCTTCCCCAACTTCAACCCACTTCTCTTTAGCGTGGAAGTGCTTTTGCGGGACACTTACACACAAACCTTCGACATCAGTGCCGATAGAAATCCACCATATCCTCCCTCCACCTTGCCCGGACCAAGCGTACTCGACTTGTATTCGATCATCTTGAGTTCTACATATCAGGCCTGTTCCAGATATCAATCATTTTCACGGTATTTCTGTTCACCATCTAGCTACCGAGCCGACTGCACCTTCAGCCACCATATACCTCGCCAAAATGATAATTGATGGGGAAAAGTATGCTTGCGAGGCCTGCGTTCGCGGCCACCGCGTGAGCAATTGCCAACACTCTGGTAAGTCTTTTCTCGACACGAGAATATGTGGATTGCTCTCAGCTATATATTGTGGCTGGTTGTACCATCTTCATACTCCCAAGCTCGATTGTATGTGCTCTTGCTAACCACATCTATTCGACAGATCGTCCACTTCAACATATCAACAAAAAGGGTCGGCCAGTTTCCCAATGCGCACACTGTCGTGCCATGCGAAAGTCCCGCTCTGCACATATCAAGTGTGACTGCGGCGAAAAGACAAGCAAATGTGCGCATCTGCAGCCAACTGTTGATGGACATACTGGTGAGCTTCTTCTCGTATCTCGAGCTCATATAGTTCTCGAGACACTCCATACAATTGGCAAATCCTAAACCTTTTCGCAGAGACATGCTGCTGCAACCATGGTGGTCACTGCAGTTGCTCCCACAAGAGCGAGCCCGCCCTTGACACTGTTCCCGAGTCCGACTCGGAGCGGGAGTCTCTGACTCTAAGCATCACCGGCCGTCCGAAGCCTCCTGGTCGACGACGAAGAGCCAATACGGTTCACTCGGATGGTGTTCTGACATTCGATCAGCATGGTAACCATAAGCCTGCGCACCGAAACAACCGCGTTTCGCAAAAGTGCGGCCCTTACCAACTCAGCAGGGTGAACTCGGCCCATAGCACTAGCAGCCTCGGTACCGATAGTCTGTTGCAGAAGAGCTCACGGGAGCCCCCCAGTAGCCGAGCCCGCGCTGCTACCAACCGGGAACGACGAGTCAAGTCAGAGACCACCTCACCACTTATGAGTGGTGCGAGCAGCTTCCAGAACTTGAATGCCAACCTGCCTCCCCTGGATCTTTCGAGTATCGAGTATCCTCCTTACATGGCCAACAGCACATTTGATTTGTTCGGTTCTGGCTTCAACTCAGAGACAGACGCCCCTATGTTTAGTGCAGGTCTCAGCGCAGCCTCAGTCGACTGGAGCCACTATGACCTTGCAGAAATGAAGGGTGATAGCTTCACCCCATCAAGCTATAGCCAAGCTGGGACTCAGAGCTTCAACGGTCTCTTCGATTTTGGCAGCGGCTCAGAACACCTACCCCATCTGGCCAACACCACATCAACTTCAGGCGAGGTTTCTGAAGTAGAGGACTTCTTGCCTGGGGGTGATGGTGATTATGATGGTCTAGGTGGATTTAGCCGCAGCGACAGTTTCATCCGACAAAGCGGCAGCATCATGGCTAACTCGGCCGACCTTACCACAATCGACTACGACAACTTTTATAAGGGAGCAGACAGTGGTCCTATGGCTGGAGCAGGCCTATCAATGGTCGAGGACGACCCTGCATTTTGGATGCCAAACTATAACGAGGGCATCGCAACAGTAGACGAGAGTCCCGATCCTCTGGGGCCTGCTTCTATGCCCAGCTTCTGGGGTATGTGAGATTCTCTGAAGTTTCGAATATTTTGACATACACGATATCCATTCGGTTTTTTATTTTGAGGTGGTTGGAACCACCCACCGGCAGGCGTTGAAAAAATACCACACGAGTTGAGGCCATGGGGGGGCATGGCTTCATTCTTACTCATTTTGCGCGACCAGCGGCAACACATATACGTTTTGAATGGTACGAATACACGATCGACACCACCCGCAAACCGATCACATCTATTTGATGTCTCGGCTTATTTGCGGTGATGATGATGACAAGACGACATTTTCATCCATGAAGTAGACGGTTTGAGAATCTTGACGATCACGATTTCTTTACCTTGAATTGGGAGGGCTTGGAGGGTTAGAACAGGCGCATGTGGTTTTCTGAATTACACAAGAAAACAGGGCAAGAGTGTGTGTACTCATACTGACATACGTACAAGGAAAGGTTAGCTTTACAGGAAGAGTTGGAAAGCCGCAGCACACGGAACATGACAACACAGTCATGAGAAGATAGACCCGAGTTGCTACATTGATGCTTTTTTTGAGTTGCGCATATTTTCATCCGCACATGGAATTTACAGGCAGAGTGAAACAAAGAAGGCGGTGATTACAGGTTCTAGACTTGATTGTCAAACTGCCACCGTTATACTGTGTCTGTCGCTCGACTTCTTCTGCCCCATTGTTCTTGTTATTATCTCGGTGCTGCTCTTGGTCTCGATTGGGTACAACAAGGAGTACCGGGGGAATACCTGTTTCAACACAATAGACTTTATGACTGAGGACACGACCAACCGAGTCGAGATCTATGAGCCAACACCACAATTACTGCTCCTTTCATACATGCCCCTGGTGAATGTATGTCGATGTGGACTTGAGAATGGCTGATCCCAGCTGGCTTACTTTGGGCCTGGGTATCAGATGTTGCTGCTGCAGAACAGTTTTCCACGGATCATGTTGCAGCCCGTCGCCGGACGTCCGGAGGTCAGGTGGTTCGACATCGTTCATGATGTTTGGTGGGTTGGAAGCGGTTGTCCAACAGCAATTGCGGTTCTTCAAACCCATGTTGAGAGACACTCGGAGTTTCTCTCACGGTATCAACGCGCTATGGGCTAGCTCGCCACCACAGTCATCGTCGTTCTTATTTCCCAGCCTTTGGTCCCCCGTATCATCTTATTTGCCCCTGCTGGCCCCGGCTTGGGGATCCCCGGAATCGTGGGGAAGTTGGAGACGGACATGACGCTCCAGCCAGGACATCATGACATGAGGCATTTGATGTGTCTTGCTCTGTACTCACGGGTTTTTTTTTAAAGTGTTCCTGGTAATTTTCACATGTTCGTCCCCAGCATCTAGCATCCCGAAAGAGATTAATGCTGAGTGATATGGTATATTGTCTTCGGCGACCTCCTACTTGGAAGAATCCTCAACAACAGACTCATAAATACAGCATACTCACTTTGTTCGAGGCCAGCGTCTCGGGCACGCTGCGCTTTTCTTTTTCTGTATGCTGCAACTCTGACGCTCCATGCCGGGCCGGTACGGAGTATCAGCTTAGCATCAGCTCAGCGGTGCAGGGCCTGGCCTGGTCTATTTTCATTCTTGTCCTGCAGCTGCAAAGTGGCGTATACTAACGTTCTCAAGCTACTCTCGGGAAAGGAGAGTCGAGACTACACATACAAATGGCCCTGCATTCGGTCAATACGATGACTTCCTAGTACATTGACTAATCGCAGAGTTTTATTTACTGCCTAAGCCCTCAACTAAACCGAGCTATGTTATACTAACTGCAAGACGGAAGCCCTTATCCCGACTATTGACTGCATGTTCACACAAACATGCCCTAAACACCAACGTTAGTCTGGTCGGGTCAAAAACCGAAACTCTTATTTGGTTTTAGTGAGTTACGTAAACTCAATTCATCCCTTGCTCCCCCCCCAAACCGTCAGTTTCTTAGCTTGATCCGGTACTCGGAGAGAGACAGAAAAAGAAAATAGTGTCGATCAGGTACAGTTCGCGGCTTGACTAACTTAAAATATGCACAATTTGACTTTCTCTCTGCGCATCCAAGAAGTCGAATTGTAACTTTAGTAAGCCAGATTAAGTCGTGACATTGGAGAAAACTTTATTCAACATCCCTCCTACACACAAATTAATTTCACTTTTGGAGCTCTTTTGAGAGGGCAATCGATGATGACTATTAATATTATTTGGCCCCTACGAATACACCATCCAACAAAACTGGGATGGGAGACCAGACGCTATCAATCATGACATACTACTAACATTTGCCGTCATCAATCCACGTTTTCATTACCCCAGTTTAATCAACGTCAAACCGAGACCATTACTCATACACATCTCCTTTCCTCAAAAGATAGACTTATCCGTCACGTAATCGCCCATTTTTACAACTTCACCAGACTTGGAATAGGTGTAGGTCTGGTACGTACGAAGTTCATGCCATATCAAGATAGCCCGATGCCAGCGATGGCCCAAAGGCGATGTCATCGCCCCCAGGCGCGATACCCTCATGTGCAGTAGCCAGATCCGCCAAATGCTGAAGGCCTTGGCTTGCTGTTGCTTCCACCGACGACGTTGGTCGCATGTGATCCGCCAGTTTCTCTCGGACACCATCCCACACGGCGGCGGGCTTTTCTACAATGTCCTTAATTAATTGTGTCGCTTCCTCTCTTGACATGTCGATCTTAACTAGCTTCGCCAAAGACAAGGAAACCAGTGAGACGAAGTGGTTCACAAGCGGGCTACGAAGGTATTCGTTTGCGAAGAGAAGAGTGATCAGTTCCTTTGTGGGCCATATCGTCTCTGCTGGTGTGGCGCCTGGCGTCAGAAGGATAACTATGAGCTTGCAGTGCCAATATGCCAGATGAACCATAGGATGTGATGCAGGCTCGATGTGCGCTGGAAGATCTTCGCGGTAATTCTCTATGTAGTCAGCGAGAATCGCCGCTATCGGCTCCTCGGTTGTCGACGCTCCAGGCTGCAATGTTGAGATTGCGTGCCAAAGGCGGTTGAGTAGCTTCGACAGTCCTGAGGGGTCTGGTTAGCAACAAGTTATCACTAGAGTCTGTTTTCGTATCACTTACGAACGAGGTAGAAGCAAACTTCTCCCAGGATATTCTCCAGGCCAGGAGGAGCGACTACACTGCTGTCTGGTATCAGGGGTGGCTTGCCCGTACCAGCTGCGTGCCAACGATCCATGAGAATCAATGACCACCAAATTCTGACAGACAACTGATCGTCTGAATCTGATTCCAGCACTGACTCCATGGGAGTATATCTCCACAACTTCATGGAGTTGGCCAGCGAGACTGCACGCGCTAACAGAAATGGCAAAGTACGTGATGATCGCCAGTCAGCGTCAATGATAAGCAGCAGCAACGTTTGGCCGTGAACGATATTAGCGGCCTGTGTGGCAGGGGTCTCATCACTCTCCCATTCATTGAGCAAGAAGCTGGCGAGCTTCGTATCACCACCGGACGCCGCAACAGCAGGAAGAGCATTTGCGAAAGCATTCTGAAGACTTGTCGGGCATTGTGCAAGTAGTGCTTGCATCCGACTCTTGGTGCTTGGAAGAATAGGATAAACGGGCTGAACACTCGACAGGTAACTGAAAGACGGTTAGGGACAGGAAATACGAAGTTGGAGTTTTTACTAACCTATGCAACATGCCTTCATCAATATCTACTCCCTCATGAGCATCAGGCATCGAAACATCCATGGTAGCGACAGGGGGTTTGGAAGGGGTGATATCCGGCTTGACAGCTGTGGGTTGTGGTGCCAATGAGGTATTGTTGTAAGATGCGTATGCTTCCGATGCCCCAGGTGATGTTTGGATGCGATGCTCTGAGCCCCAGGGAGTCTGTCGTGAGGGTGTAGCAAATTCGTTTGTTGATATACTAGAGAACGGTCGCTTGCGACCAGAATCCTCCCCTTGGCTCTGTCGAGGTCGATCTGTAACAAAAAGCCTGTCGATGTCATCTTGGCTCAGGCCTCCATCTGACTCGAGTTTGTTCTCGATACTATGAATACGGTCTGCAAGCTCTTTAATATATCTGGTAGCTTCGTCAGTTTCTCATGTTTATCAAAGACATAGGATTTAAACATACCCTTTGCTCGGACCCCGTTTTTGAGGCACGCGGCTGAAGAGGCATCGAATCGATGATCTAGCACAGCTAGAGCAAGGGGCGTCACCAGTATCTGATTGGGCGTCGCATTTAATCTTCTTCCTACGACACTCGTCACAGGCTCTAGATACCTTGGAGCGCTTTCTAGGTGGAATGCTGGTATCAAGAGGATACTGGGGGGTCAGGGGGGCCCCAACGGGAACAGACATGGCATGTGACACCATGGGATCGCTTGTGGGTGTATCATGAACATAAGACGGAGTCTGCTGCTGATCAGGCTCGGGATGGGGCATGATGCTGCGCAGATTGGGGTCTTCAACGTTCATGCTAGGGTCTGTAGTAGGCATCATTGGTGTTCCGGCTAGACCCTGGCCCAGCTGTGCCGCCAGCTGAAGCTCCTCGAGATTGGCGGGGCGAGGAACGTGCTGCTGAGGGGTTTCTGGCTCTGGTGGTTGCAAATCATTCTGGTTATGATCCGTCACTTGCACATGTTGCACTTGTTCAGAGACATGATGTTCCTGTTCGTGGTGGGGCTCATGATGTGAACCGGTATGGTCATGATGATCATGCTCTTGATGCTCCTGTGCGCCTTCGCGAGTACCGGTGTTGTAGAAGGGACCGGACTCCATTGCCTCTGCCCCTGGCGAAGGGTATGTGACGTTGGCGTCGTCTGCCTCGGGTTCCATCTTTGCGCTCATAGCTATTCCCGGCTTGACATGCAGATCGTACAGTAGAGTGGCGTTAAAACCCGAATGTGATGTTCACTAAGCACGGCAAGATGCGCATATGTGTAGTTGACGGTCGCAATACTTCAATTGTTCGAGAAACGAAACGCGATATAACCGCGTTCCACCAAGTTAAGCCCTGCGCGACGCGCAACGATGTCACTGGACGAAGCCATTGTTAGCAGCAGCTCGACGTGAAGATGACGAAGTGTGCACGATCGTGAGCCAGGGCATGGCACAGAAAGCGAGGTTGAAGGCAGACGCGACGGCGTGATTACGTTCGTGCTGTGGATTGGAAAGACTATATCTTTGTCATGACGACTTACACGACTCTTGTTCTGGGATCTCGGAGCTGGATAAATGCGATGCGACAGTGACGCCTCGACGGAGGAGGAAGAACTCGGCCCCGATGACTCGAGAAACGGGCTGCCTTGTGTGGGTGTTTTTGACAAGATCACGGAGAAGGAAGAATTTTTCGGAGGGTGGCGGGAAATGCTCGGCCAGAGCTGTGTGAAGCTTAGTCATCTACCCTAGAGTTGTATCCAAGCAATAACT
The DNA here is from genome assembly GCA_013396295.1 of Fusarium heterosporum. Classification (NCBI taxonomy): domain Eukaryota; kingdom Fungi; phylum Ascomycota; class Sordariomycetes; order Hypocreales; family Nectriaceae; genus Fusarium; species Fusarium heterosporum. Next base: position 326,349 of record JAAGWQ010000075.1, on the reverse strand, counting down.
AGAACATACTACGTAGCTTGTGCCGAAGAGTGTTCAATATCAATCTGGCTGCTCATATAAATGAATCTTCAATTCGTTTAGGATTGGTTTCTCTTCTTTCATCGCTGGTTTGGGTTTTTATTCCATCGCCCATCTAAATTTAGTACTAAGGCGAGAAATAGAAAATGTCAAATTCTACATATGTCGATGCAGGATGCTAGACAAAGCAGACAAATACAAATGTAGTCGCAAAATATTGCTGCACAACTAGTAGTAAACCAGTAACCCTAATATATCGTGTCCTCAATTCTGTCAATTGGTTATCATTTCAGTAAATCACATATGGAACAGACGGGAACTATAAAGTTCTATTCACTGCAGAGTACATTATGTGTATTTTGGTGGTGACAAGTTGGCCATATCACTGTAGTCACACATACTCAGGGCTTCCAGGCGACATCGCGATCCATAGTAAGTTCAAGAGAAGTAAATCCGAATGTGAATGGCGATGCTTTGCTTCTAACAAGACGAAACAACATATACCAGCCGTTTGAGTACTGGACACAAAGGATCATGAGGCATGTGAGGTTTGTATCAGGTTGTTGAGAAGTTATTGTGCCATCAATGCACTAGAACTCACCTAGATCTGCATGGAAGTGGTCGAATAAAGTCAACTACCAAGTGTCTTGGGCGTACACTGCAGTCCGGAACTGAAGCGATCCAATGCCAACATCACGATATCTTAGGTGAGAGACACCATCGCTAGAAGACCAGGATCTAGATGGACGGTAACCTGCCTATCTTTCGTTAGCGTGTGCCTGGAACTGCATCCGCTCACCGTATATGGAGTAAATGATCTTCATTAAGGAACGACAAGAGTGATCAAAATAGCGACTGAATCATCAGTGTTCTTGGTTGAGTTTAAAGCTTAGTCTAACGGCGCTGTAACGGGAATGAGGGTCTAGCATTGAGAGCTTATAGCTAATTCCTGATCCATTCACGCGATAGGACTATTGCGACAATGGTGTTTTGTTAGTAGTAATGATCTGTCACCGCTAAGAATCTGCTGTCAAATATTTGTTCAAGATGTATCCGCAGCATTTCAAAAGGTTGTACACTGTCTGGCACTAGTTTTAAGAGACCGAGAGGTGATCAACTTACATAGTTTAACGGTGGTGCCATCTTTAAAAAGCGATCTACAACGGACTTTAAGGCAAGACCGATATGAACTCAGAAGCAGGGGTACACGTATGTGGGCTGAAGCCCGGTCTCCTTTATTAGCCCTTGGCCGACATTGGTCGATCACATTCATAGCCTGAAACTGGTGTCATTGCAGGAGCAATCATGTCATTACGGGAGAGAGGCCTTCAACAACCTTCTGGCCAGTTCTGCAGAAGGTTGTCAAGTTTTACTTTGAGAACATGACAGTACTGTAGCAGGATGGTAGACCCCTTATTGGAACACGGCAAGACGGGACGTTGAGACAGGCGCCTGACGACCCTTGACTGCCGTAGTCTTGGCGTAAGCTTCTGCAACGAAGGCTAGCGGGCAGAGTAGAGGGCCCGACCGGCTACGAGCAGTGGAAAGGGGGCCCACATGTCCTCGTTGTTGTTGTTGTTGTTTGTCCGGGTTGATTGACATAGGTATGTATGTATTTGTTGACTGAGTCTTTACAGAACCAATTGAGTAAGAAAGCCCATCTGACAACTCACATATGTATGTGAGTAGTTATCAATGATTAGGACAGGTTGAGGGCAAAAGATGAGACGAGAGGGCTTGCTTTTGTGGCCTCGACCATTGATGACTTGAATATCGGTAATGTCTTCGATGTGAAGAGTGAGTGATGAATGTTATAGCCCTTGTTTGTCCTTGAAGCGACTGAACAAAACCTTCGACATATCCACTTACACGAATCATTGTCAGTTCAACCAACATCAATTAAAATGATTCATTGCAATGGTCAAAATATTTAGTCCGAGTGAGAGGCCGGAGGCGTTCAAACATGGAGACTTTGTGAGGTGGGGACTGTGTTGACCTTCCAGGGGCTAAGGAGCGCTACCAGCCTACGACAGCCCTGGAAACATTCTAAGGTTGTAGCCAGAGCGGCAGTCATCAGTCCAGGAATCCATGAATTCTTTTTCCATGGCCCAATTTCCTTCAAAATTCCAGAAGCCCAGACATAATGAGGGGGCATTGTAGATCATTCCGATGCATCTTGAGGCTTTCAACGCGCTAAAAAGACTCATATAATACATTCTCTGGCATGGATTTCCTTCTCGTTTGGCTCGACTTCTCAGCCCTTGAGTCTTCCTCTTATCCATTCCTTATACCCGCGCGCGCCGCGCCGGAAGATGGATCCCTGAAAGTCTGTGTAGGTACTAAGTGCATAGTACACGTACACGGTACATACTACGTTGTATTTTATCCTTGTCCCTGGTCTCGCCTGTTCTATGAGCGAGCTTATTAGTTGATTCGGTGATATCAACACCGCAAAAGTCCCTACCCTGTCGGCTTCTAAGGTTTCCTACTAAGTTACTTTTAAACCCTCGCCTCCATTGTTATTAGTGTTGCCGTTGCCTTGCATTGCATCGCATCCACTCTCTTACCTCTTGTCTCGGACCTTCTTTTCATCAGCGTTTCTCCCGTCTCCCTTTCTGTTTCGTAAAACATCCTTAACATCCTGGGATGGCATCGACAGCTACTGGCCTCTTGCCCTGAGAGTTGGCTTGTCCTCCACTCACTTCACTTTTGTTCTGCAACATCTCACTTGTCCAAGACAACCTTTCAGTTTCAATGACGCATACAAAAATAACATCATCCGTCGTCCCATAACAACCGCTCTCCCTTTTCTGTCTTTTTTAGCTGGTGTCATACCGGTTGGCACCAATTCTAATCACTTAACCATGTTGCTAAGCATGGATATCATGAAAGTGCGAGACTGGACCTATCTAGAGGACCCCCCTCAAGATATTGGCCCAGCTCGACACCTTCTAGAGAGTTACAGCAAAATTCCTTATAATGACCTTGATGGCCATATACGTCGGGTTGTAAGTGCAAATACTCCAAGATAACTACCAACACAGCCGCTGACATGTTCTTTGGTGTTTAGCGCGAGAAGGCCTGGTGCGTCTCACAATACCCTTGTGTTGGTCGTTGGAAATTTCTTTACATCCCCGACCCAAAAGACCCTCGCTATCAGCAAGCACTTTTCCGCCTCAACGTCGCCGGCTCCAGAGATGTCCTTCTTGATCTGGGATGTGGTGTTGGGCAAGTCATCCGGCAATTCCGCGCAGATGGTGTTCAAGGATCTCAACTCATCGGAACTGATTTGCAATCCAAATTCATCGATATTGGTTACGATTTGTTCCAAGACAGACACCTATTGGACGCCACATTCGTTGCTGGTGACATGCTGGATCCCACCGACAAGCCCATGTCTTCTTTACGCGGCAAAATCACCATGGTCCACGCAGGCAGCTTCTTTCACCTCTTCAATTGGATCCAGCAACTTTATATCGGCAAACGAGTCGTCGAATTCTTGAAACCAGGCACGAAGAATGCGTTGATCTATGGCCGCCAAGTCGGCACGAATCATCCAGGACCATCTACGACCAGCACCCGATCCGCTTATTTACACGACCAAGCAAGCTTTCAACGACTATGGGATGAAGTTGGCGCGTTAACCAAGACGCGATGGCAGGTCCAGGTCGAACCGACAGGTGAGCCTGTCTCCAAAGTCCCAGGCTTCAGCAACCACGCATTCCCCGTCAATTTCACCGTCTACCAAGTGTCGTGAGAAATTGCTTAACAATGCGACTTCAACTTATTAAAGTTGCCCGGAATGAGCGGCGATCATATCACTACCCCGGTCCCGCCTCATTTCTCCATCTTATCCGCCCGACTCAACCCTATCGCGAGGCTCGCATTCCTCGAACCACTTGTCTTATTCGGGTTGGTCACTATATCGAGTCAACTAGCGTCTACTCGTTCAGCACGACAAAAGCCGGACTGACGACTACGAGGACGATACTGGATAGTGAGACACCAACGATTGGGTTTCTCGATCGGATGCACTTACCATTAGGCTCGGCGGTCCACTGGAGGCGACCGTGAGATGTACTAATGGACTCATTTTAGCGGACCAAAAGGACTGCCTGCCTGCCTTACCTAGCCTCTGCCGACCGGACTCGGCCGTATCCTGCTGTGGTAATGTCCTTGCACGACATGGATTGTCTTCTGTGAGACGAGCTATTTTAAGGTTCGCAGCTGCTCGCGTCATGTCTCGTGACACTGACGGAGGGAGTAAGAAACTACTACAAAAAACACAACGCAATGATCTGCTCTTGGTAGGCTTCTTTTGAGAAGCAATTGACTACAAGGGTAGTTCAATTGACGTAATTATTGATTAATGATATACGATGGGATTTGGGACCTGTGAAACATGTGGTGTTATCATCGCCAAGCTAGTTGACTCATGCTAGTCTTTTTTTCTTCGTGGCGTTTAATGAGACGAAATAGAACAGGTTCAACTGGGAAAAAGGAAGCATAGAACGAGCATGGAGCAAATAGACTAATATGAATAATACAGCAATTTGAACAGATACTAAGGTCATTCTCGAATAACTCAGAGTTGATGCGTCTTCAAATACAAATACAGTTCACATGTCGCCAGGTTGTCGACGGTGTGTAACGGCAAAATGGCTTCGTCCTTATCTGCCTCACCTGGGTACATGATTATCGATACTATATCAAATATAGGAACAAGACTTCAATAATAAAACCACTATATTGCGATATCAGTAGGAACAACAGAGTCAACCCTTCCTTCCATGTCGGCGTCTCTCAAGCGCGTCAACTTCGCGCGCCGGATGAACGTCGGTTAATCATAGCTCGCTGCCCCTCCACTTCAAGCTTGGGAGCTAGCATCCCACTCCCGTCTTCAGCCTGCCTTCCATCAAACAGAGACAAACAAACAAGTATTAGGAAGCAATTCTATCTTTTAGCTTTCTATACGATTCCGTACTCTGGCGCCCATCTTACCTCATTCTTTCCCGGCCCAGACCTCTCGGAGGCTGGTGCATTAGCTCACGTTTTCATACAAGGTTATGCGCCTACAGATAATGCTCATAGCCTGTTACAATGGACGGTGATTGGGATGAGGTACGTTTATCCAAGCCTAAATATTTCACTTATACAATCTGAATTCGAAGCACTTTCAATCTTCAATTGCCGTCATGGTCTTACTCGAGTACTGTTTAATGTATATACTAACTCGCTATCACAACAGGTCGCCCGGATTCCGTTCCCGCCGCCGGGCGTGCACGCGATGGCGACTCCAGTTACTACTATGACATTCGACAACTCGCAGGAGCTTCTTTGGACCGGCAATGATTATGTATGTCAAACCTTCAACGCTCTACACTGCGGCCAGATCGATGCTCATTACTATGACAGGGTAGAGTTACTTCCTTTTACGGGACCGAACTCCAGCGATATACTTCTTTCAAGGCGCATGCATCCTCCGACGGCCCGGTCCGTCAGATACTCGTCAATGAAAAAGGAATTGTTGCCCTGGGGTCCAAGGACTTACACATGGCCATAAGAAGAGGACCACCCATATGGCATATTAGGTAGGAGGATCCAATCACACAGTGATAGAGAACGGCTGACACTAATTGTTTGCAGACATGACGACATGAAAGATTTACGATGTATGAGTTTTACGTCAAAAGGAACAGCGGAGATCATCGCTGCCGGTATGCAAGATACAATGCTTGTTGTTGACCTCATTAAGGGTGATGTCGTTAAACAAGTCAGCGACCATGCCTTTGATAGTCGAAGCTCATGCTAACTCGCGCCAGATACCTACCGAGCACCAGTACACAGTCATGCGACGTGGACGTTACATATGCGCTGCCACTAAAAACGGCTCTGTTAATCTTTTAGATCCCGTTACCTTTGCAGTTGTCAAAACATGGAATGCGCACTCGGCCTTGATCAACGACATGGATGCTCAGCATGACTTCATTGTTACCTGTGGATATTCTTTGAGGCAAGGCCAAAGCTACATGTTGGACCCCTTTCTCAACGTCTTTGACATCAAAAACATGTCCTCCATGCCTCCCATCCCTTTCCCGGCCGGTGCTGCCTATGTACGAATGCATCCCAGAATGCTTACGACAAGCATGGTTGTCTCGCAGAGTGGGCAAATTCACGTTGTGGACCTCATGAATCCTAACACTAGCAACGTTCGCCAAGCCAACGTCCTTTCATATATGAGCATGTTTGAGATAGCGCCTTCTGGGGAGGCTATTGCTATGACTGATGCTGATTGTGTTATTCATCTCTGGGGTTCCCCAACAAAGCTTCATTTCGTGGACTTGGCTACTCCTATCGAGTTCGCAACTCCCGAGGAGCCTTTACCAAACATTGATTGGGCAAACGATGCGTAAGTCATGCCTGCAATGATGCATGTCGACCACCTTTGCTGACCTCTACAGACCCTTGAACTCGATTGGCATGCCGCATTACCGTGATACTTTGGCATCCGCCTGGCCGGACATAGCTTGCGATGTTGGTGCTCCTCCTGTCAAGTTTGACACGCAGTTCCTCTCAGGGCTTAAGGCCACCGAGTTTGGGTTATATGGTCGCAATACTCGGGGATTGCGTAGGAACCAGGCAGAAAACACAAGGAACGTTCATAAGTCGGGCAGTTCTGGGCTCAAAGCTCCTAAATTCCTTAGCGAAAAGGCTCGCGAGCTCGCTAGTAGTAACGTTGCTAGCTCGGATGATAAAGACGATGAGCTGATAAGTTCACTTGCGGATATGGGAATTGAGAGCAAAAAGTCCGAGGTTCCGGTTATGTATCGCAACGTTGAGATCAAATACAGCAAGTTCGGAGTGGACGACTTCGACTTTGGGTTAGTCCTCCTAGCTTTGGCAAGAGACACATCACTGACCTGTACAGATATTACAACAGAACCCGCTATTCTGGGCTCGAAACCCACATCTCGAACTCATATGCCAACTCTCTTCTACAGATAATGCATTTTACTCCTGTCATTCGAAACCTTGCTCTCCAACACGCCGCCACCTCTTGTGTAAGCGATATCTGTCTGCTGTGCGAGCTTGGATTTCTATTCGACATGCTTCAGAAAGCCGAAGGGTCAATCTGCCAAGCAACGAATCTACTCAAGACTCTCAGCAGTCACCCTCAAGGTATGTCGAGTGACTCCTTCGTAGACCACCACTGACCGGACCAGCCGGCCCACTTGGACTACTCGAAGAGGATCCTCATGGTTCATCTCTGAATGTGATGCTTCAGGGGCTCACGCGGTTTCTGCTTGATAAAATTGTGCATGATTACAAGACTATTAACCCAGCATCGTCTGCCATGGACCAGGTCTGTTGACCCTTCGAAGAGCGAAAAAACGAATACTGAACTTTCTAGGTGCTTGCCACGTCTGCGACAACATCTATTAGGTGCATAAATTGCCGGAGTGAATATACTCGCCCTGGGTCAACCTATGTTAACGACTTGCTCTACCCGTCTGCTGTAAGTAAAATAGTAGCCCGTTGATGGATAGAGACTTATCACATATCAGATTGGGGGTCGAAATGCCAAGTTACCACGGACTACATTTTCTCAGGTCCTTAAGAACAGTGTGGAACGGGAAACGACTTCTAAGGGATGGTGTAGCCGATGCCAACGATACCAGACGATAGCTACTAGAAAGAGCATCCACAGCATTCCTGCTGTACTTATGCTCAACACTGCCATTACAAATCAAGAGCAGCGCGTGCTTTGGTCAACACCAGGTTGGCTTCCTGAGGAGATTGGAATCATCGTGGAGAAAGGACAGTTTTATTGTTATGAAGGGGAAGATTTGAAGCTTCATCTCCAACGAGCAGCGCACAATATCACCGTGTATTCTTTGACTGGTATGGCCATCAATATTGAGAGTGGGCAAACGCAGAAATCACATCTTGTATCAATGGTCAATGGTAAGTCGCATGCGCCGCATCGATGTTGATTACTGATGAGAAGAGTAGTGGCACATTCAGAACCTGAAGCGCCTGGGGAAAGTCGATGGCACTTATTTAATGACTTCCTGGTAAGGTCAGTCACTACAGAAGATGCTCTCACTTTCAACACATCCTGGAAGGTTCCCTCTGTGGTTGCATACCAGGTCAAGGACGAGAACAACAAAATCGACACGGAATGGAAGAAGAATATCGACACCTCAATACTCTACAAGGATTTTGGGTATGTGTTCATGTGTCCTTAATTTTCATGCTGCTAACATTGTCCAGTCCAACCTCGGATCCCACGACAAAGACATATCAATTACTCAACCCAGAGACAGAACCCCCTGGCCCGGGTACTATTATAGCATTAGATACTGAGTTCGTCGCTGTGCGACAACCCGAGATCGAGATGAATTCTGATGGTGAAAGAGAGACCATACGGCCCATAGTGTACGCCCTTGCCCGGGCCTCGGTCGTTCGTGGTCAAGGTGAAGATGAGGGCACACCTTTCATTGACGATTACATCAACATCAGAGAACCAATCGTCGATTACCTGACATCATACTCAGGCATCACTGAGCAGGACTTGGATCCCCGAGTTTCGAAGCACAGTCTATTGTCACTAAAAATGGCATACAAGAAGATGTGGATTCTGCTTAATCTTGGATGCAAATTCTTAGGACATGGACTGAAGCAGGATTTCCGAGTCATCAACATACACATTCCAAAGTCACAGGTGATTGATACAATTGATTTGTTCTTCCTCAAGACTCGACTACGAAGGCTATCACTGGCATTCTTAGCATGGTATCTCCTCAAAGAAGACATCCAAATGGAGACACATGACTCTATTGAAGATTCCCGGACAGCGCTCAAGTTGTATAAGAAGTATCTCGAGTTTCAAGATGCTGGGATCTTGGAGACGATGCTGCAAGATATCTATCGAGCCGGACGGGAAGTCAATTTCAAACCACCCCGCAGAGACGATCAACACGTACCAAGGACGGATACACCCCCTCCCTTACCTGTTGATGGCCTGGCGGAACCGGTAACACCTGTCAGAAGCACCAACATCTTGGCACAAACACCCGGATCGGCATTTGGAGGCGGTTCTAGCTGGACACCAGGAAAGGGATCACCATTGCCATAGGAGACTGAAGGTGGGAAAGATTCCAAAGATCCAGAGAAAGAGGAAGAAGACTTAATTGAGCTTTAAGCTTAATTGGATGGAAGTGGCTATCAGACCCGGATTGGGGATTTGGCATAGTGTCACTTTCGCAACTTGGTTCTCGCAGTGCACTGAGAGAACAAAACATACATAGTTCTGTATATACTATCTTGAGTGTACAGCGGTTCAGGAAGAACAGAGCAAGTATAGCAAAAACATCACTATCATTACCGTTAACGTATTGCTTTCAATCAGCTATTTAATATGGACAAGGTGACCTTCTCTACAATGTGACATCGGCAGTAAGTTCCTTCCCCAAGCGTTCGACCTTCAGATGGATGGAAGGAAGGAACGGTCTCTTAGAGCGACCTGACCTTAGTCATGCAGGTAGGTACATCTAAGTGCTTCACTCCAGTATCGGACTCTTTTCCTTAACCCTCTTCACCCACCTCAAACCCATCCATCTTACCTACCATCCGATCTATTCGAAATACCTCTTCCTCATCTCCTAAGCATTCATTTTTATATGAACTGTTTCCGAAATTCTAAACCACAGTCTTATTTCAATAAAATGGAGGGACAAGACGATGATACAGCGCGATGCCTCCCTAAAATCCCAAAGCTCTTCATGACACCTGAACACTCGCCGGAGGTGATCCTCTTTAATGCACCAGCTGGAGTTGAGCGTTTGACTAAGAACAGTGTTGTTCATGAACCCACGGCGTGTGAAACCCGCGAAGACAATGCTCAACAAAACGACGGACCAAGAGAGCGAACGCCGCCCAGCAATGTACTATACTCGACTCTCATAAGCTCGGGAGATAGGAAAGCCATGTTCTAGAGTGATCATGATGCTGGAGTATATTTCAAGCCCTCTAGAGTCTTTACAATCAAGAAGGGACAATCTTTAGAAAGCGATACCACTCTTTCTCCTTCGCCTGCCGTTTCCACACACTCTGATGACAACATTTTGGGAGAGACTGTTCAGAAATTGACCGATGTTGTCAGCAAATTTCGTCAGATGAGTGCTAGCCTCATCAACAAAGACGACGTACCGGATCGAAGAGTACCGACTGGACAATCCATTGAGACCGGCCCAGCACGTTCAGACCAAGATCCACCTACTGAACCCCTGACAAGAAATCACCTACAATCTATACCAAACACTAAGCTCTACAAGCTCGGTGCACTGTATGGTCAGCTTCAAAACACGATAGATGACTCACAGGCTGCCACCATTAGAAGTGATACGTCTCAACCGGCAGACATGGATGGTGCCTCTGTCAATCTTTCTGAAGGCCCTGACATGGCAGATGAGGCTAAATTCGCGACTTACTACATATTCGATCCCCAATCGGATGGATCGGCATACTATATGTATCAGGACGTCGATGAAAAAGAAGGCTATAAACTTGAGAAAGTTTCTTTCAATTTGGTATCGCCTGAACCAGGAGTAAGGGCCTATTGTCTGGATGCATCAGAGAAGGATCACAATGAGTTGATAGGCAAGAACCAGGAGACTCTATGGAGATTCAAATCTTCTCACATCCCGACAGTTGTTATTGATACTGAGGGACCGGCTTCTCATGGAACGGAAGCAGACGAAGACGAGTCTCTGTATGCTTCCGAGGAAGCTATCCAGAGTATTGCAAGAAAAGTGAGCGACAGACTCCAAAAGATCAGGCACCTAAGGGAACATCTAAAGGTAATCAATGGAAAAGGACAGTATGTTCCGGAGACCAAAGGGCTGTATCTGATTAGCGACAAAGATATCCGCGACGTGGTCAGTATTGTGCTGGACGAAACCATGAAGAACGACCGTATCGACGTGCCTGAAAGGAAGAAGACAACAACAGAATCTTCTGAGACTCGGCCCTTACCAAGACTAAACGACAGCTCACAGTCTATCCTGGTCCCCCCACCTATGGCAGTTGATCCAGCCACAACAATCAATTTACCAAAGACATCTTATGCCAACATTAACGCAACGGATATGCAAGTTCATACTAGAACCCGTGGTACGGTATCAGAGGCAACGACGACTGTTATTACACGCCGGAGTGTTGCTGAAATTACCTGGGCTCAAGCATACCCCGCGGGCGACGATGCTGCTTCTCGAACCCATTGTCGAACGGTTTCAGACTGCTGCTCACCCACTCATGGGGATTCCCGTTCATGCTCAGACGACCGCCAACGAAACTATCACAAAGTGACAAATGGAGACCTTGTCTTCCGACACTATGCTGCACCAAAAAGTACAGCTGAGATCCTAGCGGACATCATGTGCAACAAAAGCTTCGAGCAACAACTGAGGATTAGTGATGGGACTGTCATCACCTCGTTCCCTAGGCTCTTTTCCAAGGATTGCACTGCTGACAGGCTCAGCTCACCTGCAAACACTGAAAACCCGAAAAAGTTCGCGCCATCTATGCTATATAAGCACGGTGTTGATGCTCACAGTGGCCTTGACGAGCTGGGATCATGGGGATCTCCTGGGAAAACTCCGAAGCCTACTCCGTGCAACGATGTAGGTTTTGCTACAAATCCCTTTGATGCAGACTTCGACGTGGTGGCGGCTGAGAGTAGAAGACTCCCAGCTTTTCTTGCTGCAGAGAGAAAACTGAGCGCCTCGCTATATGCAGACACTCAAAGACGTCGAAACACCCAGGTAGCTGGTATCGAAGAGGAGAAGCCAGATATTGAGAATGGGCCACGCCAAAATCTTATGAGAAAGATTAGGCAGGGAGGTCACAAATTATTCCACAAACATCACCATCTAAAGCCAATTGAGGGGGACCCAAGTGCAACGTCTGAGGAAGACAGTTCGCAAAATGGCGATGGCTTATGTTCCAGGGATAGTGACACAGGACAACTCAATCAACTCTCACCCAGACCAGACAATTCAGCAACTTATGGAACTATCGTAGGAAGTCAACCCCACGTTCATGGTCAAAATAAGGACACATGTTCAGAAGATAACCGGCCCCATGAATGTGTGAATGACTTGTCATCTCGAGAAACTTCCCCCAAGTAATGGTCAACTGGCGGAAAGGGGGCGAGGAAAGGATATCACCTAAATAGACCTAGATCGTTCACTTCATAGAGAACTCAACTACCTATTGATATCTTACACGCCTTTTATACTAGTGTTGTGTAAAAGATTTTAATGCCATTACTTTCCACCAGGCACCAGGCTTGAATAATCCCCATTAGAATCCAACACGAAAGAAGCAGATTTGCAACTTGTAGGGAATAATACATCGTCATGTTCAATTAATGTTTTTTGTCGACTCATCAGGAGATCTATGCCGCCTTGCTAGCTCTAGCCTTGTTCTCTCTATGTCTCTTCTCCTTGGCGGCCGTTTTGCGACGCTTCATCCACGACCTGTTGAGATCACGTCTGTTATCCCAAAACCAAGCCTGGAAGTCACTTGAGCTCTGGGGACCTGAAGCCTCCTTATTCTCTCCCTCGTCATCAAATCCATGCCCCGCTGTGTCAGCATCTTCTTCAACATCTTCCTCATCTTCGGGCCAAAAGTTGCGCATGCGCGAGGGATGCGCCGTGTCAGGCGTGGGCGCAGCGCTTCTAACGTTACGCCATTCGAAGTCCTGGCGGGAGAAGGGTGTCATGGGGGCGGGAGTTGCGATGATGTGGTTTGCAGGATCTTGGTCCTCTTCCTCTTCAATGTCGTCGTCATTGTCTCCGCCTCCGAAGAAGCTGAAAGGCTCCGTGCCCTTCTCTGCAGGGACTTCTGTGATCGTTTCTTCGGGCTTGGAACGCTTGTAGAGAGCCTCGAGAGGGTGGACTTTCGAGGAGGGGGTCAGAGGAGGAGGTATCTTGATGGTAAGGCTGCGGGAGGAGCTCGAAGACATGGGTCTGGAGGGGTCGTCTGCTTTGACATCTGAGAAAGGTGTTGCTTGTTGGGGGAGTTCGGGAGAGCCAGAATCAGAGCCAGAGCCAGAGGAGGACTCGTCATCCGTTTGCGAAGTGTCTTGGGTTGTCTTTTCCTTCTTTTCAACCTCAACTTCAGCATCGACCTCCATTTCGTCTTCACTCTCCTCATCTGATGAGCCGCTGCTGCTAGTCCCACTGCTGCTGGTATCATCGTCTGACTCTTCGACTGGAGGGGGAGCCGCCTTCTTGGCCTTCTTCTTTTGGGGGCCAGGTTCGGGTTTCTTCTTTTCCTTTACAGTCTCGACCACATTTCCATTCTCGTCCACCCAGCCTTTACCCTCGACGAATTCGGTCGCTGTGCTGACTTCGGCATCATCTGCAGAGTTCTTCAAGAAGCTCGGGAACTTCGTCGTCTTTTCGAATTCGTGGACAATGACATCGCGTGCCTTGCTCCTCTTCTTGTGCTTTCGTGGCTGGCCGTCCTCACCGAGATTGGCGATGGCATTGGGAGGCACCTTTGTCTTGAGCAGACACTCATCTCCTTCTGTGTACTTTGACTTTAGACGCTTCTTCTTCTCGGTGTATTTGCCGTCCTTTTCCTTTTCCTTATCCTGCTTGCTCTTTTTTCTTCGCTGATCGGCAGGCTCCGTCCAGCCTCTCTTGACCTTGCGGTCGGTCAGGACTACGCCTTCTACGACATCGGGATCACGCTTTCGTTTTCTCGACTCTTCCTTGGATTCCTTTGACTTCTTTTTCTTCTTGGACTTCTCCTCGTCCTCCTTATCGAGCTCACCGGTAGGTTCAGTGCGCTGCTCAGGCCTAGCTTTTTCGATCCGTATCTTGTTACCTTTCAGGGTAGCGCCGTGAAGTTTTTTCTTCAACTTATCAGCGTCCATGGTGGGTAGTTCGACGTAGCCGTAGCGGCGCTCAGGAAAGGCCTCGAGGGTGTGATATGAGATGTTGCGCGCGTTGGGGGCTATCGATGCTGGCAGAACGACCTTGAGCAGCTCAGGATCGAGAGGGCTGATATGAAGCCTGATGTAATCGCTGGAAGCAGCTGGGGCTTCAGCAGACATTGCGAAGCGAAAGACGCTGTCGTGAAAAGATTGCGACACGGAAAAGGTCGTTGGAATTTCTATGCCACTTCCCAAGAAAAGGGACGAGCTTTGACTTTTACTTTTGCGATTTGGGGAAAAAAAGTTCCAGGGACCTCTACTCTAGCCTTGGTGACGCTGCGCAAACGCTGATTGGCTGCATGGAGCGACTTTGATCCGGGAAATTCAGATGGATGTCAAAGAGTCAGATAAAACAAAACGAGAGGAAAAATTAAGGAAACATTATCTGGTCGGGCAAAGGAACATGGTTCAAGTTTTAGGTTAAACTATCAAGTCTCAAGATTCTCGTGAAAAAAACCCTAAAACTTAGCTCGCAGGCCGACAGAAGATCGTCTCAGTTACCGCTAAGATCTTAACTCCTCGTTACAGATCGATTGCCCAACTGGGAAAGTATATCGCATCTGTCAGGCAAAAGGATTGGTCTCAACTCGAATGGGAGCAGGCGTTGGGATAACGTAACTCTATACGTGATTGGGAGTTGTTCAGACTTTGGCGTTAAGATCCCCCGGTTCATATTGTGACAGGCTGGGGATCCTTGAAACCCTTGGCCTGGGCTGCTGGGACGAATAGTGTCGCAGAAGCTTGACAGGAAAGGTGGTGATACAAGCCTTGTCGAGAATACTACGATTGTGATATTGGAGATCTTGGTACAGTCGTAGACGGTCTGTATCATAAACAACTCAAAACTTCATGCCCTCGTTGAAACTATACTTAGTGATGGTCACATATACATGTAAATTGGCTTGGCTCGTATATAAAAGACTTGCTGATCCCGTCCGTCTAGTCGTCCAAGCTCAGTAGTAACCTCATCACTTGTCCATATTTCTTCACTTCGTTCAATCCCTGGAGGATCTTTTTCGGTGTGTAATTTATTGTGTCATTCTTTTCCCCCACTAATATCCCATCAATCATTCAAAATGCACTTTCCCATCATTCCCATCATCATCACCTTGGCTGGAAGCACTCTTGCAGGTATGAACATCCCTCATTGCTAACTCTTCACAAGGGTGCTAACTCAAAATTGTAGCGCCTCATATGCACAAGAGACAGAATCCTTGCTTTATTACTGGCTCAGAAGCTCTGCCTGAAGAGGTCTCGTCCCAGGCCGTGGGTCTGGCCTCGGCTGTCACCTGCGACACTTCGCAAACAACCATCGACGGCGTCCCTGACGTTAGCTCTGGCGGTGTGACCTTTTCGTCCATCAACTTTGCCTCATCAGGCCAGTCACCTCTGGCCTTTGCCCTTGACAAATTCGCAACTACGTCGCCCCTAGCGAACAACGACGTTGGGTTTCTTCAAAACGAGCTCAATGTCTACCTCGCAACCGAGGCGGGTATACGATCAACTGGTGGAAACCTTGCCATCAAAGTCCCAAAGTTCTTCTTGCAGTTCCAAATCGCTCGTGTTCAGCAGGCACAGGGCGCCGTGTCCAACGTCCCTGGCATGACCGTGGACCACCAACTGGAGAAAGTGCTGAAGAATGCAGCCGGAGAGGATCAGGCCCTTCTTAACCAAGTCAACGAGCTGGCTGCCAACTTGAACTGAGTATCAATACATATCGTGTAATACAGAAACAACTATCCTAGGTTTTCGCCGTCGTGCTCGTACAAGTGACTCCCAGTCAACTATCATTATATAAATACATCCAATCGTAACGATCAGAGAGGAGAATGCAGTACGCCATAAAAATCCCGTGAGAAAACAGCTGCATCCGCCATGGCCCAAACGTCAAAGAAATGATTTTACGAAGAGCCACGGAACCAAGGCTGAGGATCCTGCTCATGCCTATCACCTCCAATAGCCTTCCACCAAGTATCTGTGCTCCAGCGGATAATACGCTCAGCCGCACCCAAAGGAGTAGCTGCGGGACGCACGTCAAGGAAGAAGACTGGGTCGCCATGAGCGTCAGGCTCGCCAGAGTAGTAGTCAATGATATATCGAATCTCCTTCCTCTGGCCGTTGATTTCTCGCGCAACGTACCAGTCGTGTCGGTCGAAAGGTGGCTCAGTACTTGGCAATTGTTAGTCAGGATACCTCATATTGTTACATGGATGATTACTTACCCAAACTTGGAGGGGTAAATCCAACCCAGGACCTGCATCATATGGGCCTTGGGAGTCAACTCCTTGGGCCGGCCCTGGAAGCGAACCAGGCTGGGCTCTGTGTCGACACCATCCCAATGCCGGTCAAGCTCCTCACCAGAATGCGCCTCGCCTCTCTTGCAGATCTGCCATCCCTTGTAGAGACCCCGCGCAAATCGCTGCTCCCAGCCCAGAATCTCTTGCCAAGCACCCTCGTTCAAGAAGTTATGCACGGAAACCATGCCCTCAACGGCTGTAATATCGGTATCGGTATATCCCTTGCGTAGTAGCGCATTATACATTTGCTGGGGAGAAGGATACTCCCACAGACCGTCGCCAGAGCCCTTGGGAATGGTAGATTCGTCTCGTGTGGTGGGGAGAGCAAACTCTTGATTGGGAGCAGGCTTCTGAGATAGGTCGGGGAACATGTAGTTGAGAGGATTGAGTTGAGAGATTAGAGACTTGGGCTCCTCCTGGTTTCGAGCGGCGTGAGGAACAGGACATCCTGAGGTGGACGGAAGATCGACAGGCCTCGCAGGTTTGGCAGCAGGGTTCAGCGCATCCGCCGACTTTTGGTGCATAGGGCAGCCAGGCTGGGAGAGAGTCAGCGACAAAGGAAATGTGATCAAGAGATTTATCATACCGGAGGAGCCTTGTCGGTAGTCGCTGGGTGTCCAACAGGAACCGCAACAGCAGGAGTTGCATCAGCCCAAAACCAACCCATTGCGAATGATTATAGATTAAAGTAGAGTTGTCGGCAAACGGGCGCAGAAAAGATCGACCGAGTCGGTAGCGAAAGCTCGAGGTTTGGAAGAATCGAAAAGAGGTTTGGTGACGATGACAAGAACAAGAATTGGGTGGGCCTCAAGAAATTCCTCGATGAATGATTGCGTCCTTGCGCTTATCAAAAATTTAGTGCAACAGGTGCAAAATGCGGCAAGATCGGAGAAAACCGCACCAAATTGTTCCTGGTACGTCTTGACAAGGCGAGGAAAACAAGAATTTCACCACCACTAGAAACCAGGTACCTTTGAGAAGTATGTGCACTAATATTGGAAGCACATTTAGTCCATGACGGTCTTGTTATACATTTTCTCAGCAAATCGGCTGAACATCTCATGTATCTTGCACCAAACTATTAGCATAATAATCTTGGGGTTCATATAATGCTTCTTCCCGAATTATTCCCGCCTGCTGAAAAGTCTATGTACGTGCATTGCACGTCACTCTAGTAGAGAGTTCGACGTCACTAACACCGACTGTTAGCGTTTAGCTCGTTCCAGGGGATGGCGGGCATCCTTGCACGTAATTGAGTCTTTGCATCATTAACCCATTGCGCTTTGCACATGCAAAACCACGTCTATTCTACTTATCTACCTGGCAACTTTTCCTCCAATGCAATCACCGTCAGGTCTTGCTCTAACATGAAATTGCCTGTGTCTAGACAATTCGCCAATAAACCATTTCCTTTTCCGAGATGAGAGCTGGCTTCTCCATCAGTCGGCTATGCGTCCATCCGGGCCTCCGAACGTATCCTAATGTCAATGCCCACTCCAGATCCAACCTCACGATCCTCTCCCGTCGATTTGCTTCGCAAAGCTCACGTCGTCCCCGTTTCACAAATTGGACATCAGCCGCCTCGAAAAGAATAGCTCTGCGTGCATCTGGTGGAGCTGCAGCTCTAGGAACAGCTGCATTTGTCGAACTCTCGCAACAGGAAAATGGTAGTGATCAAGATACAGGAGAGAAGCGCATGCTTGAGGTATCGAGAGCCGAGGTGAAGAAGGGCGTGTCAGCTGATTCCCATGGTATCAAACGATTGGGAGAACGTATCAAGTACTTGATCGATCTATTAATCATTGAGCCTGTCTGCACTGGCTTCCGCTTTCTCCAACTTGTCGTCATCTTTGTTCCTGTTATCATTACCGTTCCCGTCATCTACATTGGTGCCCGACAACCTGATAGAGATAATGAGCGGTCCGGAACACTATGGTGGTACGGCTTCTTGGTCAACGAGATGGAATTGGCCGGTCCAGCCTTTATCAAACTTGGACAATGGGCTGCTTCACGAACCGACATCTTCCCAACCGAAATGTGCGAGATCATGTCGAAGCTCCATTCGAATGCGCCAGCTCATTCTCTTCATGCAACCCGTGCGACCGTTGAGGCCGCATTTGGCCGTCGCTTTGAGGACATTTTTGACGAGTTCCAGGAGGAACCTCTCGGCGTTGGTGCCATCGCACAGGTCTACAAAGCCAAGCTGAAGCCTGGTCTGGCCAAGCCAGAGGACCCCGAACTCCATGATTCATATCCTTTGGCACAAAACGTGAAGCGCAATGTTGACACGGTCCTGAAGAGCTCGCCTCGGAGAGTTCCCTCGTCTTATGTTGCCGTTAAAGTGCTACATCCGTATGTGGAGAGGACTGTTCGAAGAGATCTTCGAATTATGGGCTTCTTTGCTTCCCTCCTTAACTTAATCCCTACCATTGAGTGGCTTTCACTGCCAGATGAGGTAACACAATTTGGAGAAATGATGAAACTTCAGCTTGATCTTCGTATAGAGGCTGCAAACCTGGCCACTTTCCGAAAGAACTTCAAAGATCGATCTACAGCTTGGTTCCCGTACCCTTACACCGAATACACATCTCGTAATGTTTTGATTGAGGAGTATGCTCAGGGAATACCACTAGCGGACTTCATGGAGAACGGAGGTGGCGTGTTTCAACATGACATTGCCGATGAGGGCCTCGACGCTTTCCTTCGCATGCTGCTCCTCGACAACTTCATCCATGCTGATTTGCACCCCGGAAACATTATGGTGCGGTTCTATCAGTCTGCTCACCCGGAGCTACGCCTGAGCAAGACCATGACTAAGGCCCATCCAGATGAGCAGGAAGATGTAACTGAGCAGGTGCTTGAGAGACTTCGGCCGTATCGACACCGCAAAGACCCAAAGGCATGGGAAGCGGAACTTGCCAAGATTGATGCTGAAGGATTTCGACCTCAGCTCATCTTCATCGATACAGGATTGGTGACTGAGCTCAATGCCGTGAACCGCGATAACTTCCTCGCTCTCTTCCGCGCTGTTGCCGAGTTTGACGGCTACAAGGCCGGCCATCTCATGTGCGAGCGCTGCCGTCAACCCGATGCTGTGATCGACAAGGAGGTATTTGCCCTCAAAATGCAACATCTTGTTATTGGCGTCAAGAGTCGAACTCTGGCTCTTGGTAACGTGAAGATCGGCGACATTTTGCAAGAAGTGCTCAGCATGGTTCGAAACCACCATGTTCGCCTTGAAGGTGATTTTGTCAACGTTGTCATTAGCATTTTGCTTCTCGAGGGTATTGGTCGCAGCTTGAATCCCGATGTCGATCTGCTTAGCAGCTCGCTACCAATCCTGCGCCAACTCAGCGCTCAGAGCGGTACTAGTATGGCCAAGCACGGAGACTTCTCAATGTTGGTAGTCTGGCTAGGATTGGAAGCTAGGCGATTTATGCAGGTCAGCATTGAAGACGTAAGTTCCTCTTATTCACAGACAAGTCGTTCTTTACGTATACTGACATGAAGTAGGTCGAACGGTGCGTCAAATACGATCAACTTTCGCCCAATGTATAATTATCAAGAACTTGAACTTGTTTTGAACCAGAATCTCCGGAATACAGCATGGAATGGCGTACGGATAGGAATATTAGTTTCGTTGAAATATACAAGAGACGCAGCGTGGAGTGAAGGAAGCAGCTTAGACATGTGCAACATATAAGAACATACAGCTTGATTTTATTCTCACTCGGTATACTCTTCCAACATCGATATAATAAAACTACAGTTTTGTTTAATGACGTCTGAAAGCAACGCCGTCTGATATTCATTCCTTTCTATCCCCGGTGCTTATTGAGCACTTGCGTATTGCACTGATGCACCATAACGCCCCTATCCCTAAAATTACAAAAGCGTGCATAGGCCCGTTTAATCTGTGCTGGCACTCAGTTCCGCTGATTTCTCCCACAGATTCCTTAATAGGGCTGTTGTGCCGTCTTCTTCTTCTCCACCAACAAGGCTTGAACCGCTCAGTCGGTCGGTCAATCTACCATCGTCGTCGTTGCCATCGTAGCTCGATGCAGCGCCATTGGTGCGTACGGATGTAGGACGCTTGGGCGTAACGGGCCGACGAGCATCAGGCATGCTGACGTTACGAGTGTGCTGGCGCATAGTGAGGTCCATGGATCTTTTACCATTGGCAGAGGCCGCGTTATATCGCGGAATGCGCAGTGACTTCTCTACTCCAGGGATGTAGTTGAGGCGGTCAACTGAACGAGCAACGGGGTTTTGATGCCGTCGCACGACAAGATACTCCATGCCCGTGCGCTCTAGAAGCTTACTGACACGGGGATCTCGACTGTTACCTCCATCGTAGCCGGGACCACCAACACCAATAAGCGGAGTGTGGCCGACTGCACCACCGACGCCGCCAACAGCTTGCCCTGGCTCGATGACGGAGCTGGCTCGCTGTAGGTTTAACTTCTGCTGAGTTCGTGAGGTTTGAGCAGTAGGTGGAGCTGTTCGCCGCGCTGTCTTGGGCGCCAATGCGCTATCGTCATTCTCTTGTTTCGGTGCGCTAGTAGGTGGTTCACGGCGCTCTTCGCGATCGCCTGCCAGACTGGTCACAGAACGATTCTTTGGAGTGTGATCGAAACGGTGAAATTCACCTCGAGGTGGTCGGTAGAAAGATCCATCACTAGTCAGTCCAGAGCCAACGGCCTCGACAAACCGTGACGTCAATTCATCCTGGGTGCTTCCCGTAAGAGTCCCCGATCCAAGAGCTTCCACAGAAGCTGGAGTGAAGCGCCTAGGGGAAATCTGCGCCAGGTCTGCGCTCATTTGGGGCGGAGCTCCGTGAGATGGAGTGCGCTTTAGGATGCGAGATGTGAGGTACTCCTTGTGGTGCGTAGTCTCCTCTTCAGGGCTTGTCGAACTTCGCTCTCCTGGTTCGTTGCGTTCTTGCTCGGTCTGTCTCGAAGCAGCACTATCGCTGGGAGTCACGGGTCTTGAACTGCCCGGGCGGTCGTCGGGATGGTGGACAGAGTGATTGCTGCTATTGAGGGAGCCCTTGCGGGAAAGATACGGCGAATTAGAGCCACTAGCATCAACCCATTCGTCCTCCTCGTTGCCCAAATCAAAATGAACCTGCGACTTGCCGGCCGAGGTTTGAGGTTGATGGACAATAATGGTGCTGGAGGCGCGCTTGAGCTCCGCCGATCGCGTGCGCTTGCCAACCTCTGTATGTGACCGATTGCGCTTGAGCTTGGAGTGAGAAGGGCTCTTGACAATCCTTGTATGTGAGGGACTTTTGACGAGTTTTGTGTGGGAAGAGCTCTTGTTGAGCTTTGTTTGCGGAGAACTCTTGGTCAGGGATACGCTTTTTGGTATGTTGCCGGAGGAGGAGTCGCGAGACGATAGCTTAACGTCGCTGGCAGCTCGTCGGTGGGAATTGGAAGCCGTGTTGTTTCGGTGTTGCAGCTGCTGCTGTTCGATCTGATCGGGGGTATCGGTATGACGACGGCTGAGTTTTGGCTGCTTGGGAGTAACTTTCGAGCCAGGGCCACGGGCGTGATGGAGGTGGCCTACGGTGTGTTGTCGCTGGTGATGACGATGGGGTCGGCGATGTTGGTGCTGGTGTTGGTGAGCGCCGCTGCTCTCACTCTGCGAGTCGCTCTCCTGATGGTTGAGCGGAGGCCGTTTTGATTGGCCGCTCGTGGACGATGCGCTGTCCGCATCTCGGGTGTGAGGCATGGCTGTAAGAGATGGAGGTATAATACACAAGGTAAAGTTAAGTATAGGGTGCGCGCAATCGGTCTTGGTGATGAATTGGCCTGGACGGTTTAAGGAGAAATGAATTGGATGTTTTGTCGATGCCCTTTTCCTTCTCTTTGTTGTTTTCGCGATTGTGTTGTTGTATTCCTTTGAACTGGACCAATGACGATAACTCGGGCAATTACTATCATGAGAACCAGAAGAGCCGTAAAAGAATGTGTGATTAATAATAAGGAATGTTGTAAGAGGTTAATTAGAATTGCGTCGCATCAAGATTGTGTTGTTGGGTCGCGAATGCAGTAGTTCCGTTCCCGTGGCCGATAATGGAGCTCCCTTCGAGTCGAATTTATAGGGCTGCTTCCAGTGATGTCAATGGATCGGCCAAGAGAAGAATCGGTGAGTGTGGAGGCTAGTGGAGGGGCGGAGATGAACCAAGGATCTTTTCTGGAGTCCGGGGATGCGATGGGATAGAAAGAAAGGAAGAGAAAATTAAAGAGGAAAAGAAGTTTGCGCGAAGCAGAAGGAGGAAAAGCAACTTTTTTGACGTAGGGTCCGGTCGTGACGAGAGTCAGGTCTAAGTTACGGGACTCAAGGCCTACCTATCTTAGGCGAGTAATTCCAGTCCACCCCAGACGAAGCGAACAAACAAATAAACAAATCAAAGGCAATTGAACTGAGCCTAAGGGCGGAGATTGAAACTAGTGTTGCCAAGACACGGTGCTAGGGCCAGCTTGTAACGTCGTGTAAGGCAAGGTAATGAATCTGGACGGACAGAATGGCATGGAAAGACAGGGAGAGTTTGTGTTGAGGAGAGGGAAAAGAGCAGAGCTTCTCAATGAACCAGGTTGGGGGGCTTGTCGACGATGACTCTTTGCCTTGAAGTTTGGCGAGTACAGTCTGCACTGCACAGTAACAGTAATATGAGGTAACAAAACATAAAATGAGTTGGAGCTAGTGAGTGAATGAGATAATTACTTTGATCGTACAGTAAGTTAAGTGATTAGTGATTAAGTAGTGACTAGTTGTGAGAAGTAGGTAGAAGTTGCTGGTTGGGGAAAGAGTATCAAAGTCGACGATGGAGTTCAACAGCAGATAAGCCAAGGTGTTGCATTAAACAACAGTTCAAACGCAGTCCGAGACGGAGCCGCAATCGGAACTTTAGGAATATCCCTCTTGGGTAAGCCGAGACCAATTACGAGGCCTTGGTTTGACCGTGTTACTTGTCACAGAAACACCGAGTCTTGATTACGAGACAGGACATGGCTTGAAGAGGACCAAATCACGAATGCGTCACTTGTAATACATGCTGCATTAGCTACGAACCGTTGGTCGGGGCTCGTGGAGAAGTCAAATGGCTCCGGCCCGACTGTCACAGGGCGACGCACGACCTGAAGTCTGTACAGCGGGCGTGCAAAGGTTACGACGATGATACGTAGACATTGTCGCAATGATCTGTCGAATGCTGTAAAAAAAAACCTGAGGAAGTCATATATGTTACCTCTGGTAGTCAAAACAAGTAAAACAAAACCCTTTAGAGTTTGATGCACATGTTCAAATTTCATGCCAAGGTAAGATAGGAGGAACCTGTCAGCACTTCCGCGTATCTATTATACCATGCCATACCATAATCTTGAACGATCTACCATCTGGATAGTGTGTTCTACTTTCGTGTGCTAACAAGTATAAAACAAATATATTTCACTTGTAACATTTGTTAAATTTATCTCTATCCTTCCATCTGAACCGTCACTTTGTTAGAGGTGGGGTGAGAACTGTACTACGCACGTGATCTTCGAATGTAATCTTCAATCCTGTACTGGGGACGGAGCATCGAGGAACCAACCAACCTGTTCTCGAGCATTTGTCATAGTTCACAACTTCAGCAATTATCTACCTATCTACCCTTCCACCGCGCGCATATAGCCCCCCAGCCATGTCGTCCATCGCTGAAATTGAGGCCGAGCAAAAGGCCTACCAAGAACAAGTGCGACGCCTGCTGACCTGCTGTTCCAAATATCATGTACTGACCAAGTGCTCTCCAGTTCGAAATCGTTCTCGGCCAGCTACGCGATGATCCCGACAACGTCGAACTCAAAGCTTTGAAGGAGGAGTTGAATAGCTTCATCGATCTTCTCAATGAACAAATTGCTGAGCTCAAGCCTGCCCAGGCGCCCAAAGCCGCTCCCAAGCAGTCGTCACCGCAACCCGAGCCCGAGAAGTGGTCGCGCGAGAACCACCCTGCCTTTAAGAAAGCAGCTCCGGTCGAGGACAAGGAACAAGCTCCCGTAAACTACCAGGTCAACGATACCGTTCTAGCCAAGTGGCTATCTGGCGATAAGGGATTTTATCAGGGGCGCATCACCTCCATTACGGGATCGTCAACTGACCCGATCTATACTGTCAAGTTCAAGACCTACGACAACACCGAAACACTCCGATCCCGTGATATTCGACCCATCTCAAACAAGAGGAAAGCGGACGGAACACCAACGACTTCTGCGCCAGCGACACCTCCTGCTCCTGGGCTAGTAACATCCGCAGGCGCGACGGTATACCCCGAAGCAAAGAAGGAAGCCGCACAAGACGGCGAAGTCAAGCCTCCCAAGCCCAAGAAGATCAAGGCCAAGAAGGAGCTTGAAAACAACAAGAATAAGTGGCAGGAGTTTAGTGCAAAGTCTAAGCTTGGAAAGTCTTCTGCTTCAAAGAAGAAGGACAGCATGTTCCGCACTCCTGATGGTGTCCACGGTAGAGGTACGCAAACTGTTGGAATTATTTCATGAACGACATCACTAACACGTCCCCAGTTGGCTTTACAGGTTCCGGCCAAGCTATGCGAAAAGACCCCACTCGAAGCCGTCATGTCTACCAAATGAACGATGAGCTAGACTAATGAACATTTCTCTTGGCAGGGCACTCGGTTCGATACACGAAGGGCATGCGGTGGGCGTTTTTGGTAGTCCCAAGAGCTTTTGCTTTGTCTGGTAACATGCCTTTCGTTTGATCATGGGAGAGGCTAACGATTTACCTTCCTGGCGTTCTTTTTCCAGCTATTCTTTTTTCCGGATCAAAGTGTACGTAGGAGCGGCACAGTCTCGACAGGCGAGTTGAGATTAATCAAATAACATTACATGAGCACATCATCTCTTTTCCTCTGACATGGACGTTTTACTAAGTTGAGCTGGCAGGAACTGTCACGGTACAAGTTGTTCCGCACTATTGCCACATATCAAATGAGCTGATATTTGACAATCACCTGCTATTCAGATCGATCTTTGGACAAATGTCCTGAGCTATCTTTAGAAAGGCATTTGCCCTCTCGCTCGTAGGTTCTGCCACCACTGTGGGCTTTCCCCTTTCACCATCGTCTCCAATGTTAGGATGCAATGGAATATCGCCCAAGAAATCGATACTATGCTCTTGGCACAGTTTCTTTACTCTCGCATTCGATCCAAAGATGTTGGTTTCTCCATGACAGTGAGGGCATTGAAACAAGGACATGTTCTGCACCAAACCCAAAATATTGACGTCAACTGTTTTGAACATATTTATACCCTTGACAGCGTCTTTAGTTGCCAGAGTATGAGGGGTAGTAACGATGACTGAGCCTGCTGGGTATTAGTATAAGTGAAAGCAATGCATATTGTAGACACACACCATCGAGGACGACTTGTTGTGTAATAGTCAGCTGCGTATCTCCTGTACCAGGAGGTAGGTCTAGGACAAGGACATCAAGGCCACCCCATTCTACTTCGTGAAGAAGTTGTTGAATGGCTTTCATCACCATGGGACCTCGCCACACAACCGGGGCATTCTCGCCGACTAAGTAGCCCATAGACATGGTCTTGACTCCATAATTTGTAAGCGGAACCAGTTGATTGTCTGTGAAATGTCAGTTCCGAATCAGAAATTCCCATGCCCTGTAGTGACTGACTGCTTGACAACCTGGGTTCTCCTGAAAGGTCAAACAAGGTCGGAACAGAAGGACCGAAGATATCAGTATCCAAAATGCCTGCACGGAAGCCAAGGCGGGCAAAGGCTAGGGACAGGTTTGCTGATTATATCCATTAGCATAGGCTTGGGTCAGCACAAATGAATCTCCCGAGTACCTGCCACTGTGCTTTTGCCTACACCTCCCTTGGCAGATGATACAGCAATGACTTTTTCAACACCCGTGATCTTACGGCGTACTGGACGTTTACCCCATGTTGGCGGAGTACCCGACCGAGGGAGCCCCTAATACTAAGTCAGCACGATAACAGACGCATATCATTGGGTGTTTCAAGTTACTTACAAGAGGGTTTTCATGTTGAAGTGCTCGTAAGCTCTGAAAGAGACGGACGGATGTTGGACGCATCTTCAGAGCAGCAAGCTAAGGACAAGATTATATTGGGGAGTAGGCGTGTAACTTGAATCTAACCCAGTGATGAGAGAGATGCAAATCAAGACTGCTGATAGTATCTAAACAAGAAGCATCCCGAATCGTCTATGTCAATACTGCATGAAATTGATCGAATGAGGTGTCATGGAACTCATACGCACTCTGAGCTTAAGCTAGCGGGCTCTACAGGGCTCCATCCACTAACAGTCAGTTGCAGCAGTTCTGCCCCTTGACACCGCCTAAAAGTTCAAGACCGTTTCTCAGAAATTTCCAACGTGGGGGCTTCCCTATTAGTCGAAGACTCGACAAAAATCATACAAGCAACCATACAAAATGGCCAAAGCAAAGGGTCGCGCGAAGCAGTTCCAGGACTTGGACGAAAGCATCGTCAATGGTATGCCAAGCTTATTTCTATTACATGATAGCAACTAATCATCCCCAAGATTACGATCCCGAGGCCAATGTCGATGTGAGCGAGCACGGCAGCGGAAGCGAAGAGAGCGAGGATGAGAACGCAGGAACCGAACACTATGTCTCCGTGGGCAAGGGTAAACTGAGGAAGCAAGACGGACTTGCACTCGGTCCAGACTACCGAGGCTCGCGCGTCTCGCGAGATGCGCTCGGCGAAGAAAGCGCATCTGACGAAGAGGACGAAGATGAGGAATCGGGCGATGAGGAATTTGACGACCCGGAGACTGCAGACCTAGAGCGTGACGAGGCCGATGCCAACGACTCGGAGATCGAGAGCGATGATGCCCTTTGTGAGAGCGATGAGGAGCGCATGAAGAAATTTGCCTTCCGAGGAAGCTCCAAGCCTAAGAAGCCCTTGGTCAAGAGGGCCACTGCTGCAGACTATATGTCTTCTGACGATGAAGGAGGCGCTGAAGTTGGCGAAGATGAGGATGATGCGGAGCTTGAGGGTTCCGGCTCGGAAGACGACGAGATGGACGATGGCCTTGACGCTCTCGTCGATGGTGAGGGAGACTCTGACGACGAATCTGATGAAAAAGAGGATGAAGAGGGCTCTGGCGAAGAAGAAGAAGAGGATGAGGATGAGAGCGAAAGCGATGATGAGGACTCACAGGCGAAGGCCAAGAATGCAAAGCCTATGATGGCAGCCCTACAAACCCGCCCCGATGTTGACAAGGGTCTGGCCATCCGCCAGCAACGAAAGGCCTACGATGGACTCCTCAATATTCGAATCCGATTACAAAAGGCTCTTGTTGCTGCCAACACCTTCGACACCCTCGACGCCGATACCGAGCCCGAATCAGAGCCCTACGAGGCCGCGGAAGAGGCAGCTATTAAGCTCCTCAATACCATCAGCAGTCTCAAGAACAACTTTGGCCCATCACGCGCTGGCGATAAGCGCAAGCGCGAACTGGATGTGTCTATGACTACGAACGAGATCTGGGAACAGATGCAAGCGGAGGAAGAGCGTGCCATCAAGTCTCGAGAGGACCGTTTGGAGAAGTGGTCACGCAAAGTGCAGTCCGTCAACGTCACAGCGCCCAAGGGTCTCGAGTCGCGAAACAAGACGCTCATCAACGCGCTCAAGGAACAACTCATTGACCCCGACAACCGACTCGCCAAGCGCTCCCGCATCCCTCGCTCATGCGCTCCTGCACAGGCTGCCAAGGGCGTGGCAGAGGACCGCGATATTTACGATGACGCCGACTTCTATCAGATTCTTCTCAAGGAGCTCGTCGACCAGCGCACAGTTGAGGGTACATCCGGAGCTGGCGCTGGCGGTGAGCTGCCCACAGTGGTGCTCACAGCAGCCAAGGATAACAAAAACCGCAAGAATGTGGATCGCAAGGCTAGCAAGGGCCGCAAGATGCGCTTCACAGTTCACGAGAAGCTACAAAATTTCATGGCCCCCGAGGACCGGCGCGCGTGGGAGCAGGGTGCTGTTGATCGCTTCTTCGGCACACTATTTGGTCGCAAGATGCAGCTTAACGAGGAAGAGAGTGACGATGAGATGGACGTTGACGTTGAGGAGGCAGGACTTCGGTTGTTCAGGAACTAAAAGGGAACACCAAAAAAGCTTTAATTGTAGATGTTATAGACTGTCACTTAAGCATTGCCAAAATACCAGGTACCAAGAAACATAGTTAGCAACGCAGCGTGAACTCCCAAATGCACCACAGGTCCTCCCAGAGTTTTCGTTGTTGAGGCCTCGTCTTCCTTAGTATATCCACACATACGCATGTAGGCACGGTGACATGGCCAGATGTGCCAAAAGGAGAATGCGAGCGCGGCCTGACGGGTGACATCGTCAAAGGGTCGACGGATAAGAATAAGAGCGATGAGGTTGCTTGTGAGGAGAAGACCACCAAAGGATTGAAGAATCAAGGCCGCCGAAGGAGGAAGCGGCTGCAGTTGTGAGGATGGCCGAAAGATGAAAGTAAAGGCGGCCGGCGTCTCGATGAGGACGTGTACGAGAAAGGGAATCATTGATGTGGACAGCATGTTGGTGGACGATAGTTTGTGCGGTTGATGTCAGGTCAGAGGCTAAAGGTGTTGAAGTTGAGCATAGATATCTTCTAACGTACATGGATACTCGCCGTGATGTCGCTTGAGTGACTTACCTAAGCCTTACCCGCAATCATGACAAGGATGAGTCTCGGTTTTCACTAGGTAGATCTTTTATCAAGTTTACAATTTGTTCAGATTGGACATACCTGAGAACTTTGTATAGTATATATATATCATGCTTCGAATATTTCTGTGCCTATGTTAAGCGCAAGAACGGACGAGGTGTAGGGTATTGGAAATCTGTTGGTATTATTATTATGATGCGCCAGGATGTTTACATTCCATATAATTTTACATAAGCCAGAAAGAACAACACAGAGCCATCAATTGGTCAGATACCAAATGAGGATATCATACAAGAAGCCAAGATCGCTCCGAACCTCGGCATACAATGTTAATACATCTCCTTGAACTGAGCGAAAACCGTGCCGTCGACGCCAAACATGCCATTGGAAGATTCAGATACTTCGGCATTTGACCCTCGTCCTTGTCCATCGTGTTCGTTGTATTGGGAACCATTCAACCCGACGTATCCTTCAAACATTCGTGACATCTCAGCCTGGATCCGGGATCCATTCTGAGCTATGGAGTCCGGCGTTGCCGTCTGCGGTTGCTGGCCTGGTAGAGAGGGCTTGCGGAATGGCTGCTGTTGATCCATATGGCCTCTTGCAAGCCCTATCATTCCCAGGGCTGCTGTTGACTGGGGATCATCCTCCGGGTTCAACCCGAAGCGCGGCGCTACGTCTTTCAACGATCGAATTGTTCGCCACAGCCGCTGCGATGCCCAACTCTTGGCAGAAAGGTCCTTGACCAGCTCAAGGGCCATGTAGAACTCTTCACGGCAAGTAGCGCTGAATCGGACTGGTGCGTGGACCGAGGCGAGGAAGACAACAGCGATTGCAGATGTCAGAAATTGGTGGTAGAACACCTGAACCCGTCTGTATAAGTTGGTTGTGTTATTTAAGTGGCTGAGATATCGGATGGTGTCCTTGGCAATATCGACAATGCGTTCTGATTGCGCAGGATGGGCCATAATGCTCGTAGCACTGTGCAGCACAGGTGTGTAAAGCCATATCCGCATCTAGGGGTCATCAGCTGAAATTCGAGGTCTTCCATATTCTTCCGGACTCACTTGATTTAGTCGTAGATAAGTCCATATTCGTAGTCGTTGAAGATTGTAAGAGGGTGTTGACGTGATGTGCTTCTCCTTGTCCCAATTGCGAACTTTCACTTCTTCAGGAATTTGTTCATACCACTGTAGGAGTTCTTGGTCGACATTTTCCAACTCTTCTGACCGCAAGTCGCGCGCAAGAACCGGCCCGAAATGAGCTACCTGTCGCCACACCTTCGCTCCTATGCGAGAATAAGTGATCATGGCTACAAGATATGGGTATTCCTCCTGCGAGCTTGTTAGTGACCATGACGGTAAAAACACACCAATGCAGAACGAACCGGGAAGGGAAGTTGCGTGTCAATCTCCTCATCTTGAACTACAAAGGGCAACCCCGTTGCGAAAGCCCATCGTCGATCGAGGACGTATGCCGACCAGAAACTGACGAGGGCGTTCTTCCGTTCCTCTTCGTCCTGAATCCTCATCAAGCCTGTCCTTTGGTGAATGCCAAGTTCCAAGCATAGTCTTGCAACGTGACCCATGACTCGCCACGCCAAGACTTCATCATTGGAAAGGAATCGATAGCCTGCGACGAGGGCCAATATTGGTAGGGTCCCAACATCTGCAGCTTCAGCCATAAGCTTTCGATTAAGTACTGTTTCCATACTGTCGAACAATCGAATCGCTTTGTCACTGTGTCCGTGTTCTTCCACGACCAGCGCACAGCACATGATGATTTTAAGCTGTAGAGTCTTATCGTCATTTATCAGTTCTCTGGAATTCTGTTGCCGTATAGATTCCAGGAAAGTTGCCAATCCCATGGCATGAGATATAACACTTTGGATATTGAGCACTGGATACATAATTCCAATCTCTTCCTCGTGCAGACGACATAAGCGAATCATCTCATCTTTGCTGAATTCATGAAGAGGGTCTCCTGGGCGCGTTGATGGCATGCCCATTCCTTCATTCAAGTGTGGGTTTTCGTCATCGGATATGCCCTTGTAACCCATGTTGTTGATGGTATTGTTGGCAACATCTAGGCTAAAAGCCATGCTCGTTGGGCCGCGAAATGAGCCATACTTTGAATTGTCCTGGCGGTTAAGTGAAGTGGAGCTGTGAGAAGGTGAAGGAGCAATTGTCGGCGTGCCGTGACCGTGGGCGAGTGTCCGATCAAGTGCAGGGAAGCGAACATTTTCGGATTGCAAAGCTTTAACGGTTTGATGCAACCAACCGACTTCATCTTGAAGGCGCCCAAGTTGGGATGTAACTTGCTTGAATTCATCCGATTCTTTGAAGCTTCCAGAACAGCAGTTTGGTGTATATAGACAAGCTAGGTTGAGATTCCCACATCGCTGGCATGGGGTTTCGCCGTTGCATTTTATCTTGCGTCTTTTGCATTCGTTGCTACAGACCATTAGCTTGACTATGATGGTGAAGTGAAGAGACTATTGCATGAAGTACTAACCAAGCTATTGATATGTACTGTTACCGAAGAGAATTCCATGTTAGCCAATGCGACCTTCCCGAATATGGAGATAGATGAGTGATGTGTCGAGTGAGTGGATGAGAACAAATCGAGTTAAGACAGGAGAGGAAGGCATCGGATCCGGTTGCTCAGGTGCTTCCATGCGGTGCAACAAAGAAGCCGAGATGCTTGGCCCTGGAAGGTTCGAAAGACCTCAGAAGGCGAATATAGTCGTGTGGTGCTCTATTGAGTGAACCCCTCTCTGTACGTCTTTGACTTATCTCGTCTATCAAAGACGCCGCGTCCTCTCTTATATTGTCTCCTCTCGTCTCATTGTAACATCACTATGGACCGAAACGTAATGAAATGATCAAGACTCACTCTATTCCTTTTACTTCTTGTTTGCTTTCCTGCACTGCCTGGTGTGTCATCTGTTGATTTCCTCTTGTTGGCGTGTGACGCGCTCGCACCGTGAGCGGAATTGTCGCCGACAGAGGCGGAACTTGGACTGGGTTGATTCTCGTAAGCAATAAAAGCACCCGCAGACGCTGCTACAGCGCTCCCGGGGGTACGGCCGGGAGTTTCGCCTCGTCCACCGGAGCCGGGGCCGAGGGACGGGCTTGACGTTTGATTCAAGGCGGGTACTTGAGCAAGAAATCGCAGGTCGCTTGCCTGTGTCTCTATTTGCTCCATTGTGCCGAATGCGACTCCGGCTATGGCGGGATCTTGGGCAAAATGCGATTGAGAGTGCGATTGATGTGAAGATAGTAAGATTGGATGTTGGTGTCGATAGTGGGCGTAAGATGTATCAGGAGTATGAGGGTGAGGTTGAGATTGCGGGTGAGAATAAGAGTCAGGGTGGATGTGAGCACGAACTGCTAGAGGTGACGCGAACTGCGTAAAAGGTATTATCGCTGGGTCCAGGTCAGCAGTAACTAGCTGAGAACTGCGCCTGCGCCAACGCCAGGTGCCACTGTCGCTACTGCCAGGATAATGATGGTCCGGAGTCCCCACGTGACTGCGATATTCCCTGGGAGCGGAAGGGATGGGTCTGCCCTGGGCCTGGGTCTGGGTCTGGATATTATCGGCTTCAACCGCTTGCCGAAGCCCTTTTTCATCCATGTCCTCATCCCCCACACCGGTGGCCAGATAATATTCCTCCAGTTCGGCTTCTGCTTGTTTCTCCCCGGCAATAAAACCAAGAAATTGCCTTTTGTGCTTTGTTGCAGGCGTAATGCCAAGAATGAGCACGGCCGGTGATAGGAACTTCAGCCGCAGCCAAACCAGATCCGTCCTTAGATGCCCCGAAACCGCATCCGCAATCGCATTGACTGACCCAAAGTCTCGGAGCCGAACCTAATTCAGATCTTTCGTACCCAATACACTTGGTGGTCGAGTTCAGGCGCAATTCCTACCGAATTGGGTAATAGGAATTTTTGTTGGCTAGTATCGGCGAACTATTCAACGACGACGCTCTTCTTTCTGCTGTGCTGTCTTGCTGTAGTATGTATCGGTACGGTTGATGGCAGGCTCTTGAATAAAACACGATGGTGTTTGCGATCGAATGGTTTGTCAAGAATGTCAGTCGTGGTCAAACTCCCCAGGCAACTTGTCGATGTCTCGTTTCGTGGTTCTTCGACGTTGTTGTGTGCGATACCTCCTTGATCACAACGACACGGGGATCTTGTTCAACTTAAGCAACTACACAAACCTGCTGAGCACCTCGACGGCTAACTTTCTAGAGCGCTCGCGCCCTTGTTCTCTGCCTTACCTGTGGAGATTGACTAGAATCTAGCTCTCTTTGGGACGCTCTCCTCTTATCACACCGCACGCCCAGTCTCATGGTCGCTGTCTGTATGCCTTCTTGGCGGGAACTTCTCGCCTGTATGCAGCCCAGTTTTACCAAGGGGTATCCCACCCCAGTTCCTGATCAGACGTTGACTATATGTAGCGCTGTCCTCAGCCGAGCAATCTGGTATCGGTATCGCGCACTAGTTGCACTTCACACCTAAAATACATCATGCATATGCATAACAAGACTCACGTAAAAGTTAATCGCCTCCTTTACCGTCTCAACTCTTTGTAACCTGTTATACGAAGAGAGATCGGTCTCGGTGGTGGCTAAAGAACGTTCGATCGAAAACCAGAAGCTATAAACATTCACTCTTGAAATAAACGCTCAAGCCTCTTCCCCGCGGTCAGATCGACAGCGCCATGATGCGTGCCGTGCACGAGAGCCTAAACTATTGATACTACTATGCTCACTGATGCGACTTGAAATCGAGCTCGTATCATGAGTTAGTAGTTGCACATGCATCGACTATCTGCGGGAAACTTCAATACAACCTTGCTAGTGTGGGTGGGGAGATTCCTTGTCAAACCTGCACGCCACAGGGCTTCCTGTCAAGACGAGTTCCTGTTTTGGGGCGCCCTCCTTGTTCGCAACTTTCTGATTGGACTCATGCCTGTGTTGTCGGCCGGTGGCTATTGAGTTACCTTGGAACCTGTCGAATGGGTCCATGCCCAAGGCCTCGCCTTAGGCCCCGTCATTAGGAAGGCTTGTTTCAAATACGACGTCAGAAGATTTTAGCTTAGCCGATGCCACGAGGTTGATGATCGCTTTATCCACTTGGCGCGTGGGGCAGAATCCACTTAATGAGTCTACGCAGTTCAATTGCTGTCTGTGATCGCGGCAAGTTCCATGCATACATACCCTTACGATCTGGTATCCTACGCATCGGCTAATCAATTTCGAGGCTGCTTCTCGCGAGGCGGCCTAGACTGATCCCTGACCGCCAGCACCACGCGTGAGTAAGGATTAATAAGCGACGAGCCTCTTGAAAGCTCAAGGTTACGTTGATGGAGTCTCCGCTACTGCTAGTTTCGTCTATGCAACACCTTATTGCCGGAAACTCCACCAACCTCGGTACCTACAAGGTGAAGATGTTCGCTAAAGGCCTGTCTTATCTCGGCTTCGCAAATCAAGTGCTTGGGCCATGTTTTGCACGTCAGAATGGTCCGCTTTCTGGGTCCTCAGGTCCATGACTCACAGTATTTTTCTGGTTCACGTATCAGCTTGACTTGTCCAACATTGACTCCTTGCCTGGTGACTCCCTAGTGACAAAGTTAGTTCAGGGTCTCTCTTGGCATTCTGCGACAAGGTTCCTGTCATCCACGCCTTTCAATTCCATATAGGACCCCTCTTTCTTGTCCCCTTGCATGTAGCTAACCCTTCTTGTCATACCCTGGCCTATACTCCTGTCGTTGGCGTTAAAGTGAGGGCGGGACAAGCAAGCCTTAAGAGTGTCCTAAGTGACATTGAAGAAAGCTCAAACACTAACATGGTTAAGCGACCAAGTTCATTTCCTGTTTCTCTCAAGACCAATGAGCATCGACCAGTGCCTTGCCGGGTAATAGGCCCAATAGAGGTTTAATCAGGTTCAGGTTGGTAACTTGGTCGATCCTCATTCGCATCGACGTTGGCACTTGGATGGTCGACTGACTCAACAGGCCAAAGTCGCAAAGTATACCCTTTTCTTCACCGCGGGTTCGAGACCTTTCTGACGTCGGCACTGCACGCGGCAAATGCCAAGCTTGGCAACAATGCTCTTAAGGCTTAAGCACCCTTTATTGACCAGACACCTCCACATGTTTGTCGGTCGATGATGAGTGTATTTGATATCATTAATGTATTTTCGTTGTTGTTGCTTGCTTCTAACTACCAGGTTAACCAATGCCCCTTAGCCTGTCCGGCAGTCTACCGTTCTCCGTAATTCGATGCTAATCTAAATCTAGATTTTCCAACGACTCAGTAATAAACGTCGCATACTGGTCCCGTGAACTAGATTCGGGACTCTCGGCCGGTGATCCACTCATGTCGGTACCCCACTCCCCGTCTCCAACCTCACTGGGTTCCGTCTCGGTTTCAGCCGGTGTGTCTGGTGGAGTTTGCAGGCCCGTGACTGTGCCGCCGGGAGCCATGTTACGCTTCAGCATACACATTTCGACGGTTATACCGGGGCCGAAAGCACATCCAACAACGTAGTCGCGCACTCGTCCATCAGGTGCCACGGCATCCATATCTTTTTGACGCAGGCGATCCATGACACTGAAGATGGTAGCGGAGCTTGAGTTGCCGTGGTTGATGTAAGTGTCGTAGCTTGCTCGCATGTGTTCTGGGGTGATATCCATGGCCCTCTCAGCGCCGGAAAGGATGGTGGCACCGCCAGGGTGCATTGCCCAGTCGAAGTCGGCTGCTGTTTGGTAATCCGAAGGCAGTTGTGGTAGAGATGTCTTCAAATCGCTAAAAGCGGGTGCGATTGAGGCAGCAGTCAGCTTGGGTACGCGGGGCGTGAGTACGACTTTCCATCCTGTCTTATCATCAGTGTCATGTACAACATGTCAGGCAGGGATGGAAGCTTACCGACTGGGTCGACATCAAAGCCCAGGTCATCCTCAGTATCTGGAATGGTTCTGTGGTCCCAGCCGAGCAGATCATACACAGGTTTAGAAGGTTCACCGATGCCGTTGCTCAATACGACTGCACTACCACAGTCTGAAAATAGGCATGCACCTATCCTTGTCTGCTGCAGCTCATTGACGCTGTCTAGCTCACTGCGCACCATAGTGGTGCTGACCTCTAGTGCTACACACAGAATGCGCGCGGGAAGCCCTCGTGCTTTATGTCCAAGGGCCAGATTCGCACCTGTTCGTAGAGTTGCCAGTCCACCGCTGCAACCTACACCATGCAGAAGAACTTTCTCAACGCCGTGTGTTATGCCTAGACCTTTTGCGACGAAGTGGTCGAAGCCCGGGTTTGCGCTGTCTGTACATGTTGTGGCAACTATGTGTGTGATGGATCGTGCATCGATCTTGGCCTCGTCGATTGCCTTGCGAGCGGCTCGAATGGCGAGTGGGATGCCATCAGACTGGAATATGTCATGGAGCTCCGCTATTGAAGGTGCCTCTTTCTTGTTGACAGACGGGTGTTCTGGTGTTCCGATGGATGATCGTGTATCAATTCCAGTGTATCTGTTGATCCCTAGAACTTTTTTCATACTATCATCGCCTGGTGAGCAGCTGATACAGACATCTTCTCTTATTGACGACAGAACTCACGCAGGTGTGTCGGGATAGAACCTCTCGCCGAGGATGTTAAGGCAAGTATAATCGAGCGAATGGGGAGGATACTCGGAACTGAGGCCGATGATGGAGAGGCCCAGCTCTCCAAATGCGCTTGGAGCTGTCATGGCTGAGGCGAAGGTTTGATGAAGATGGCTGGCGCTTAAATCCTCAACACTTTGTTTGGTTGAGAGACGTGGACAAATATACCACAGATGGACGATTGAACGTTACAACGGGTTGTCCAGTGTGGTCAAACGAAATATTTGTGTCAGGCAATATCAATTGACCGCGTTCCAGGGATAAATAATATCGTTGACGTGCTCAATCGCTAACATCTGTTATCTTGTGTGTCCGCGTGTTCTCAATCGATGACGCTATTCTGAAGGCAGAGCCAAGGGGCGTACAGCAGCTGCGGGTTAGATGCAGGGGTCAAGAATGAGGGGAAACGTCTGGCAATGGCAATGGTGAAGAAAGGGAAGGAGTAAAAGAGTAAAGGCAAGGTTGAGGTGAGAGGAAAGGGAATTGTTTATGCAAGTGGTAGCACGAAAAGCCACTGCAAGGTATTGTCTCGGATATTGTTTGGAGGGGTTGACGAGGGGAGCTTTTGTGCCGGTCGAAGCCAAGATATGGATGATAAGACTGCATGTTCTGTCACGATGAGCTCTCGACAAGGTTGGAGATTGTCCTTTCTGGGCTTTTATAACCGTCTCTGGTATTTGCATGTATCAAGTAGCTGCCTTATTGCTACAATTGAGGCTTGTACACATGTTCTCGTGTTATGGTCAAAAATCTCCATGTTGCGCTTCAAACCATCGTGTGATGGCTTCTACACTCGAATTCATGAAACTAATGCTGAAACCTCGTAGACCTATCCCTGACTGTGCCTGATACGGAATGACGTAAACTGGACCGACGGTCAGAATTGAGCACCGAGGTGGACTTGCTGGATATTCGTACTGAGAACATGGTGACAAGAGTACGGATAGCTTGATTTGCAAACGAATACTGCCTTACTGGGCCTTAGCGAATACGAATAGGTAACGACATCGCAACCAAGTAGTACCTTAGTATTATTGGACTGTGTCGGTTGAAGATACATCTATTCCATACTGTTGATACTCACGGGTGGGTTGGCTCAAAATATAGAACAGGAAGAAAAGAATCATTGATCTCAATCGCCTGTGATTTGAATTCTTGCATTTCCATTAAAATAACCTTGATTATTCATTGGGCGGGTTCGTGGTTACATCATGCTCGAGTACTTTCGCAGGCTGACACTGAGACAACTTCACCCTTGCAACTCACCTGCACTATCAAGGTGGCCATGGCTCTTCTTAGCCTCAGCCCTCGGGATAGCATCATTATAGCGGCATTAGGTGTCGTTCTGATTTATTTATGGGAGAAGAAGACACAGAAAATTACTCGCAATGGCGAGCCTCTTCGGTATGCTCCCTGAGCTTTCAAAGCAATGGCTTACCCTAAACCGCCCGATATCAGTATTGCTACCAGCATACGCTAATTACGTTCGTTAGGAAACCTCCAAACTCACTCCCACTGGTAGGAAATGGAATTATTTTCCTTCAGCCTCGCCAACGCCTCTTTTCTTGGTTTCACCGCTGTGAGCGTCTTTACGGCTATGAAACGCTTCATATCACTGTCCCCTCTCTACCGCCAGGTGTGATCATCAACGACCCCCAGAACCTGGACTTTATATTTCGCAACGAAGGAGTCTTTGAGAAAGGCGATTTCTTTAAGCAGCGCTCATGGGACTTGTTTGGCCATGGTATCATCAACGTGGACGGCGAATTCTGGCGTCTCCAGCGTAAGGCGGGCCTACGCTTTCTGTCTGCTGCAGCGTTGAAGACATTGACGAACGAGCGGCTGCCAGTTTATCTTGAACAAGCTGTAAAGGTCTTGAAGGGGAAATCCAATAGGAAGGAAGTGGTGGACTTGCAGGTTGTGATTCATGAGGTGACGACGCAGCTTATGGGACGCATGGCATATAACATGGAAATGCACGCGGACGATGACTTTACCGTCGCCTTTGAGCACGCGTCCGGTGCCACCGCTGAGAGATTCCAGAACCCTTTGTGGTTTTTCACTGAAATGTTGACCGGAGCTCGGATGAGACGGTCGATCCGTACCGTCAAGGCGTATGGGAAGCGCATCGTCACAAGCGCAGTGGCCGATCGTAAAGAAGCTGAAGGGAAGACCCAATCTGATGCACCGGGGAGTCTCATTCAATCTTTGCTTGATTCAATAGGCGATGAGGACCTCGTGGCTGATGCTGCACTCAACTATCTTTCGGCAGGCAGGGATACTGTTGCCCAGGCCCTAACATGGACGTTGTATCTTCTCATGAAGCATCCGCACGTGGCGGCCAAGTTATCTCAGTCGATCCGCGACCTGCAAGATGAGGCCGGTGCTCATTCTCTCACACAAAACGACCCCGAGCTCCTCACTCCAGTACGACTACCCTACGTTCTAGCCGTATTCTACGAGTCTCTTCGTCTTCGACCCCCTATACCTTTTGAGATAAAGCAAGCCCAGCAAGCAACAACTCTTCCTGATGGGATTTTCTTACCAGCTGGCGCTATCGTGGTCTGGTGCGCTTGGGCGATGGGCCGTTCGCATGCGACATGGGGTCCTGACGCAGACGAGTTCCGCCCAGAGCGATGGCTTACTACTTCTCCGTCTGGAGATGTGACGGTTACGCAGCGCCCAGCGGCTGAGTTTCCTGTCTTCAACGGCGGGCCGCGTGTGTGCCTAGGCAAGAAAATGGCAGAATTAGTCGCGGTTCAAACGCTGGCGAGGTTGGTGCCCCTGTTTGACTTCAAGCCTGCTTTTGAGGGCGAGAGAGTGAGTAAGAGTAGCCTTACTCTGCCAATGGAGGGAGGTTTGCCTGTATATGTGCATTCGAGGTAGTCTTGTCGCACGTTATAAGCTGCAGTCATGCTGATCAATTGGATAAAAAAACTTTTATTACTCCTGGTATCGCCATGCATATAATACGCCTAGTCAAATGTAATCTTTGATCCCGCAAACGCCGCTGTCTTCTCCGCATCCTTCGCCAGCTTCCTGGCCGCCCAACTGGGATGAAGCGGCCCGTCGTCGTCCTTCTTTGGCGGCGGCCTACTCACTGCAGGCTTGCTCACCGCATTGGCACCGCCAGCCAGAGGATTGCGGATGCCCTTCTTCCAGGGCGTTCGCGGGCCATCTCCCGGATCCACGGCACCGCGCTTGGCATCCCACCCAGCCTCGCGGCCGGTTTCCCAAGCCGGCTTCTGGAGATGCTTTGCCTTGTTGCCAAATTTCTTCTCCCAAATCGCCTGACGAGCTCGTTGGCCGCGACGCTTCTTAGCAGGAGCCACATCCACGTCAGAGGCCGATTCAGAACCTGAAACATAACCGCCCATGAGGGTGGGGAGGGTGGTTGATTCTCCAAAACGAACGGGGGCTGATGCTTTGGCCTTCTTCTTCTTGGCTGGGGGTGGTGAAGGCGATGCAGAGATCGAGTACTCTCGCTGTGCCTCCGACTCGTCTTCAGACTCGGAATCAGGTGCGGCGTCTGAGCCAGAAACGGAGATATCGTCGAGATTGACCTTTTCTTTGCCTTTGAATAGCTCGAATCGCTCGTCGTCGAAATCATCATTGTCCTCGGAATCTGAAGAACCACCCAGAAGATGGTCGTATTTTGACACAGCCTTTTCTTCGTTTGACTCATCCTCACTGTCTAGCTCTTCCGGTTGCTGAACAGGATCGTCATGGTCCGAGAACCCCTCGAAGTCTGACTCTTCCTCCTTCTCAATAGATGCTCGCACGTCTTCTTTGGTAGGCTCAACTTCAGGCTTGGTTTGCTGCTCTAGCCGATCGGACGGTTGCTCTTCCTTGTCATCCTTCTTAGACTTCCGCACGCGTTTTGCCTTTCCGGGTAGAGGAACGTCTAAGGCCTGGCAGAAGGTGGTAACGGCACGAGTGATGGCTTGCTTAACAAGCTCGCGGTTGTATAATCCACTGGTGACATTATGTAGAGCTGCCTGTTCTTCGGGTGTGAGTTCGGGCTTGGGAACGCCGGTGCGGATTTCCTCGGGGAGGTCGGGGGATGCGGCGAGGTCTTTGACTTTGAGGATGGATGAGTACAAATGCGCGCGAGCTGTCTGATGAAGGTCGAGTGACTAGAGATTTGAGTGGTTAGAAAAGAACAAATCAGAGTGAAACAGAAACGCGGGCACTCACCTTGAGGACTGTCACCTCTCGCTCCAGTCTTTCTTTCTTCTCAGGCTCAACTTTATCCTCGTGAAGTCTCTTGCTGTATCTCTGACGCTCAAGGCCCTTTGCGGCTTTGAGAGCCTTTGAAACATCATTGCAGTGCTTCTCAAGCTTTTCCCCAAGGTTGGGCTCCCCGCGCTTTCGTTTCGGCATTGTTGGAGCTTTTTTATGTTATTCGATGGACCTTCCCGCAGCGTCGCAAAAAGTTCTAATGGGAGCCGCAACAAAACTGACGCTAGTGTGAACGATAAGAGATTACTGTGTAGATATATGTGTGTAGTGTGTATGAATACAGTGCGAGATAGACCAAGATACTGAAGGGATCGAACTAACTGCAGATGTATGTGCGGTACTGATCACTCCGACCAAATATCTTGAGTGTCGATGAGTATTACAATCCTACTTAGTAAGATATTTTTGGTGTGAAAAGACAATTACTTCAAAGAGGCCTCAAGTGCACTTTGACGGCTTTTAAGTGCTCAAGACAGTGTAAGTGCCATGGAAATACGGGCAGAACAACTAAACCAGCTGAATTCATGATGAGTTTAACACTGAATCAACCAGGGTTCAAAATTAAAAGTCAAGACTCGGTCAATAAAAATAAGTAACAATGACGTTAGACTTGGCATGATGCTTCGGGTTCGTGTTGATACGTCTCCGGTATCACTCAATGGTACATCCGCGATAATGCTCAGCTGTGGTTTTCAACATCGTTGGAGCTACTTGGCGGTGTATTTCATATCCCATGTAGACAGTATGATATAAGTGAAGCGTGATTTCTACACATAACCTCGGATAGTAAAGAATGCCTCATCTCAATATGGAGACTGCAAATCATGTCAATTCTATAGGGTGTGGATCAAGTCGTTAGTCCTTGACTGTAAGCCAAAACCATAACGAACCGAAGGGTTCTGATTCCGTGCCGTCTATTTACCGAACTAGTTACCGTAGACAAATCACATACAGAATTAGTAACACCAGCAATGAAATAGGTGAGACGGGATCTTGATTGCATGGATCACTGACAAGGGGAGGGAGTGTATTTCCGCAACTCAAAGTCCGGAGACCCATTGAAATTTGATCCAAGACAGGACATTGACGTTGAGAAGGGTGAAATCGGGAGCAATTTACCAAGAAACCCAGACTAAGCTGTAACATTTAGGCTCCTATTTTGGAGCGTGGGTAAGACACGACAGGTGATTCGGTACAAGACCGAGTTTTGCTTGGTAACACGGTCCAACAGGGCAGTGCATCTCTCGCATATCGTAGGCCGGTCTGTCTGAGTAGGGATTCACTCTTCCCGTTGGTTAGGGAACTATTTTACGATTTGCATCTCCGAGCATACGTCATGAAACATGGTGCGTTGATACCCGTTCCTTGCCATTCTATGCATTGTTACAATATGTGATTTCCAGATAATGGGGGTCTGTTGTCCCAAGGCTGCCTTCGTACTCAACAGGCAAATCAAGTTCGCTCTGCCAAACCGA
This sequence comes from Fusarium heterosporum, assembly GCA_013396295.1. Lineage (NCBI taxonomy): Eukaryota > Fungi > Ascomycota > Sordariomycetes > Hypocreales > Nectriaceae > Fusarium > Fusarium heterosporum. The sequence goes on along the minus strand of JAAGWQ010000075.1, from coordinate 283,897 downwards.
GTCATGATGCAAAGATAAGCCCGTCTCGTCACAATATCCTGGCTGAGAAGAGAGCGGCTATTGGCGTAAAACATAGGTCAATAGTGTTGCTCGTTCTGACCCCCAAATACTCCAAATACTCGTTATGGTGATATCGTGGTGCCAATTACCATGCAAGTTGGGAATGGTCTTTGAATCACCGAGAAAATAAGCTTGTAGGGCCACTGCATCGATCTTCTACATAGTCAGGAACAATACTACCTGCTCAAGGCAACAATTTTGGGTCGTGGGGTTGTAATTGTTAAGGCTGGGCCTTCTTTGGGGGTTGGGGTTCATGCATAGAGATGACTGTCTCAACTTCAGGCACTTTCCTTCATTATTGGGGACAAGGACGACAAGGGCCGAGCACTTGTTGAAACCTCAACATGGTTCACATGCTTGCAGTCTATTATTATCTTGATATCACAGTTGGTGGTCTGTTTATCGGTATTGATGCTCCGGGGGTTGATATCCTCTGAATAAACTTCCTCGGGAAATGCGCCGGATTTGTAAAAAGGCACCTGAGACTCTATGGCTATATGCCGAGTTACATATCAGTTACGTAGACATCTAGGATGTACCCATACCTCCGACGATGGATGGTATAAGCTGTTGTACTTTGTGCGCTATCAGTTGAGGCTCCTGGTTTCAGAGCGCAGATCTGTGGATTGTTCTCCAACAGGGCATCGTTTGTTGAGCGCCTGTATGCTGCAGACTACCCAAACACAAAGCCAAACGGTCCGTTATGAGATATCTAATCGTTTATCTATTGTTGGGAGAGTCGTGGCTGCTGCCCGAGACAATTCACATGTGAAATGTGTCTTGGTAGATAGTCGATCTATAGATTGAGCACATAATCGCCCAATTCTGCAGGCGCTGTGATTTCCTCACCGAACAATCCTTACTATGAGGCAACAACAGCTACTCGTCAGGTCAATTTCAGGATCTTTTATAGCATAGCCGAGGATACATGTATGAAACGAATGGGCTAGAGTTGCGGCTTTAGTCAGACGACACTTTTTGAGTATTCTGTCATTCTCTGGACTTCAATGTCCTAGTCTCATGGGACCCCTGCCCTTGCTGGGTTTCTGATAATGACCAGGAACAGATCAGAGACAGCGAGGATCAGTTACAGGTGTTTCCGTTTTTGGACCGCCAAAGTATTGATCTGACTGTTGCGATGATAGAAACAAGTTCTTTCTGGGCGCGGTTATTGCAGTCTGTACATTACGTTTCTATACGAATGCTGCTCATAGGTCAATGAGAGTTTCTCTGGATTTCCTTGTGACAGGGTCCAGATACGTCGAGTCTCAGGCATTTACAGCCCTGCAGCCGTGTGGGGGTGGGTTCACTACGAGCCGCGCTGGCGGATCAGTTACTGGTGGGACTTGCTGTTGAGTATCGACGACTTTGTTGATCAAGGTTGATTGCTCTGAGACGTAAGCAATGATTTACTGCGTAGTAAGATGCATTTTGGGAAGCAGACAGTATGCGACTCAACGGTATTTCGGCTATGACCCAGACTTTGCCAGCTCCCCCTTTCACATGTGGAAAATCGGTCCTCATATGCGGCGGCGCAGTTCATCTGTAATGATCCAATGCCACATGCAGGCCGTATTTGCATAGATTACACAACGATATGTCTTTCAGAATTACACTCTTCAAATCTGGTGTCACATCGGTATAAACATCCGTTGCTCCGTTCAATGCCGTCTGCTGCGTCATTGTTGGTTGTAAGCCAAGGCAACAGAAAGACCTTTGAACCTTGACTTGAGTAGGAGCCCAAACGGCCACAGTGAGAGCTGCAACTGTTCCACGCCTGGCGTAGCTGCAGAGCTGCAGCCACAAAAGACGCTTGGTTGCTTTTGGGCATCCCCTCACTTTCAAGTTCCAATCAGAGCAAAGCTGAAGATGCTGCAGTTGAAGATCTCATTGAGTTATGTTGTCAATTGGGCACGAAAGGAACAGAGTGCAGCGAAGGGTATAGTAGCTGCTTGATAAACACTAATTGCTCGCGCAAGAGAAGTCGTTATCCGCCTAATTTTATTGATCGAGGCCGAGAGCGAAGCTACAAATGTGAAGCTTACAGCTGCAATCCGATAATGAGGGGTTGGAAGTCCGAGGCACCAACGGCGTTACGCTGATTACAACTCGAATTGGCTAACACACACGGGAGGCTTCTGTAAAGCATGTAAAGCATCAGTTTTGCTTTGCACTGTACGGCATCTTGATCATCATATCATTATCCCTGTTTCATCATGGGCGAGAAAGCAAAGCAGGTCCTAAACTAAAGCTACCAAAGCTACCAAAGCTCCAACCCCGCAGTTTCAACACGAACCAACAACCCCGTTGAATAGTAACTAGCTGGACGCGTCGACTTGGGCCGGAATAGCAATGAACCACTCACTGTGCTACATCTTACAACTTACTATGTGCAGCCAAGGTTACCTATCGACGGACTGAACCTTGGCTTGGTGACGTTTCTCACTGAGTGGTCCGGCTGGCGTCTTCCTCCTCCAACTCTGGTCAGTGATGGAGGGTCACCAGTGGTTGATATCGTCGCGCCAACCTTTAGCAACGCTGAGTTGGAGGTTGGATCAACATCACAGCAGGTCTCGTGCCGCGTTCTGATGTAGCAGTAATGACAGCTTCCACAGCTTCTCGCCTTTCTCTCGGTCGTCGGTGCTCTTCGGAGAGATGAAGCTGCCATTCCCCCTCTTTCGTTGTATCTCAAAGAGGTATCAATAGCCCATCCTCTGTTGTCCATTTAATTCTGACTTCCCTCCCACCTCTTGCTTCTCCATCATCTTCTGTACCGTGACGCGACGCAGATCATAAGCCTCTTTTTGCTACTGTTGCTCTTGTCTTGTACCGTGTTACACCATTGTTGAGAAAGACTTGTAAACCAAACAGTCTCCGTTTTGTTCCTTTGGAATTCCAGTATCAACTGCTCCGGAAACTCCCTGCGCTCAACCATCAACATCTTGGCTGCGCACCCTCTGCCCTGTAAGCTTCGCCTTTCAATTCCCGTGGTGAGCCCTCCGTCGCGCAGCAATCATCTCCGTCCCGTGGTTTCAACGTTGCTCAAACGTTCCGCGGCAATTATACCCGGAATTATACGGGAGTGTCGAGTCTTCGGATATCGACTTTCTCTCTGCTTGTTCTTTTGGTAAGCTCTCTTCTGTTGATTCTCCATACCTTGCTTGTCATCCCCAGCAAAGTCCCAAAGACATGGCGGGGGAGATCCACTCTGCCGCGGGCGGATATCTATCCCCGTCCACACCTCTCATCTGCACACGCCCTCCATATTCCTCCCCAGACACCTCCAGACAACACGCGAATCCAAACTTGAAGCTATTGGATGTCACTCCCCTCGGCTCAGAGTCCGGAAGTCTTCGGTTCCAGGAACATGATGGTAGTAGCTTGATTGTACTGTGTAGTTGGTGTAGTGCCATGCACCACCACTCATATTCCTAGCAGTTATGATGTTATAAAACCTCGACTGTGCCCACGACTTTGGAATGAACCTGCACTTACACCAGATTAGACCAGAGTCGGGCATCATTAGCAATCAATTCCGATAGACGAAAAGAACTCTCCGAAGCGGCCTTGCCTTTCCTCAGACCAACTTCTCATTGAACCGAACCTACCTCCATACATCATTCCATCATGAGCCAAACACTCAAGCAAGCCGCCGAGTCAGCTCGCTCAAAGACCAGCGATGTTCTGGGAGCTGCCAGGGGCGACTCGGCCGCCATCGCCAACGACATCCTGCACGCTCCTGTCATGAGAGCTGCGCTTCCCTTCATCAACGGTGGCATCAGCGGCATGGTGGCTACCACTGTCATCCAGCCCGTCGACATGGTCAAGGTCCGCATCCAACTCGCTGGCGAGGGATCAGCTACTGGCCCCAAGACATCTCCCGTGGCCGTCACTCGACAAATCATCGCCAGCGGAAAGTTCCTTGACCTGTACACTGGGCTATCGGCTGGTCTTCTGCGACAAGCCGTATACACCACCGCTCGATTGGGCATGTTCGACACGCTCATGGGGAAGCTATCCGCTCGAGCAAAGACCGAGGGCCGTTCAGTCGGTTTCAAAGAACGAGCCACTGCTGGTCTCACTGCTGGTGGTATCGCTGCCATGATTGGCAACCCTGCTGATCTGGCTCTCATCCGAATGCAGAGCGACGGCCTAAAACCTCTCGCCGAGCGAAAGAACTACAAATCAGTCATTGATGCCCTTAGCAGTATCGCTAAAAGCGAGGGTGTAGGAGCTCTCTGGGCTGGTGCTGCTCCCACGGTCGCTCGTGCCATGGCTCTCAACTTTGGCCAGCTCGCCTTCTTCAGTGAGGCCAAGGTCCAGCTCAAGAAGAACACAGATCTTTCTGCTCGTACACAGACCCTAACGGCGAGTGCCGTCGCTGGCTTCTTTGCCTCCTTTTTCTCCCTGCCTTTCGACTTTGTCAAGACACGTTTGCAAAAGCAGTCCAAGGGCCCAGACGGCAAGCTCCCCTACCGAAGCATGATCGATTGCTTCTCCAAGGTTGCCAAGCAGGAGGGACTCGGCCGTTTCTATCGTGGTTTCGGAACATACTACATCCGCATCGCTCCCCATGCGTAAGTTCTCTTGATGCTACTCAATATGAAATGCCATTTTGCTAACTCGATTCGCAGTATGGTGACGTTGATTGTCGCTGACTACCTTGGCTGGATCACCAAGTAAATGACACGATAAATGAGGGAGAAAGAGAGGGCTGTCGGACGAATAAATTTCGGCACAATTAAAGGCGTTATATGGTGGGCATTGTCAGTAGGGGTTATTTTATGAGGAGTTACAGGATACCATTTCTACTATCATTTTAACCTTGTTACTTTAACTGTTGTAACGAATGAGACGAGTTGTAAACATGACGGGCGAACGGGAAGTGTTTGCTGTGTAGCGAACTGTAAATTGGCTCATGGCTGTTGTGATGTTTCCTTTGCTCCGTGAGCTGACTAAATCGTACCTGCGGCAGTTCGATCCCAAGCCTTCACTACAATGATAGGAATCTGGGTTTCGTAGATTTGTTGTGTTAAAACATTTTGACGGTGAAATTTGTTGAACTTGAGTTATTTACAATTGACTTTGTGTGCTACCTATGGGCAGCTTGGTTAAAAGTTGGTCAGAACTTGGTACCAGACCAGTAAATGACCTACATAGAGAGCTATTTGCAGCCCCTTGTCAACCACTAAAGCCGTCATCGTATAGGGGTCAGTACATCAGTTTGTGGCTAGTTAAGAAGCACTGAAAACGCAAGTTCGAGTCTTGCTGACGGCAATCCAATTATCTTTTACTATTTTTGTCCTGAGCTGGTCCTCACAGCAGAGCCTTTGATGATTTTTGCAAGTACTTTGGAGGATGGTGGTGCATCGATCGAGTTACCCCTCGGGACCCCTCCATCAGGAAATGTGGTGGGCGAGCTGAGTTACTGGTGATCAGTATAGTATGATTTTTTTGTTAGTACATGGATAGGCAACTCGTGTTATGGAGGCTCCTCTAGTTCATGATTTGAACACTGGAGATGTAATTTAGCCTTATTTCCCGTTGTTGGTACAGAAGAAAGTCAATTGTAAATAGCATCCAGTTGTGGGAACAAACAAATATATACTCCCGTACATTGTTGACTATTGAAAAAGGGTTTTTGGACTAAATATAGTGTTTTGTTGTATTATTCTAGTACATTTGCTAATAGGTTTATCTTGCTTGGTTTAAAATCATTCCATATGGAGCCGGAATAAAAACACGCTGATACCTGCTTTCAGCATGGACCTGAGGGCCACTCTGTGATGAGAAAAATACCAAAACGATAGCGTAGTATCTCAGGAGTTTCAGAAAGATGGAATTTGAGAAAACACCAAAAACAAAGGATTGCCGTCAGCAAGACTCGAACTTGCGTTTTCAGTGCTTCGAAGAGCCACAAACTGATGTACTGACCCCTATACGATGACGGCCTCTAATTGGTGACTGAGCTCAATCTTATTTTATAATATGTACTCTTAGTTTGAGTCTAGCTACCCTGCAGTTGCCAGACATGCACTTACACCGGACGTGATGATTTATTTGCCTGTGAAGAATCAGGATATTGGAGCGTATCGACACTCATTTTCAGTGAGATCTATCTGTCTTTTTGAGTTGGTATCCTTTTCTAAGCTAATGGTTAATCTCTATCTCCATTTCTCAAACTTCTGCCCAGATATCGCCACATCGCAACGGCTTTTTACTTACGTGTGAATAGATCCAACTTACTCACCGTGAGCTTACTCATTAGTCTTTCACGCCACATGATGTTCTCAATTAGTACCCAGCTACTTTCAAATAGCTCTTGTTGTTTAATCAGCACCGTTTTTGTTTGAGTCGCGAACGCTTTGGCAGTTTCGATGGGACGTCTACTCACGCATTCCCATTCATTCAGCACACGTTCGCACGCCTCACCGTGGCTAGCATCGTGCATTGCCTTACGGGCATCAATGCTGTTCTGAAGATCATCCAACGTTGCTTTGTTAGAGAGTATGAGGCGGCCTGCGCCCACAAGGTTGGCGACAGCTGTGTTTAGAATCGGCGAGGAAACCGTCATGTACGGCACGCTCCCCATGAAGAGGCAGTCTTCAAGGCTTTGGATATACTGCCAGCTTTCAGGTTGAATCGGACGCATAGGAAGATTCCACATCGACCCAATGGCGGGCCCCCAGATGTTTTGTGTCTGGCGACGAGCCTGGCCATAGCGATGGAGCTCGATAACGTCGTTGCATGAGTGGACCTCGGGACACCATTCCATCTTGGAATACTTCATGCAACAGCCGTGGGTATCACACTGGAGCCAAGGGCGCACTGAGTGTTCATCAAAGCAAGCGCAGGAAATGGGCTCAGCAAATGGGTCAATGTACCGATTTTCTCCGTCGGAAATGACGGGGCGCACATCGCAGCGCATTGTGTGGGTAACAACTCGATAGCACATGATGACAGAATTGCCTGTTGTTTTGTTGTTGAGGTATAATAGATTGTTTTCTGTGTCAATGTCGATGATTTGGTTTTTGTAGTTGGTGCCAAAATACAGATATGATTTCTTGATTCATTCTTATTCTTGCTATAATTGTCGAGATGGATATATACTAGATCCAAGTCTATGAACATAAACAGACTTGAACAGTGTTCAGTAATTTCTTTGTCCATGTTAAACGTCAGAACAAGATATTTGTAACTGTACAATGACTTAACAAGACGTGTAGTCAAATAAGACATATACCCTGAATAGTCCTTGTTCTACAACTTCTTTGTTTCGAACCATAACAGCCACCCAAAAAAGGTTCCCAAACCCTTTCATAAGAACATGTACACCTTGTGTCAAAGAGCCTGAAATTGGTTACAGGTGAACAATGGCCCACCATAGAGACCGTAGAAGCCTACACGGGCTATTTATATTCGAGCACATCTCTGATAAGAAGTGCCAACATATCGTAACTCATCAGAGACGATGCAAGATAAGGCTAATCTGGAGGATCAAAATACTCAACCTTCCAGGCTAAGAGACAGAAGTATTAGGTAAAATATTACTATATCCCACCAAACCTCACTAAATATGTTTATCGCTTGGTTTGAAGTGGCTGTAACTTCTGGTATTACGAGGACTAACCATGTAAAACCATATTATTGGCACGGAACCTACATGAGTCTACTAAAACCAATTGGTTAGTAGAGACATGATTTATCCAAGTCTATCTAGTCTGTCCGTAATAACATGACACCTCCAGCCTGCTCAGAGTACGGCTGTGTTGGGCTAGATTCTCCGCTTTCGACGTGATCCACAAGACCCGATGATGCCCGGGGAGAGTTGCATTTTTAGATATTTCTTCGCAAATTTACTGGGTAAAGAATAATGCAGTCTCACCCAGACTGAGATTTGGAGTACTTGGGTCCGGATTTTTATACCATCCCTTAAATTACCTAGCATGAATTAGCCATCTGGTTAATTAGGCTACTTTTAGCATGTATCTTAATTTTAGAGTTAAATATTTTGAACCTGCTACTCTTCCGAGCGTTCTAGCTATTTCTGAATAGGAATTGGACTGTAAAACGGAACGGCTGAGAGACACGAAGAAAAATGCTTTCATTTGAGACATTTGTAGTCGTGCAGTCCCGGTTTATAATCTGGGCCTGTCGATCAACTCTCCAAGTTTTCCGCGGCGCTTATCTACAGGAGCTGTTCGTGCAAGGTCGAGGAATAATGTAGGTTGTTCGATGAAGTCATATCAAGGCTAGGAAAAGGAGCAGTCTGTTTTGAAACTTCGATCCAACACACAGTCTTTACTTTCCATCGACGTCCATTGGCTACATGACCCGCGGACTACCAAAGTTGACCGGGTTATTTGCTTGGCAGTTGGACTGAGCAAAGGTGGGAGCTAAACCCGCGGAATAAAATACCTGAACGGGGGTTGATCATATCAAGCTCATCATGGGTCCAGTCTCCAAATTCTAGGAGACCCCGGATTTCAGTCTCCACACTTCCCCATGGGGGACAAATCCGCTGCCTCATTTGTTGAAGCCGACTCACAGACTATACCGATAAATCATGGAGTATATGGACCGTATTGATATATAAGACCTCTGTTCATCTCCTCCATGCCCATTCTGCTCTTCGTGTGCATCAAAGCATTTCCCAGCCCCTTCCTTCCTTCTTATTCCTTCTAGATATACCGAAGAAAGTGACGACTTCATACACATGAAACCCAGTCCTCTTTCGATTGCCCTTGCGTTATAACTCACCTGAAGACTCCCCAACATGGCGGCTGAAACATATCCTCCCACTGGGAAGATCCCCAAAGATGATCCATCTGTCGAGAACGTTGAAGATCCAACCGCATCACCTGTTAACATTCTCGAAGAAGACATCTCCTACGGCAAGGGTGGAATTCGCGGTGTTGTCGCATCCCCTTACATCTTCGGCGCGGCCTTTCTGGCCTCCATGGGTGGCTTCTCCTTTGGGTACGACCAGGGAGTCATCTCAATCGTCAACGTTATGGACCAATTCCATGAAACATTCCCGCCCGCCGAAACAGCATTTGGCAAGGGCTTCATGACTGGCATGTTGGAGCTTGGAGCTTTCCTTGGATGTCTCTTTATGCCGACACTTGCTGATAGATACTCGCGCAAGACGGCAATTTCCATTGTTGTCATCATCTTCAACATTGGTGCCATCATGCAGACAGCGGCAAACTCGTATGGTCTTCTAGTAGCAGGAAGAACAATTGGAGGCATTGGTGTTGGAACGCTTGCAATGGTATAAACACCCCTGCTCAATATCCTCCACGCAGACAATGGCTGACTAGCTCTCAGGGAGCCCCCATCTACATTTCCGAGATCGCGCCGCCCAACCTTAGAGGAACACTGCTTGTACTCGAGTCAGTATCTTGTGTTCTAGGCGTGGTGGTGTCTTTCTGGATCACTTATGCGACCCGTGATCTCCCCGGCGAGATCTCTTTTCGTTTACCTTTCGGTCTTCAGATGGTGTGTAGCACTATTCTTGGAATCGGTATCCATTTCTTCCCATACTCTCCACGATGGCTCGCCCTTGTCGACCGATCAGACGATGCCATGAACGCGTTGGAACGACTTCGCCGACTCCCCCGAACGGATCATCGAGTTCAGAAAGAGCATGCTAGTATCTGCAACGAGGTATCACTGCAGAAAATCATGCAGGAGAGACGCCACCCTGGTATCAAGGGTCTTAAGCTCGAGCTTCTCGGCTGGGGTGATCTCTTTCAGAAGAAATCGTGGCACCGCACTTCTATCGCCGTTGGAGTTGCCTTTTTCCAGTAGCTTTCGGGCATCAACGCTTTCATCTACTATGCCCCAACCCTCTTCCGGTCACTAGGCCAGTCGGATGAAATGTCTTTGATCATGTCTGGAGTCTTCAACATGCTGCAGCTTGTTGCAGTCACAGTCTGTTTCTTCATCATTGACAAGGTTGGACGACGACCGCTGGCCATCTGGGGTGGCATTGGAGGAGGAACTGCATGGGGTATTATGGCTATCTTGGTAGGCGTCTTCAATACCAAGTGGGCGTCAAACCCAGCCGCTGGTTGGGCCGCGGTGGCCATGGCATTCTGCTTCATTCTCATTTACGGAGTCTCTTATGCTCCTCTGGGTTGGGCTCTTCCAGCAGAAGTTTTCCCTAACGCCTCTAGGTCCAAAGGTGTAGCTCTCGCCACAGCGACAGTCTGGCTCTTCAACTTCATTGTGGGTGTTGCAACTCCTCCCATGATCGAGGGCATTGGCTTTGGTGTGTACATCTTTTTCGGCTCCTGGTGCTTTTTGGCTGGTGCATGGGCTTTCTTCCTGGTCCCCGAAACTAAAGGCAAGACGTTGGAGCAAATGGATGAGGTCTTTGGTGACTATGCGGCTCAAGAGGAGCTGGAGGTTATGAGAACTCAACTGGGTATGCGGCCACAGGCACACAAGAGTGACAAAAGTGTTGATGTCTAAGAAGAAAGTGCACCATGACTCAAGCTTAGCCTGTCGATCTGTATTTACTGATGGGATTTAGTAGCAGTGAAATATCACGAGACATTTTCGCGACCAAAAACGTAACGGAATTTGGTTTCATGTTCTTATTCTTTTCCACTTTATCGATATCGTTAAAGCCGTAGACGACGCGTTGGAATGAAAGCTTGGCGGCTGGGCCGACGCAATTAGCTTTGTGTCATCGGCTTAATTTTCAACCCGAAAGCCCGATATCCATGTCATGACATGTTCATTGGATGGAATCCTGCTCACTCTGACGAGGGGAGACCTCGCGTATCTCGGCTTCGGTTATGCGAGTGGTGCAAAAAGAAAAGGAAGTATCATAGATATTATACCTAAGTTGACTTAACGCATCTTTAGTTTGGGGGATGTTGCTCACGCAACGGAGACGGACGAATATGTCACCTCCGCTCCGATCCTCCGAGGACTAACCAGTAAGCCAAGATGAGACAATGGAAGGAGAATAAGCAGAGAAAAAGAAAAAAAAAACTGTGTGATTGGATGCGATTGTAAATTCGTATTCCGTATTCCGAGGACCTTACTCAATATATCGCAAACCCAATTCGGCGGGCCGCGTCAGTTCTGTCGTTACAATAAGATGCAGCCACAGAGCATTAGATCGGCTAGTTGACCCCTGCTGGAGCATTCGAAAATCCGATGAGACATGATACCGTGGGGTTGAAGTTACGGTTGAAATTACAGTTGAAGTTGAAGATAGAATAAAAGAGATTCTCAGTTGGTACAGTACCTTTTATTCAATTTCCCGTACCACCAAGATCTATCTCTAAGGTACTCAACAATAGCCTCAATACCTATAATCAAGCTGCAATAATGGTCCACACATGGCAGTGGCCGCCCACTGTAAAATGCAGGGATCACCAGGGAGTGAGCTGCTGCTGCGCCCTGTCGTTTAGATATGTGCCTACCTAGGTAGCTAGATGAACCTCCTGTAGTGGGGTGCCAAGCCCAGGGCGCTGCCTGTCTACTAGTGGATCTCTCGGACCCTGTGGAAGGATTCCGTTCCTTTAATAAATCAACTCAACGCCTCATGACTTCTCAAACTTGGACCTCAAGACGACATCGTCAACAGAATTTTACCTTTCGTCATCCATAACTTCTATTCTACCAACAAGTTTTAATTGGGCACCCCTTATTGTCATCCATTTTGTCCCCTCGTTCTTTACCGTGTGCCATTCGTGGCCTTTGCTGCGACTTTTCCCTTGAAGCCAAGGCCATCGTCAGTAGTTCATCATGTTTTTCCTCAAACAGATCGTGACCCTTATGGGCAAGAATCTTCGGATTCTACTGATGCGACATTTGGCGTTGTGCATCTGGATGGCCTTTATACTGCCTATATTCCTGGCTGCGCTTTTCAGCTTCACTAAGAATCTCCTGATCCCACCTGCAACATTTGGTATAGGCCAGCCAGCCCCGGTTATGACCCTCAGCGATGCCATTGGGAAGGCGAGCAACACTGGAAGACAGAAATTAGTCCTTATCAACAACAACCTTGGCGGAGGAGACATCGATCAGGTACTCGAAAACGTACAGAAACAATTCAATGACGCTGCCGAATCAAAGGGTGTCGACTTTGAGGTTGCTCGTGTTAAGACTGAAGGCGAATTGATCGGCATGTGTCCTAGTAATCTACGAGGTATTTCAAGATGCTTCGGTGCCATCGTCATGACCTCTTCGCCTGATGAAGGGCCAGGGGGTATTTGGAACTACACCATTCGTGCTGATGGAGCTTTTATATCGGCGGCTGCCAAGTTCAACATCGACAAGACGAACGACCAGCAGGTATACTTAATACCTCTTCAACACGCCGTTGATTCAGCTATTGCCAGTTTGAAAAACTCCAGCGATAGCCTTGACAGCGTTCAAGAATATCCTTATACCAGTTTGACACCCGAAGAACGCGACAGGATGATTCGCAGGCTATTCCAAAAAACAATTAAAGGCTGGATGGGCGTCGCATTTCTAGGCACCGTGGTCTGGGTCACGTACCACCTCACAGGCTTTGTCGCTACGGAACGCGAGAGTGGAATGTCTACATTGATCGATGCCATGATGCCAGTTCGCAAGCCTTGGCTTGCCATGGTCGCCAGAATTATTGCCCACCACCTTTCCTTTTCTCTTATCTACCTTCCGGCATGGATTATTGGTTCTCTGATTGTACGCGGTGGTGTCTTTGCGAAAACCAGCATCGGTATTGTCCTCGTCTTCCACGTCCTGACTGGTCTTGCCTTTTCGTCTATATCTCTGCTGTTTGCCTCTTTCTTTAGGAAGGCTCAGCTGAGCGGTATCACTGCTATCTTGGCCGTCGCACTGCTCGGAATTCTCTCGCAAACCCTCACTTCCCCCGGCACTGTTCCGGTGACCATCCTTTCACTTTTCTTTACTCCTTGTGCTTTCGTCTTCTTTATAAGTAATATGGCTCGTTTTGAGGAGCTCGAGATGCCGACCAATTTACTGAAAGTGGCTCCAAACAGCCCGTCAGCACTCCCAGGCATTGCCATTTGGGTGTTCTTGATCCTTCAGATCTTTATTTATCCTTTGCTTGGGGCTTTGGTTGAGGATGCTTTATACAGCAACGATACTCCAGGGCGGAAGATGGTGCTCAAGGACCCAGACGTGAACCAGTTGGGCAGCAATGCTGTACAATTGCGACAGTTTTCCAAAACGTACCGACCCAACCTATTTTCTAGAATATTTCGTCGGGGAGCCAACAAAAAGCAACCTGTTCATGCCGTCAACGGGCTGGACCTCAACATTGGCCAAGGCCAAATTGTTGCCCTCTTAGGAGCCAACGGAAGTGGAAAGAGTACAACACTTGATGCTATTGCAGGCATGAACAAGCTGACCAGTGGATCGATCGAAATTGATGGAAGAGGTGGCCTCGGAATTGCTCCACAGAAGAATGTGTTGTGGGATGACTTGACGGTAGAAGAACATATCCGCATATTCAATCATCTCAAAGCTCCCAACGCCCGAGCAACCTCCCAAGACATTGATGAACTGATCACATCCATCGATCTCCACAAAAAGAAAAAGGCTTTCGCCAAAACACTTTCAGGTGGACAAAAGCGGAAACTCCAGCTGGGACTCATGCTGACAGGAGGAAGTTCTGTATGCTGTGTCGACGAAGTCAGCAGCGGTATTGATCCCTTGTCGAGACGGAAACTGTGGGATATCATTTTGGCTGAGCGTGGTAGAAGAACTATGATTTTAACCACTCATTTCTTGGACGAAGCCGACCTCCTTGCCGACCATATTGCCATCCTATCCAAGGGTACCCTTCGTGCTGAGGGATCCTCAGTGGCATTAAAAGACAGCATGGGTGGTGGTTACAGAGTTCATGTCCCAAAAGATACTGGTATTCGGGAAACCCCTGATATTGACCACGTCACGAAGAAAGACGCATTTGACCTTGTCACGTATACTGCACCAACATCGCAACTCGCAGCTGTTGTCATCAAAAACCTCGAAGCTGCTGGTATCACTGAATATCGTTTCTCGGGACCTACCATCGAAGACGTTTTCTTGCAGGTCGCCGAGGAGATCAAGGACGAAGAGGCTTTCCGCAATGGAAACCAGCCTCTCTCTGTCCCTTTTACCGAGAAAGACTCCTCAAGGGAGGCCACCAGCGAGAAACAGGGATTGGAGCTCACCAACGGACAGCCGGTCGGATACATCAAGCAGACCGTGATTCTATTCCGCAAACGCCTCACTATCCTCAAGCGCAACCGATTGTTGTATCTCTTTGCCTTTCTTCTGCCAATCTTTGCTGCAGGATTAACGTCACTTTTTGTCGTGAATGAAAGCATGCCCAGTTGCCAACCTGCAGATCAATCCTCTACTAGAGCTAGTTCCAGGGAAAATGCATTTAGCCAACAAGATGCTGCTAAGGGACTGTTTTTCCTTGCGGGACCTACGTCAAAACTGACAACAAACATGACTGGGCTTCTCTCCACTACCTTCGGGAAGCAGATCGGAAGCTCAAACGACATCAGCGATAGTCTCAGAAATTTATCGATGGCCGATACTTTCCAAGACTTCAAGGACATTATCCGGAACAATCGAAAAACCATCACTACAGGTATTTGGCTTGGCGATGAGGAACAAGGCCCTACATTTGCGTGGGTTGCTAACCTGTTCATTACGAGCCCCATAATGGCACAGCAGCTTCTCGATGTTGTGTTGTCCAACACAACCATCGTATCGTCATGGAGCGCCTTGGAGATTCCTGTGAGCGACACTACTGGCGACTCCCTACAAATGATTGTATACATGTGCATTGCCCTCTCGGCCTACCCGGCTTTCTTCGCTCTCTACCCCAGCAACGAGCGTCGCAGGTTCGTCCGTGGTTTACAGTATTCAAATGGTGTCAGACCGTTGCCTCTTTGGATAGCCTACCTTTTGTTTGATCTTATCTTCGTTCTCGTCAGCACAGTCATTGTGACAGCGATATGGGCTGCCGTTTCCGACATTTGGTTCAATTTGGGTTACGTCTTCCTAATTTTGTTTCTTTATGGCATTGCTTCAACCCTTCTCGCTTACGTGATTTCTCTGTTCAACAAAACACAACTGGGGACTTACGCCTGGGCAGCAGCAAGCCAAACTCTCATATTTGTCGTCTATATCATAGCGTACATGTCCGTATTGACCTATACGCCTATAACAAAGATCGACAGTTCTCTGCGTCTTGTCCACTTCATCATCTCTTTATTCGCACCTATCGGATCAGCTTTGAAGGCTCTTTTTATCGCCACGAATCTCTTTTCGACAGCCTGTGATGGAACAGAAGTGACGAAGAACCCAAGCGGTATCCTGTTCTACGGAGGGCCGATATTATACCTTATCCTCCAGTCATTGTTATTGTTCGGCCTTCTGATCTGGCTCGATACTGGATCAGCTGGATCCTCAATAAGAGGTCTGTTCCATGGAAACAAGAAAGCTGAAACTGACGAAGAACATGTGGACGACGACATAACTGGCGAGCGCAACCGTGTTAATGCCAATACAGGGAATGAACATGGTCTTCGAGTGATGAACCTGACAAAGACCTTCCGGAGTAACACAGCTGTTGACAATGTCACTTTCGGCATCAAGCGCGGTGAGGTGTTTGCCCTTCTTGGTCCCAACGGTGCTGGAAAGTCCACAACGATCTCTCTCATTCGAGGCGATATCAAGCCGGATCGAAACGGCGGCGATGTGTTGGTGGAAGACATCTCGGTCAACAAGAATCTCGCAACTGCCCGAGCAAACCTCGGTGTGTGTCCTCAATTCGACGCCATGGATCAGATGACTGTTCGCGAGCACCTTGAATTCTATGCTAAGGTCAGAGGCGTTCAAGACATAGAGCATAACGTGCGGGCTGTCATGCAAGCAGTGGGTCTCGAATCCTTTGCCACCCGTATGGCACATGCTCTATCGGGAGGAAACAAACGCAAGCTGAGCCTGGGAATTGCTCTGATGGGCAATCCCACTGTCGTGGTGCTTGATGAGCCTTCGTCTGGTCTCGATGCTGCCTCGAAGCGAGTGATGTGGAAGACTTTGGAAAACACGGTCCCTGGAAGGTCGATACTTCTCACAACTCACAGTATGGAGGAGGCAGATGCACTGGCTGGTCGTGCTGGTATTCTTGCCCGCAGAATGCTTGCTTTGGGAACGCCAGACAATCTCCGCCATCGTTTCGGTGATGCTCTACACGTCCACTTGGTCTCAAGCACCGCCCCTCGGACATCACCAGAGGAGATGACACGAATGACGAACTGGATCCATGAGATTCTTCCATCTGCAAACGTTGACGAGAAGACGTATCATGGCCAGATTCGGTTCTCAGTCCGTGCCGGCCAAGTCCTTGCCGCCACTTCGCAACTGGATGGACCGACTTCCAGAAGACAGGAGGAAGAGATAACGAGAGATGGCAATGATCTCAACCAGAGCGCAATTGGGCACCTCGTCGTGCTGTTAGAAGAAAACAAGGAGCAACTAGGTGTCGGTCATTACAGTGTTAGCCCAACAACTTTGGACCAGGTTTTCCTGACCATCGTGGGACAACACAACGTGAAGGAAGAGAATTCCGAAGAAAAGGAGCAGAACCTCTGGTCCAAGATATGGAATTTTGGGAGGTCCTAGACAAGGTGTCAATAGCTTCTAGTATTAGACATTGGTAGCGCGCAAATAATAGAGTATTTTGATCATAATCAGCAAAGTCTGGCAAAGTGTGTATTTGGAGGGCGGCTCTGGCGAGAGATCTCACACACCTTGACTATATGGCTCCGCATGATTCACAAGATGTATATATGCCAGTCAATATGGTCCGCATTCTTGGAGAACACAGGCGCCATGCCGAACTCCCGCTTTATTCATTATATCTATGTCTACTCCATCATGAAACCACCACCCATATCATCATCGACATCCATATCAAACTCCTCAGTAACGTCGCTCGAGGCATCTTCAATCTCCTGATCGATCTGCGCCTCTTTGGCTGCTTTATCGTCTGCAGCCTTTCTTTCGTCTGGATCCACTCCGCTCCAAATCTGCTCTCTAATACGCAAAGCCATCAAGAACTTCCTCCATGCTTTGAATGCGCGGTGTCTTCTCCGCTCGTCTTCGAGTTCCTGCTCTAGACCGCCCAGACTCTCGATGATAGTCCGTACACCTTCTTCGTTTTCTTTTGCGATTACGATGCCGTTTAATACAGCGGTCCCGTGGCGTCCTTTGAATGAAAAGCCCGTGAGGGCAGGTGCGTAATCAACTCCGGCCAAAAATGCTGCTCGTGCTGCGTGCTCGTGGATGATGTGTATGCCGCCTTTTGGAACCATGCTTGGTACATAAACATCGATGTTTCCAAACTTGTTTTTAGGCACTATGCCATTCCTCACTGGGGACGGTTCATAAAGCTCGGTTTGATCCTCAGTATAGACCGGCGTTCCGGCATCGTCCTGGACATCCTGGTCGTAATCATCGTCTAACGGGTTCTTTGGTTTGATCTTCTTTGGAAGCCATTTGACGGGTATCTCCAAAGGCTTTACCTCCCGACCCAAACGATACCACTTATCTGCACTTCTCGCAACTCGAACATCCCTCCGACGATAAATCTTCTCCAGCGGACCTCGGCTACCAGCAGCAACGGTTCCTGAAGGTGTGGCACCTGGAACAAGAACCTCGTTACGTCGTAAATGTCTTTCGAGCGCAAAGACAGGATGGTCTTTGAAGTCTTGTACGTTCCGCGGCATTGGTTCTCTCGCCTCGATTCCCACGAGTTCGTTATCCTCGATTTGGTCAAGATCTGTACGTCGCCGTCGGCCATAGAGCTTCATGACTCGCCTCCACCAGGCATCGCCACCTTCGGACACAGTCTCAACTCTTGATCTTCGTGTCTTTGCGGTATACGCCTTCGCATATCTCCTTGTCACATCTTTCGCGGTACCATCCGCCTCAAAGGCAATCACATACGACAAGAAGTTCTCCTTATCCGTGATAGGGGGCTCCAAGGCTTTGGGTTTCCAAAAGGTGTGCGTTACCACAGCATCTACGGGTTGCCACTTCTGATGCCCTACATCCAAAACCTCCACCCAGTATACTGGGTAAAGTGATTCTTTTATTCGTTTCCGAGTTTCAAAAACAGGCTGGGGCTTTGGTGGAGATATTGTTGGCGTGAAGTTATATGCTGTTGCGTTTGGATGCCCTAACCTCCGACGGGCTGAAGAAGCGCCAGTTGGTGAACCATATCCAGCACTGGCCATCTCCTGGTACTTAGCCAAAGTAGCCAGCACCTTTTCGTTCTTCTCGGCTTTAGTCAACCCTTTTTTCGGTTTTTGTTTTGGTTTCGGCATTGACGGAGCTCCCGATGTGCATGCCAGAGGCTGAAGTGAACAGACAAGTCGCGCCCGTACACCGGCACCTCGTAAGAGGGCGCAATACAGTTGTGCGCCGACATCTCTGGAGCCTTGAAGCTTCTTTGCAGCTTCTCGGAAGTCTTCGCGATCTAGGCAGCTTTCCATATCTTCCGGTGGCTCATACTACGTGACTGTTAGCAGAAACATCGCATCATAGCATTGCACATACTTCTTGTAGCTGTTCAGGGTCTTCAGCCCATAAAGCTCGTCGAAGACCCCTCTCAGTAATCTCATATTTTGTCTTCCACACATCTTCAGCCTGTTTAAGGCCAGTTTTCAAACTTTCTGTCTGTCCGAATTGTGGAAGATGTGCACCGGGAGTCAGGTAATTGACCGTCTTGTCTGTCAAATGTGGCTGCAAGTAGTCTTGTACTTTACCATCATTACACCAATGATTGCGACGCGCAGCGTGTGACAGTAGGCATAAGAGATGCGCTTTGTGTATATCAGTCCGGACCTTGCGCTCCTCTCTAGTGATTGGTTTGCGCCTTTCGGCGGCCTTTTTGCCTTGAGATGTCGATGTTTGATGGGCTGTGAGATTGAGCTCCAATGCTTTTGGTTCTTCAGCCTTGGCGCCCAAGTCCTGAAGAGATGCTGTAAAGTCTACATCTTCAAACATGACATCATCATCTTCGTCCTCGTCATCAGATTCTAGTTCCATGGTCTGCATTGTCGGCTGCGGTAATAAGACATCTTGAAACTCAACATCTTCGTCGTCATCTTCTTCTTCCTCTGGAGCCTGTGGTTGCGGAGGTGGAGGAGGTTTAGACTGTTTGGTGACTGGTTTAGATGGGCTGCCTTTGTCTGAAATTGGCTTGCTTGGTCCAGCGCGGCGCCGTTTCAAAGGGCGCTCTGGTGATGATAGCTCTTGTGGGTTCACGCCGGCCTCTGCGAGCATATCCAGATATATCTCTCCTCCGGTGGGAACCGACTGCGCGGCACCTCTTCGGGCGCTCGACCTTGTCGCATGACGTTTGCGACCTACCATGTTGATGGCATATTAAGAATTGTCTTAAAAAAGAGGTTTTGGTGAGAGCGCGACCTCGTCGCAAAACTTGGTGAGTGACTGCCTTACAGGGAGGGTATGGACCGGTTGCGTCATGGGCCCGCGCTATAGATCGCGAAGTCACGTGCAGGCATGGTTCGGAGATGCCATCATAAGAACTGGCTGCTTTAGGCCAGGGGACAGAATTCAGTGCAGCTCACGTCCCTAGTCACCTGAGTTTTACCTAAACCTTTTCTGGCCTTCTCAAACAGTGGAGTATGTTGGATCAGTAATTCAAAAAGCCAACCCAACAAACCAACGATTCGTAATACTCTCGAGTTATTAACATGTCCGATTGTTTGTTTGCTCATTTGACGAAACCAATGATCAAAGCTACAGTTACACAAACCATCAAGTTCTCATTTGGCCTGATCACTAATCATCCCTGGAACGCGAGCTAGTGACACGGTGCTTATGTTATCATGAGCTCCGCAAAGAACCTTATATCTCTGGAGAGGCTATCTTCCACTGCACGATTGCCTGTATTCCTGAACAGAGCATGGTTTATGATTCTGCCGACTCGGTCGGGGCCTTTGGGGAGTCGGTCGAGATGTTGTCCCCTACACCGAGTGCCTTACACATATCTGGATTTTCACATTTGTCAGTTTCAAAAACAGCCATGTATAAAAGGCAGATTAACACTCTAAGAGGGTGACATCAATTTCATACAGTTCTATCAATATCGTTCAATAGCTTCATTTATAACAACCGCTTTCCCGAATCATCATGTCAAACAAACCCATCGTCTTGGTGACTGGCGCCAATGGTTACATTGCTGCGGCTGTCGTTGAGAACTTCCTCCAGTCAGGTTATGCCGTTAGAGGAACTGTTCGATCTAAGGGCTCTGCAGACTCTCTTGTTAAGGCACTGTCGTCGTATGGCAATGATCTAGAAATCGTCCAAGTTCCGGATATCCTCGCACCAGGTGCTTTTGATTCCGCCGTCAAGGGTTAGTTAGTGGGTATTCATGATAAGAAACGTCACTGAAATTGCTAGGTGTCCACGCGATTGCACATTTGGCCGCCGGAGTAGGCTTCAGTTTCACTGATCCCGAGCCTATCCTCGAAGTTGCCATTCGAGGCACCGAAAGTGTTTTAGAGTCAGCCCTCACCGAGCCCTCCATCAAAACCGTGGTCTTGATGTCGTCGATTGCTGCCATTTCTGCCATCAACCAAGAGACGCCTCGCCGTTTTACTGAAGCAGACTGGAATGATGCAGCTTTAGTTGCCGTCAAGGAACTTGGCAAACAGTCGCCTGGCCCATTGATCTATATCGCGAGCAAAGTGGCTGGCGAGAGGGCATTCTGGAAGTTTCGTGATGAACATAAGCCCTCTTTCACCATGACTGCTCTTAACCCAACGTAAGTTTTGCCCAATCAATCAGCCCTCAGAAACTTTGCACAGCTGACTCGACTTTGTAGCTTCGTCATGGGACCGCAGCCGGGTCTGGAGTCGGTCTCCAAGATTGGTGGCACGACTGCTTTTATCTGGCAGGTGTTGTCTGGTGCTGAGATACCCAAGCCCTTGGCACCTAATCCTAGCTATGTTGATGTTCGGGACGTCGCACGCGTCGCTGTTTTCAGTGTTGCTAATCCTGAGGAGACGGATGGAGAACGGTTCCTGCTGACTGCTGGAATTGTACCTCCCCAGGCTGCAGCAGATATCCTTCGCAAGGAATATCCTGAGCGCCAGGATACCATCAAGGCTGGACAGCCCGGTGAGGGATACTCTCCAGATTATGGATTTCCCGAGGACAGGGTTCTTGACGCTTCCAAGACTATCAAGCTAACTGGGCAAGACTTTATCCCAGTTGAGAAGTCAATTATTGACACAGCCAGGTCTCTGGAGAGGTTTCTGTAGGAGGATAGTAATCCCGGTCTAGTATCTGTTTAATTGACAATCATTCAAACTAGTTCGCTAGAGGGTTGTATAAGGTGTTATGTCGTCGACCTTGATTGCTACGGCAGGGAGTCTTCCAACTTCTTCCAGTTGGTGTAACATCTCCTCGCCGATTCCCATAATTGTAGGTCGACGACCTAGACTGCCAAGAGATAAAATCTAATGGGTGATAGCATTGCGATACAGGGCTCGGGGCAGAGCGGGTTTGAAAGTGCGAATTGAGACCGGTTGATACCGCCCGAACAATGAAAACCAACCCAAGTTTAGATTCTAAATACACCCGATATTATAAAAGCTTCATACAATATGGTCTAAATTCACTAAAATTATGATGACCTGAGCAAAGATTAAAGCAGAAAGTGAATGAATAGTATATGTCAAGTTGATGTTAAATTAAAGCTCGTATGCGTTCTATATATATTAGTCTATGAGGAGCGTCTATCCGTCCGTGATATCATGCCATAGTTCAATGGCCAGTCTATATTATTTTTGCGCCTTTTAACGACGGTTGAAGTTGAGGAAGCGACTCTGCGATGTAAGTCAGTAATTTGGTCTCGGTCGACAAACAAGCAAGATAACTTACAGCTGCCACAATAATAACCAGGTTACTCAAGATAAAGCATGCATAGATACCAAGATCTCTCCAACGACGATCGAAGTGGAGGTCAAAGGTTTGGTAAAACTCATCACCAACCTATGGCTGTTAGTCATGGTCTTCTAGTTTGTATCATAAGAGTTTTCTTACCTTGTAAGCACAGTATTCGCACTCTTGCGTGCTGTTGCTCACCAAGTATCCTGATCCGCCATTCGCGAAGAAAGGCTCCATGTACTCGCCGCAGGTGCTGTTTGGCGGTGCGCTGAAGATGTTGAGCTCACGCTGTTCACACACAACAGACACGCCGTGCAGTGCAGTCGTAACCATGCCGCTGACCAACCTTGTGAATGGATCGAGTTCATGAAGGAAGTAACGCCAGAACTTTGGCATCTGAGGAGGAGGAATGGTGACACCGCAGAAGAGAGCAAAGGTGACGATGATCAGAGGGTCGAACTGGCAGCTGATGAAGGGGGAAGGAGTGATAGAAGCGAGGACTTGGCCAAGTGTAACGGCAAAGATCTCGGTAACGAGAACAACCAGGAATTGGTAGCCTGCTCTAGAAGCCTCTGCTTGGAGCCCAGGCATGAAGTATAGAGGCAAGAAGAATACAACAGCACAGAGGATACTGTAGGGCATTTCTGCAAGGACCAAAGACGAGGAGAACACAAAGGGCGAGTACATCTTCGAGGATTGCTCGCGGAAGAAGAGCGCCCTCTTGATGTGGAACATGACTTCGACTTGGGTTATGATCAAAGCTGGGAGTACAGTTACTTGGAAAATGACGAACACCTTGTTCTGGAGCGCGGATCTAGAGTCTGAAAGCTGTAGATACATCAATCCAGATACTGCAGGCATGTTAGTAGAGTTTAGGCATAGTTTTGGGAGAGTTATGAGGAACTTACTGAAAGCAACTGCGAAGTGACTAAAGATTCGGGTAAAAAGATAATCAGGAGAACGCCAGAGAGAAAGAGACATTCTCTTCAATACAACCTTCATCTGGTGCCTGAAGGGTGAAGCATATTCCTGTACGTGTTCGGCCTTGTTGGAGCTGGCGGGGCTAGCAGCTTGTCGCTCACGCTTCAAACGAATGATAGTCTCTTTGACATCAGCAAACTCGGCACTGTCTAACCAAATATCGGACCAGTCACGGTCTCCAATACGGGGGGCACTGCCGGCGCCAATGGCCTCCAGCATGAATTCAGCAACGTTGGCCTTGTCTGGTGTAACGGCACCGTGACGCTCGAGATAGCTTCGTAGAACGTGGGCATCCTTGCCGATGTCGCCAAAGTAAATTGTCCTTCCACCCTTCTGGAGCAGAAGAAGACGGTCGAAGTTCTCGAAGAGCGCGGCGTTGGGCTGGTGGATGGTGCACAGGATGGCTTGGCCAGAAGCAGCGAGCTTCTTGAGGAAACGGACAATGTTGAAGGCGCTCTGACTATCTAGGCCGGAGGTGGGCTCATCGAGGAAAAGCATCAATTCGGGCTTGGCAGCCAGCTCAACACCAATGGTAACACGCTTGCGCTGTTCGACGGTAAGACCGAATTCGGGGGTTCCGATAATAGCATCCGCGATAGACTCCATCTCGAGGAGAGAGATGATCTCCTCGACGTAGGCGTAACGCTCTTCCATGGGGACGTGGTAAGGTTGACGAAGCTCAGCGGAGAAACGGAAAGCCTCGCGGACGGTCTGGGTGGGCTCGTGAACATCAAGCTGCTCCGCATAACCTGTACTTCTCTGGAATTCCTTGCCCGGGGCAAGAGCATCAACAAGAATATCGCCAGAGATAACACCAATGTTCTTGCGGGCAGCGAGGACGTCGAGAAGAGTGGTCTTTCCAGCACCAGATGCTCCCATGAGAGCAGTCAGTTCACCAGGACGGACATATCCAAAAACGTTGTCGAGAAGGAGACGTTCACCGCCGGGCACAGGGACCTTGTAGTTGAGATTCTCCCACGTGAGGACACTCTCGGACGTGATGGAAATCTCGGACCCCTCCTCGTTTGACTTGTCATTGCGTCGGGTATCCCTCTTGGCGTCGAGCTTCTCGTTGAGTGCTTTGCGCTCCTTGTTGGGCTTGGCATAAACCTTGGCGGCGTTTCCTCCCATACCAAAGTTGACAAACTCGCCGAGGACAACATTGAGGATGAGGAAGAAGATGATGAGAGCTAGGACGATGCCCCAGTTCCTCCACAGATCACCGGAATGGTAGTCGAAGCCCTGGGAAACGTAGTCACTCCCAGATACTTTAGTGGTGCCGGGCTTGGATCCGGCGAGTGTGCAGACCTGATAATCGATGTTGTTGTACGACTCGTGGCCGGAAGGGATCAATGAGTCCGCCGTGCACTCCATGTCGATCTTTTGGAACTCGTTCATCATCAGAGAGCTGAAGCTGAGACCCAAGGGGTTGATCCAGAAGATCCAGCGAAGCCACACCTTCTCATCCGCATATTGAATGATGTAGCCTGCCGTGACTACAAGGAAGGTGATGGCCATGACGGCAAACTTGATGGCGTAGTCGAAGCCGGGGGAGATACATCCAATGATTCTGAAGAAAAGGGTCATAGATATGTTGCCGCTTAGAATCATCAAGTAGAACGTGAAGAAAGACCCGGCATCTCGATTCAAGTTGGTCATGAAATACACAATAAGGCAAAACAAGAGGATCTGACTGGCGGCAAAGACTTGATCAACACCAATCTGGGCGATCCACAAAGCTGAGGGTCGATGAAAGGCATAGGCTTTATGCTTGTTGACGATTGGTCGTCCAGTCATGGTGCTGCCGAGTTCAGAAAAGGCTTGGAATGCATTGAACAAGAGAGAAATAAACAAAAGTCCACCTTTTGAGTATGCAGTGGCAGAGGTTTTGCCAAGATTGAGATACAGGGTTCCGAGGACGATTGCAATAAGGATGCTGCGAAGAAGGCCAAAACCAAGGTTGAAGGTATCTTGCAGCTTGAGTGTAAACTGACGCTTCATGAGTGCCCAGACTTGCAGATGAAAGCCGATTTGATAAATAGACTTCTTTGAGGTGCCTCTCTTGGAATCCTTGACGGCGGTTTGGAAGTCGTTGTGAGTATCGGCCTGCAGCGACAGTTGCGCCTTATACTCGGCCATCTCGGCTTCGAGAGCTTTCCACGCACCAGACTGTCTGAAAGCCTGGTTCAGAGTCTCAGGGTCATGGGGGGAGTCCTTTTCAGATCGTCCGGGTGCGTATTCCCTTTCCCAAGAATCTGTGCAACCAGTGAGGTAATCTGCGCTGGTCTGACGAGGTCGAGGCGCGAATCCAAGACTCTCGAAATAGCTACGAGCCGTGGAAGCTGGTCCGAAGTAGACCTGTCTTCCCTCATCGATTACCATGACCTTGTCGAAAAGGTTGTAAATGTTCTCGGACGCCTGATATAGCGAGACAAAGGTGGTGGTCTTGTAGAGGTTGGTCTGGATGCGGAGGGATTTGGCGAAGTCGAGAGCGGTACTGGCGTCAAGGCCGCGGGTACTGTTATCCCATGATAGAACAGCGGCATTGGTGATCATGCCTTCGGCGATACTGACTCGCTTGCGCTCTCCTCCGGAGACACCCCGGACGAAGTGGTCACCGACGATGGTGTTGCGGGTGTGCTCGATGTTGAACATCTTGAGCAACAAGGTGATGACACTCTCCTTGAACTCCTGTTTGGACATGTTGCCTGGGAGTTTTGCAGGCATCTTGGTATCGATCGCAAAGCCAAGGGTCTGCTCGACTGTCAAGGTAGGGTGATGGATGTCATCTTCAGCGTTGTAAACAGCCTCGCCTCGGTATTGATCAAAATCCGTGTTCGACCAAGGACCGTAAAGAACCTCTCCTTCGACGGCAGTATAGCCGTAGCGCTGATTAGCGATGGTCTTGAGGAAAGTCGTACATCCTGAGCCCGGCTTGCCGAGGACGAGAACCATCTCACCAGGCTTTACCACACCGCGGAACTTGTCGAGGAGAGCAACCTGAGGAGGCTTGGGACCGAGACCCAGCATGTTGATAACAGGGCTGATAACATCGAAGAATCCAACGAAAGCATCCGGAAAGGTAGGGACGAAATTTGATCCGCTACCAAAGCCTTTTACGGTAAGGTCATCCCAGTAGACACCAATGTGCTTGGACTTGATCCCAGCCTCCTTCTCACGATCGAGACCACCACGCATGGCCGCCTCGAGGTCGAAGAGGGACTCAACCTCTGCATCGTCAGCCTCGATGTTCTTCTCGGGATCAACGCTAGCCCTGCTCTTCCTGCGACTCGCGCGTGAAACACCAGTGAACTCCCTCTGGAGCTCGGCAAACTCGGCCTCGGCTTGCTCAACAGATACGCCAGTGTTGCGAGCCTTGGAGTTACGCCGCTCAGTAGCAGGACCTCGGGTCGAGTCAGTGTCGATTGAGTGGCGGTAGGCAGGATCGGCCTGCTCGGTGTGATGGTTAGCAGCAATTGCCTGCTCGGCCATCTGAAGGTCCCTCTCAGCCATGGTGAGTGACAGTTGAATTGGTCGTGGTGGAGTTTGTTGAATGGTGCTCACGCTGAGAATGTGGCACTAACTGGGAGCCCAAAGTCACCCGTCGCGTAAAAAAGGAGTAGTTTATGAGATTGAACGCAATTGAAAGTAATTAAATAGTAAGGAGAGTAATAAGAAAAGAAGTGAATTGTATTTGTATATACGGTACAGCTTACTCTTGAACTGATCAAGGTTCGCTGTTAAACAAAGCAAGGGAAGCGCAAACAAAAAACAACCCGAACTTCCGCTATTATATAAGTGCCTGAAGAAATACTATGGGTCTGCCGTCTCCCTCTGGTTTCCTCGGGCATTACCAATCAAGAGTCGGGCGAAATGTCCCTGCCAGGGGCGTGCTCTTCTCCACAAGCTGGGAATCCCTTCAAGCAAACCATGCATCTCAGTGCTCGATGGGGCATGTCAAGTCAGGTCCGTGGGGCACCCGGGAAAACTTTGACTCATCTCGGACAAGCTCAGAGTGTGATTGGGCAGGAGAATAAGGTAAAAGATTGGCAGCCAAGCTGAATGGGGGTTGCTTCTAGAAGGATTGGGGTGTATATCCGAGAGGTTTCTTATGTTTTGGCGTCATTACAGGCTCATGACGGTGAATGAAAGAACGAATAACCAACGAATGAAGTTTTCACGAACCTAAAGAACAACAAAAGCTGTATACTCTGTATAAGTCAATCCTTGATTGCCGCTTGAGGTCCAAAACCCAATGCTCGTGTATCATACCCACCCAATCTCGCAGTGTGGAGAAGCTGCGGAAAAGGCAACGTTTAGACCAACGGCTGAAATCTCATCACTTGGTCCAATGCGATGGTGCATTTCGACTCATACCCCCATTATGGACTAGTGAATTTGTTGATGCAAAGTAAAAGGCTTAACATGCATCGGCGTGACATGCTCGTCAATCTAATTATCATTTCATCAAGGATTATCCGTATGTTATCGTAAACAGTTACCGACCATGGTACACATACACACACTTCAATCTATCACTATTGCATGGCTCAATCTCACATGCATGGAATCACTTTCGCCATGGGGTTCAAAGTGAGATCTGACCCGAGCATCAATATAACTCCACTTTCTCCTAAATCACTATTAATCCCTGCAAGTCGTTGTGAATCAAAAGACTCCTTGTCTCAATTTTGTAGAATTTCTATAATTCTTTTCTATAATTCTTTTCTAAATTCTTTTCTAAATTCCTCTCTAAATTCCTTTCCTAAATTTATTCCAAAAACCTCTATCGTGTATGGTTCGCAAAGTTCCGGCATTAAGGTTCTCAACCCTTGCCTGGTGAACCAGGAAAGGCATTTAGTTTCAGGTGAGCTCTCGCATCTTTATCCTCGCTTAGTCAGAGCATTTTTAATCGCCAACGGAAATAGACGGTCTCCGGCTCAATCGTTCCGCCCTTTGTCCGCCCTTTGTCCGTTACCGGCCGATCTCTCTACTTCATCCCTGAGGGCGTATATCCGGCTTTCAGGCCTCATTGCAATGACAATATTTCAACAGAGCACAAAATGTCTATTCCGCTTTTCCTTCATGCTCTACAGCCCAGAGCTCACCAAATCGAGATCCAGCTATCTCTACAAGCTCCCTTGGTCCGCCTGACTCTACAACAGTACCACGATCAAGCACAACGACACTGTCGAAGAAGTCCATGACCATTTCAAGTCGATGAGACACCATGACAATAGTGTAGCTCTCAAACTCATCGCGGATAATCTCCTGCATCGCCCTGTCTGTCACTTTATCAACACTGCTACTGACCTCATCCAGCAGAAGCAGTCCGCCTTGCTTCTCTCCCTCTCCCGCAAGACGATCGCGGACTCTGCGTCGTAGAATTGCTCGGCCAAGACTAAAGAGCTGCTTCTGTCCCGCACTGAGATCGTCGGCGCTCATACCGGCGTTGAGACTGCCCTTATCTTGCACAAAGCCTGTTAGTCGCACCGTGTTGAGAGCATCAAAGCATTCCACATCTGTGGCGGCATCGTAGGGGTCCATGTTGGCCTTGACAGAGCTGCCGTCGGGAAGAAAAACGGCGTCTTGAGGGATGCAGATGACACGTCTGCGTAGGGTAGCACGATCAATCTTGTGCAGATATATGCCATCGATCTTCATGTTTGTGGCACAAGAAGGAAGAGGATCGAGAAGACGAAGGAGAAGGAGTATCAGAGTAGACTTTCCACTTCCTGTCCGCCCACAGATTGCAACTTTCTGCCCTGGTAGAATTTCCAGCTCAAGACCGCGTAGAACAAGGCTGCAATCGGTTTCATTTTGGGTGTTGGCGTCGTAGTCATACGAGGCAGACACTTTGCTAATCTGCATGCTTCCATTTTGTGGCCAGGCCTCAGGGGGCTTGACATCCTCCCCAGGCATGTTTTCCGTCTCGGCAGTCTCGCTGAAAGACCTCAAGCGGCTTACAGCTCCCAGGGAAGTCTCTAGAGATGTGTAGCTTTGGATGAGATGCGACAATGTTTCACTAAATGTTAGAAGAGAGATCAGACTAGCACCAGTCAAGCCTGCGTTGGTTCTGAGCTGCGTCGCCAGTGAAACGAGAATAATAGCGTTGCCAGTTACCAGAAGATGGAGTGAACAAGAGAGCCATTGTTGAATCATGGCCAGGAGGTAAGCTGGTCGCTGAGACGTGTCAAGGAGCTGGAAGCTTTTCAACATGTCTTGTTCTTGCCAGCCAAATGCCCTGATAGTCGCGATGCCTTTCATGGTATCAGTAAAATGCGTGCTAGTTAACAGTTAGATATGTACTACAGACCGCGTTCTTGTGAACTTACTACAGTGGACTCTTTGCCTCAAGATCAAGGAGTCGCAACTGCCGTGACGTGCGTAAATAGAATTTTTGAATGAAATAGAGAACCCCTATCAAGAACGGGTAGCCCACGGCGAGGTAGGGCGATGCAGATGCGACTACGAATGCTGACCCGACGGCGTTGGAGGAATCCAGGGAAAAGTTGAGTAGGGCGATGGGTAGTTCGCTGTCCAGGAGGGTCATATCTTGTGAGAAAAGGTTCGTAACGATACCGGTATCAGTTTTAGTAAAGAACCTCAACGGTGCATCAATGATGCTATTCAAAGCTCGTTGATGAAATTCATTGCCTGCGGACGAAGTCATACCGATAAGGCTTATGACACCCTCAAGCATCAAGAATACCAAGAAGCTGGATCTCAAGAGTCCATAGATGCCCACGTAAAATGCAAAGGACCGGCCAAAGGCATCCTCAGCCCAAAACTTCATCCAGATGCTTGAGAGACTGTTGCTAGTACCAGCCAGTATGCCTGACAGAGCCACGGCGATGACTGACCAAAAGCCAACGCTCTTGAAGTAATGCATATAAATGGACAGATCACCCTGCTGTCTCGCTTTGTCCTCTGCTGCCTGAACGTCCAGAGAAGATGATGCGACTGGGACGGTAGCGGTAGTGACTCGTGTCTCGGATATCTCATCGTCCGATGAGGAATCTGTATTCTTGTGCTTGACACCGAGGCTGTGAACATAGTTGTTGTTCTTCATCAACTCGGAGAAAAGGCCTTGCTCAATAATTGTTCCATTTCCGAGAGCTATTATGTGATCTACCAACGGTAGATGCCGGACGGAATGAGTGCATATAACGACTGTAACGTTCCTTCGACGGGTGATGCCAGATGGGCCAAACACTCTTCGGAACAGCTCTGACTCGGTGTCCAAGTCTAGCCCACTGAGGATGTCATCAAATATCATCAAAGTTGCTTCTGAATATAGAGCACGCGCAACAGAGAGACGCTGCTTCTGACCGCCGCTGAGCATGATACCATTACTGCCAATCTTGGTGTCATGACCCTGCGGTAGGAGAGCAACGTCCGGGGCGAGCATGGTAGCATCCACGATCTCGTCATATTTGGACTGGTCGAATGTGCAATGCCCGATGATGTTGTCTCTGAAACTAGCATTGTAGAGAAAAGGAGTTTGTTCGCAGTAACCAATGCGATGAGACGGAATGAATGTCTGAATAGTGCCAGAAGATACAGGTAATTCACCAAGTAGTGCTTTACACAAGGTTGTCTTTCCGGAGGCAACCTCACCGACAACGATGGTGAGTTTGTTGGCTGGAATAGACGCGTTGATCTGACTCAATGTCATCTTGCCTCCCCATCCAAAGTATCCATTCTCTATTGAAAATGCCACCTC
This sequence comes from Fusarium heterosporum, assembly GCA_013396295.1. NCBI lineage: Eukaryota > Fungi > Ascomycota > Sordariomycetes > Hypocreales > Nectriaceae > Fusarium > Fusarium heterosporum. The sequence goes on along the minus strand of JAAGWQ010000075.1, from coordinate 253,170 downwards.
TTCGTTATCATTTAGAGCAGATGGATTCTTCTCGGAAAGCGGTGTCGAGTGGTGACTTCGGAAATCATTGCGCGGCTCAGCAGCGAGAAACCTTTGCACACGAGCTATACATGTCAGGGCTGCAAAGATGCCAGGAAGGCTTTGGAAGAGATTGATGACAGGAGATGTGAAAAGAAAGATGTATGACAAAGAGGTGAAGAGGGTGTTTACAGACAGCTCTCTCGAGGTGAAAGCAAAGGTTATGACTGGCGAGATATACAATGGAGTAAAGCCCAGCACAGCAGCGAGGATCAGTAACCAACGGAAGCTGTTGCCGACCTCGATCTCCCCAACGCGAAGAGACTGGATAAGATCAGCCACTGGACCGGCGATACCCGAAATTTTATACAGCTTCATCTGGGAGATTGCGTTGGCAGTCAACCCTACTCTGTTCTGTATCCTTGCCATCCATTCGCTCTGCCTCTTATCGACCAGCATGATCACCCAGGATAGAAAGAGGGCACAGATAGCAATGACAATAAGGGGAGAAATGAATGCTAGGCCAATTTTTCCATAAAGAAGCCAGCATCCAATGGCCACTTCCAGAGCATTAGCCCAGATTTCATGAGCATTGGACGCACCCCGGAGCACACGTTCTACATCAGAAGACATAAGTGTCAACGCAGCAGAGTCATCGGCAGCCGTAATCTTCATCAGCGTCGTCTTCTGGTATACAGCAGCAACTAGACAGCCTCTAATCGTATATAGAGCCTTTTGCTGGTAATAGCCATAGAATGCCGAAGAGACTCCAATACCAGCGTATACAAGGAACGCAGCGCCGATCAGGCCATAGCCTGTACTCTTCGTCTCTGGATCCTCGGGCATCTGGAGGTATGCGAGAGTGGAATCGATGAAGAAAGGCTGGCAGAATTTGAAGGCGATGACAGCGACTCGAGGAGCAATTGGTAGGAGGAATGGTCCTACGAGTGTTCTGGTCAAGTCCTTCAGCAGACCTGACTTGGGTTCTTGACGATATCGATGGACTCTGAGGTTCTTTGCAAGGCGTTTGAAAAGCTTGTTGGACGCCATGTTCTCTTCCAGTGGGTACAGATTGTCTACGGCTAATACCCCTCGATATCCTCTGAGGAACAGTTCATTCAGCCACGCGAATACACCAAGACTGAAGACGCTGCTTGATTCCTCGGGACTGTGCTCGTCGGCATTCCAGTGGATCCATCTCGTTTTGGGGAACGTTTCAAGGCATAGGATGGCTGCCTTGATTACAACGGAGGCAGTGAATAGGCGGGCCTGGGTACTTTGTTGCGATGTAGTTATGGTGAGCCAGGTGGTGCGCGCAGAAACAACATCAAATAGAATCGTGATGAACATATAAACATTGAGCAGAGTCGATGGCCTGCGGGCACAAGAGTGCTCTTTGTATGACAGCGCGATGGCCAGGACAGACGCAGTGAATACGAGAGATGATCCAGCGAGTGACAGGTCATGGACTATTCCTGGGGTTCCTGTCGCGATGAGGATAAGGATGGCAAGTTGCGTGGCTGAATACACAGCGAGGAACGCCTTTCAAGTCAATTATAGCACACCGATAACAAAGGTAATTGATGCTCACAATCTTGGCTGATTGAATGACAATGCCACCAACAATCCGTTCCCGTTGCGACAAGACGGCCACCCGTGCAAGTGTTGCCGCGATAAACACAACAGTCGGTATGATTGAGAAGAAGATACGCTCAAATTTCTGAGTGAAGTCGAAGTCGCCGCGACACCCATGGACTCCTGGACCCCAGGATCCATCGTTGAGACAGGCCGAGTCCATATTGCGCGGAGTTGTTCAAGTAATGGATGTGTGTGAATAGCGACGCAGATGCGCTTTTATTTTATTGCTGTTGATTCATTCTGAACTAGGCAATTGATCCGTCGTAAGACTGGGATAACATCGACCCGAGGACAATAACCAACGTCGTCAATTTTCCGGATGACGAAGTATACGCGCGGAGGATACGTCAAAATTTGAGTCTTTCTTTTGCTAAGCAAGGCCTTTACGCGTTTCGTTGTAAGAAGGGTGAGCCTTTGCTTCGATGATGTTTGAGTGAGGACGGTGTCTCATATGGAGGCAGGCGATTACCCGAGGTTCTTATGATAAGACTTAGCATTAGCAAAATGACGACACATACCTGAACTCGGTATGATATGAGAAGTGTTTAAGAGTGTATTCTAAGTTATCACAACATGCTATTAGTACTCTCATCTCATCATAAGCTTTTCAGCTCGTTGTGGCAATTCAGGCATGACGTGTGCGTGGCTTTCATAATGGTTAATGATCATACATCAACCAACGTTGTAGTTTCTAAAGAAACTAATATCTTATGCATAAAAATGAGGGTATTCACAGCTCCAATTGCGCCATTCAAATAATATTTCGCCATCGGCACTGGGCCTTACAGTGCAACCTTGCTATACGCCAAACCATGCTCCGTAACACCCCCACGCTTCTTGTGTTATGTGTGTTATGTAAGTGTCTATCATCAAATCGTCAAAATATCCGCAGCAGTGGTTACTGCGATGAAGGCTTTGTCTGGCGCTTCACACGCCCGCCTCGGTTGTCTTTGCTGGACTCAAGGGTTTCCGAGCGCAAAGATTTATATAGGGGTAGTATGAGTGATATCTCGGCAATCCGTCGACGTCCTCCATTAAAGCCTTGCGGACCTCGACAAGGAACATTTCGATTTGCAAACTCGTCCAGTTCAATCCATCTCGATACGGCCGTCGAGTCAGACCAACGAGGCCCCACATGATGGCGTCTCGCAAAACATGGCCGCATTCTTGGAGCCGCTGCTTTTTAGCCCACGGCCCTATGGGGCATTTGTAGGTCTTGGTCGTGATGTCTACAAAGCCTGCTTCGTGGAGCTCGCGCTCGACGTGGACGATCCCGTTGAAGTCAGAACCGAGAGCCGCCAAGCCGTCCTCAAGATATCGAGAAAAGTCGCGCAACGCATAGGGGCCGTCGCATGAGTCGTCATCGCAAGCTGGTATATATTGAAACTCCTGTATTTCCACATATCCTCCAGGTTTCAAGTGCCTACTTGGAATCAGTCGAGTTTGAGGGGGGGTTGTGGGTTGTCATACTTCCAGATTCGGTCCCATACAAGTTCTCTGTCTTTGAGCGAGTGTACCACATGCCGTAGATGAATATAGTCGAATTTGTCCTCAGGATACGTCCAGCCAGCTTCATGCTCGATGTCGTCGACAAAAAAGATGGCATTCTCAGGGACCCAGTCCGGCTGTATAGGCGAAAGGTCCATGCCATGAAATTGCGAGTTGGGATAATTGTCGGCGACTACTAGAGGTCAGCGACTCGGTTCGCATAATTTTAAGCGCAAATTGGCGAGCATGGGATCAGCCTGGGGAAGCCTTACGATCAATGCACCATTTTCCTATTCCCGTTCCCAGGTCGAGCACTTCAGCACCTTTTTCGAGCAAATCGCCAATGGGCGCAAAGAACAGGTTGCCCTCGCACAAGTACACAGTCAAGTTATGCTTGAGCTCCTCGCGATCCTGCTCAGCTTCATCGTTGGGGAAAGGGTACCGGCCCTGTCTATAGCTATGGTAACGTAAATTGCCGTCCATAATATGCTGCCGAATACTCTCGGTCAAGCTCCGGGTCTCATCCAGGTCATTGGGTGCGTGGTATCCATCCTCGATACTTCGTATTAGATCAGCCTCACGTGTTGAACCGACGGTCAGTGGAGAGACGTGTGAGGAAGATGGCGATGGGGGGGCCATATGGGGACGGGGCACAGGTCGAGGATTGTTTATGTTGGAGGGTTTTGCAGATTGTTCATCATTTTGTGACTTTGAAGAATCGGGATTTGGAGAGTGGTGGGATTGGCGGGGGATTGAATTTGGCGGCGAGTTCATTGTCGCATACCGCGCTTAGTATTTTTGGTCCTCAATACTGGTCGCGATGCAGCTTTTTTGGTGTCAGGGTGGAAAAGGTACATAAACTTATGGCACCAGAGACCGAACAGTTGAAATACCAAGGAATAAAAGACTTGGGACGTTGAACAAGATGGAGAATCAAAGTGCGCTAAGTTGAGAGTGAGCGGGATCGGGATGTAGTGATGAGTGGCCAATGCCTTGACGCCAGGGTTCTTGTAGCGATCCAAGCCCTACAAGGCATAAGTGAGGTAGGTCAAGATCAAAGCGTTGAGATGAAATGCAGACTAGAAGTTGAGGAGTCAATGAAAGAATGGAAGAGAGAATGAATTGTTAAAGGGTCTGGTCAGTTACTTAAAAAAGAGACGGTAAGGCCAGGCTAACTTGGGTTAGAATGCCAGCCCGACTACCGCATCCGCACGCTACAGCAGAAATGGGAAGCTATCAGGAAAAAGAAAAGAGGAGAAATATGCACCTTTATAAGAAGCTCCAATTCAAGCTCTAATCTAGGAAAGGGATTGTCGGCGTCGAATCATCTTGACTCGTGTGCTTGGACCTCGGCTTGGAACTAGCACATCACATTATATATCACCTTGTATACGGGTATATGGGTGTATGGATATAACTACGAAACTGACTTGTACCGACACTCTGGTACTAGGCAGTGAAAGAAAAATAGAAAATAAATTGTGGCTGTCCCAAAGAGTCCAGTCCAGTCCCAAGCTGTTGGTACCAGAAAAGAAATGCCGCCAAACAAATCATAACGCCGCAATCCACTTCACTCCTGTCAATGACCAGGGTCTTTGGCTAACCGAGTCAGAAGAAAGAAGAAAAAAGAAAAAAGACTTTATGCATTGTTGTTTGGCGGTCACACACTCACCCTGTGGACCTTGCTGGTCCCGCAGTGGATGGTTACACCGAGAGATAACATCGTACATGAACCATTGAGAGTGCTTGTAATCAAGTATTCTCTTTTGGCGCATCTCAACAACTGTCAATTCACGTAGTATCTTGGTACAGCTCATTAACAACTCATATACATTATGGATATCTTATGTCAACAAGTCATTTGCCAGCGACAAGATGGTCTGCAACGTCCTGAAGCAAGCAGATCGACATAGAATACGGATAAGATCACTTTTGCCGACAGCAGCGTTGCTTTTCTCCGATCAAGGTACACATTAACTCTCCATTTTGTATCGTTCATAGTTAATCTCTATGCTACTTCAAACAAGGAGCCTATATTCATTCTCTCACTTTCCACCTCCGCAACCTTAATCATCTTAAGAGATCCATAAATGCATTCGACATGACTCCTTATCCTCCAACACATCTAGTCAAACGCTTGTCATCCAGAGGCAAAGTGGCGAATGTCCATAGACTGCAATATCACAACACCATAATGTCAATGACGGACAAACAACTTATCATTAATACGTTCCCCTTCATATCACATACACGCATACCCCTGGCATTTGCATCGGAGCCGAATTGCGAGATGTTATAGTCCAGCAGGGGTATATGCGCGGTCCAACAGCCTGTTCGCATCAGTTTCCGCAACAGTCTAACTTGTTCGGTCAAGATCGTGTTACGTTACAGAGACTCTTTTCAGTGCGTTTATACGATCAGTTATGATATATCTGTGTTTCGTGGTGTAAGTGTTTGTCCGCGTACAGCTTCCGGTCGCAAGGATGTTTACAGGCTGCTATCTCATTTCACTAAGATGGAGCAAGAGTCCAGCGTGCTATCGAAGTTTGTCATACACTGGTCTGTCTCTTGATTATGTCGCCATCGGTGCCTTTTTTCCTCCTCTTCTTCTTCTTTTTTTTTTTTTTTTTTTTTTTTGCACACCTTGTATGAGAAACTTCGTATCATGACTTCAACCCCCCTCATCCTTCCATCATGACTTCAACTCCTTTGTTCAACATCACACTAGAGTGCATGTAACACCTAATTAGCTAAGCCAATTGTAGTTGTCTTGTTAGCAAAGTGACTGGTAACGCATTTTGTTCTGGTATATAATGTTCATTTCTTAGTTGAAAACCTATAGCTGTGATTTGGGTCGATGTAAAGTTAGCAAAACACGTATTCAGGTCACTGATAATACCAAAAGAATTATGATAAAGGTCATAAGCCGTATTAATTAAGCCGAAAACTACTAATCTCTAATCACCAAAAGTAACCACCATCAGAAATGGACCCCAAGCCTAATCTATCAAGTAAAGATATCCCAGTGCTAGATGAACCCAAAAATGCCCCAACGGTGTAAGAATGAACCAAGAACGTTAAACGTTACACATGCGTGTTTATCCTCGAAAGTAAGACGTGAATGCCGAGGATGCAATGTATGCAGTGCTGGGTGCAGTGCAACATGAGCATCATGAGACGCTCCAGAAAAGAAGATCAGAAACCCCTTTACAGGAGGAAAGCGACACCGGCCATGATGGCGGCGACACCAGCGAAGGTCTTCTGGGCGGCTCCGGCAGTGACGACGGGAACCTCGGGGTTGGTGGTGGAGCCGGTCTCGGCAGGAGGAGCAGGGTAGTCGGTGCCCTTGGCGGGAGGAGCGGGAACCTCAGTGCCCTTAGCGGGAGGAGCAGGAGCCTCGGGGCCCTTGGCAGGAGGAGCGGGAGCCTCAGGACCCTTAGCAGGAGGAGCAGGAGCCTCGGGGCCCTTGGCAGGAGGAGCGGGGTAGTCGGTACCCTTGGCAGGAGGAGCAGGAGGAGCAGGGTGCTCAGGGCTGACAGGAGGAGCGGGCTTGACGGGAGCAGAAGGCTTGGTAGGAGGAGGGTAAGGCTTGGAAGGCTGCTCAGGCTCAGGGACGACAACAACAGGAGGGTGGGCAGGAGTGACAGGCTTAGGAGGGGAGACAGGGCCGGGGCTGATGGGGTGAACAGGCTCACACTCGCCGTGAGAGCACTTGTTGTAGCTGTAGCAGTCCTCTGTGCACTCCTCGAAGTAGTATCGGTCCTCGTCGACATCGCAGACGAACTTGCGAGCGTAATCGGAAGAGTAGTGCTGGTCGCGCTGGCACTCGGAGCCGTAGCAGACGATGCGCTGGTTGCACTCCTCCTCGGAGTAGTCGGCGTAGTGGCACTTTCCGCTGTTGCAGATCTTGAGCTGGGTCCAGGTGTCGTCGTAGCACTCCTGGGGAGAGCAGTAACCGTCCTCGCAGACAATCTGGAAGTTGGAGCAGGTAGGGCAGTGCACCTGAGGAGCACAGTAGTTACCGTAGCAGATGATGATGACATCGGTGGGGATGGCAGCGATGACCTTGGTGACGGTAGCAGTGACGGTGGTGCCATCCTCAGTGCGGGTGACAGTGGCAGTGGTGGTGATGGGGTCCAGGGTCTGGGTGACAAAGTCGGTGTTGGTGACGGTGTCGGTCTCACCAGGGTTCACGCCGTCGGCGACGTAGATGGAGAGAAGGACGTTGATGGCGACCTGTCGGCGCATGACGCGCGAACCGGAGCTGAGGCCACCACAGGTCTCGGATTCCTCGCCAGGGCAAGCAATGTCACACTGGTCGGAGCTGACAGCAGGAGAAGTCTCGAGGTCGAGAGTGGAGCCACAGTAACAGCTGTTGTCGTAAAGACCAAAGAAGTTGGAGCCAAGACAAGCCTCGCCACACTGCTCAGCATCGTTGTCCTCGTTGGAGTAAGCCTGAGTGAAGCTAGGGAAGCCGTTCTCGGAGGAGAAGCAGCCGAGGAAGTTGAAGCCATCAGGGTTTCCAATGCCAGAAGCACCAGTGGTTGTGGCAGCAGCGCTACCGGTGGTGGTGCCGGTCTCGGTACCAGTCTCAACAGCGGAGGTGGTGGTGTTGGCGAAAGGGCCGGTGGTAGAGAACTGGGCAGCGGCCACATTGCCCATGGCAAGGGCGAGAATTTCGGTGTAACGCATCTTGATTGTGATGGTAGTTTTCTTGGAAGCGAATGACTTGGTTGGTAACGACCGGAAACAGCTCTCGGAAGAGTAAGCGAAGGGATCGAGGATGTTTGAGTTGCTTGATGAGGAGGGAAAGAAAGTTGTGTTTAGTTGGAATCAAGCTCTCTCTTTATACAAGATCTTGTCCCTTACCTGAGGGCTGAGATTGTATGAGTCTCCCATGGGTCACAGACTAAGCCTCAACGATAGTCTCATGGTCAGTTCGTCTCCTTGACGCATGCATCGAGCCTAACGCTAACAAAGTCCAGTCTAGAGAGCTGCGACTGTTGAGACATGGCGTTCCCGCACGACAAGCAAAGAATGTAGTGCCCCTGGCTCGACATGTCTCACTCTGCCCACAAGAGGGGGCTTGTTCTGCTGGGTGCTGTTAGGAGTCCCCGCTTCTTGACAGTCTACGACTGTATCTGCTATGCCTCCTGGTGTAATATTGCCCTGAATTCCATACACATGTGTTCAGATCGTGACAATCTGACATATCGACCGGGTTGCTGCGGCCTGTCGGTACTGCCCATAGAGAGCCACCAGGTGTCCACTGAGACACTATCATCCTGATGCCTTGGCAAAGTCTGAGTGGCCATCCCTCAAAGGAGACGACAGACGGTTGCCTCACAGCTACCAAACAGGATTGCGAATTCCTCAGTTTGTCTAATCAAGTCTACCAAACCTTGGCGGCATATCAACTTGGAAACCAAGAAAATCACAATTTCTCCACATGCGCCGCTGTCATTCCTGAATGCGTCAAACCATCGCACTTGCGTATTAGAATCAGACACCCTTCTTCTTGGCAATTCTTCCGCCAAGGGAACCCGATAAGTGAGGGACCTTCAATGTTCATCAGTAAATATCGTCATTATTGGTCACCGGGAGTAGACGAGCAATCTCTGAAGTGTTGTGACTCCAACAAAAACACCATATCTTCTTGACTATACTCACTCGAGTATCACTCAACATTAACTTTAACGTTTTCAGCGGCTTGGACCCTACGAGGAGGATAAAAGACCAGTAATGGCTTCGAACCGTTTATCAAGCCCCTCCCTTCAGCCGGTTGCGGACATTCTTCAACGTGATCCGGGAATTAGGATACGGACTCGCGGAAGATCTTCGTATCTCAAACGAAACCTGAGCATTTCGATAAGAGTCTAGTTCTGATCCCGTACACGGAGACATGTACACCCTCGGAAATTAACAAAAGATCCATAGGGGAAATTGCGCGGGCGGGAAAAGGAAGAAGGTTGTTTTGCAAAGGGAGAGCTCAAAGCTGAGGTATGAGACACTGAAACAAACATCCAATAGACCCCGCTTGTGTCATGCGGGCCGATGATTTTCGCGGAGGTCCCCCGGAAAGTGTAGGGTAATTTCGAGATTGTTAAGGTAAGGCTCACAAGGCTTGTAAGAAATGCCTCAGGGTATTGAAAAAAAAAGAAATTGCAAAATATTTTGAGGGATTTCTGTAATGCTAAGTTCTATTGCAAATGATTTCACCTTGTTGTGGAGATGATAGTCCTGATAATGACTGTTCAACACTGGTGTTAAGGCTAGGAGCAATGTAATTGAAGATCCACCACTTGTCGAGGTGAACATTATGGATAAGTCTACTGGCTGATAGCAAACGAATGTTCAGGGAAACCCCTGCTGGTCCATAGTCCCTTGATAAGGTCAGTTTAGATCTAGCTAGTAAATATCAACTCCACAAGTGGTCCCTCCGATCTAAGCATGTAAGTTTTTGTATACTTAAGCATTACTGACATGACTACCAATGCAGGTCTGGTCGTAAGGAGCTTTTCTTCCACTAAGTGGACGAGTTACCTGGAGCTGTCATAGTTCAATAGAACACAGATCCATAACGTTGAAAGAAGCTTCCACTAGGACTCAGTCTAAAGCCTAACGTTGAGTGCTTCGCGAGGCTTGAATAGTAGAGGGAGCCATGCTTCTAGCGTAGCCTCTCCCGTCGGCTTGAAAGTCGCCGTGCCAAGTCGTTGTTATTGCATCCAGTGCGTTGCGAAACCTAATGCAGGTACAATAACACCTTAGATAACGCCTCTGTTACACCATATGCGCCTCCACACTGAGTGTTGATGTGCCTGTCGATCAGATCAACAGTTTCGCCCCTGAGGCGCATTGTGTGTTTGGTCTCGTACTGCAATACACGCTTCGGGAAACGGCTATAACAACTGACTGAGGCTGTAGGAATGTTGATAGTGTGCCGTTGAGACCATTCCAGCTCCTGATCAAAGCTAAACTCTATCATGCAGAACGCCCGCGGGTCACTAATCTCCACCGTCATTTCGTACCATCGCTTGTGATGCCAGGGCGAAAGCTCATTTGTCGCCTTATGCAAGCCCTTCGAAGGAGGCTTACTCTGGTGAATCGTGGCTTGTAGTAAATTAGCTATGTGGTAGCCAAAAGTCGAGATTGTTTCGTCTTGAACAGCGCATAGTATCTTGGTGCGGTTGTGCTGTGCCAAGCCACATCAAGGGAGAGATACATTGCTTATTCTTCTTTATGCCAGTCAAGCTGCCTCCCTTGCCTGGTTGGTCTCGCAGTTCTCCTTTCTTTTTGACCTGACACTCTCCATGCCGATCTCGGTGAGATTTACATAAGGTTAAAATGGCAATACTTGTGGACTCTAGCGAGGGTTGGTATCGCAGCATGCTTCGACTGAGACAGGAGACTCTTCCCTTGAGTGCGTTGCTTTGGTGTTGTCGTTCCTAGGACTTTGAAAAGGATTGCTGCCCCCTACCAAGGTTCCAAGAACTGGATCAAAACAACTTTTGTCAACATAAACAGTGGTTGTAAGCATCATTCATCCCGCGATCCTTGGACCCCCAGACCCCTAATGCAAGTTGGTATCTCGCTCTTTCTTCTTCAACGGCCCAGCAAGGTTTTGATACATTAGATCAGTGTCGTACCTCTCCATTACGAATGCTATCTTCATTCCCATCGCTCTCGTTCTTCGCGGGCTATTGGTGAAAGGCGAACAATATTTTGGGGCTACAGACTCTCCATTGTGTTTCCGCGCAAACCAATAGACTATTTTATCATCATCCTTACGTCCATATCGAATACTATTAACAATTGATAGAACATCTCTTCTATTTGACCCAGATCATGGCCCTTCATGCATAACCCTAACCCTCATCTCAACAGCCGTGCCCAGTAGCCGAAGATCTATGGAGGGGGAGGGGTTAAATGGAGCCATGCAAATCGCAACGCAACCATCATCGCATCAATGATTGGTCGGGTCTCTCTGGATAAACGACCCCATGTCATCATGCCCATGATAAAAAGAGCCATCATGGCAGCTCGTAGAGAAATGTTCAATTGACTCCTAATCTCACATTCAGGCCCTTCAAAATGACTGTCTCAAAACTCCCCTTCCACGCCGACCATATCGGTTCTCTCATCCGCCCTGAGTCGCTATCTCGCACTCAGGAACAGGCCGATGCCGGCCAAGTCTCCTCCGAGCAGCTCGCCACCACGCAAAAGGCTGCTATCGCCGATATTGTCAAGAAGCAGCAGGACCATGGAGTCCGCGCCATTTCCTCTGGCGAGTTTGATCGCAAATATTACTTCTCTGGTTTCTTCGAGCGTCTAGGCGGTTTCCGCGAGGTAGAGCCCGTGCCTTGGGACCTTGTCCGTCTCTCCGCGCCTCCCATCGCTGCTCTCAAGAAGGCTGGCAAGCAGTACCCCATGGCCGCCCTGTGCGAGTCCAAGATCGAGTACAAGCAGAGCCCTTACCTTGAGAACTGGAAGATGCTTCGCGAGTGCCTCCCCCGCGAGCAGTGGGCCGAGTGCAAGTTCACCATGCCACCACCCTGCTATTTCCACCTGCGACTCGCCTCTGGCAAGTGCTACAGCCCTGAGGCTTACTCCAACGACGAGGACTTCTTTGCCGATCTGGCCAAGGCCTACCGCCAAGAGTTCAAGACCTTGTACGACGAGGGTGTTCGCAACATCCAGATCGACGACCCTACCCTTGCTTACTTCTGCTCCGATGAGATGCTCCAGTCTTTGAGGGACGAGGGCGTTGACCCTGATAAGCTGTTCGACACTTACCTCAAGGCTCATAACGATGCTATTGCCGACCGACCTGAGGGTCTTCATGTCGGACTACATGTCTGCCGAGGTATGTATACGCTCTACACTATATCTTCAAGCCCACTTACTAACACATAACAGGCAACTTCTCCAAGTCCATGCACTTCAGCGAGGGCTCATACGAAAAGATCGCCGAAAAGTTCTTCACCACCCTCAACTACGACACCTTCTTCCTCGAGTACGACAACCCCCGCTCCGGCGGTTTCGAGCCCCTGCGTTTCCTTCCCAAGCACAAGAACGTTGTTCTAGGTGTTATCACCACCAAGGAACCCGAGCTCGAGGACGCCCAGGTCATCAAGCAGCGAGTCCTCGACGCCGCCAAGATCATTGCTGATGGTCAAGGCCGCAGCCTCGAGGAGGCTCTTGAGACCGTTGGTATTAGTCCCCAGTGCGGTTTTGCCAGTGTCGCTGTCGGTGCTGAGGGCATGACTGAGGATAAGATGTTCGCCAAGCTCAAGCTCGTCAAGGACGTTGCTAATGAGATCTGGCCTGGTAAGGCTTAAAGCCGCCAGCAAGGGTAAATAAAAGGAAGGTTAGCTGTATATATGTTTCAACACTTTGGGTACGTTTCAACACTTTGGGTACAACTGGCATAGCGTTGGTGGCAAAATAAAAGAATGAATGATGATTTCTGACGACTTTTTCATGCTACTGTGACAGTATTGAGGTATCTAAGTACTATTGAAACAGTTCAAAGTCTCATATGTTGCGGATCTCATGTGGACTGGTGAGTATAACGCCGTACTGTGGTAGGAGTATGGCATTTCATGAGGACCGAACAAAGCATTTCCAACAAGAGACTGAAAACTGAACTATGTATGCGCTGCAGAATATAGAGGCTATGGGAAAGTATTGTCATGTGGTCCATTTAACCGGACAAGATCAACCGTGAATTATTGCTAACATCAGTTGATAATCCACAACTTGTATCAATCTGAAAATCAGACAGCGTTCATTCGGATGTTTATCTCCGTTTTAAACTAACAGACTGTGAATTTCGGGTCCGGCGCTGCTCTAGTATCAATACAGAAGGATACTCCACATAACACTAATCATCACACAACGCAAACACCAGAAAGCCAAGAGACCTTTGTAAAAGATTCAATTCATTGTAGGGGGGGTATGGGCATTATTCCTCCATCCCGCACGTCCTTCCGTCGTATTACAGTATCTAATTTGAATATGTACAGTGCATAGGTATCTCATGCAGTCTATGTGAAAGTCTTCATCACAAACATCGCAGTCTAAATAAACTTGAAAAGATCGTTCCAATTGTTCCCCACCTCATACACAGTACAAGATATCTTGAGGGTTTTCTTTTTTTCCTTTCTTTTTTCATTCTTTGTGTCTTCTGGAAAGGCACTTAGGCCTTTGCCTTCTTGGTCTTGTTGGCCTTCTTGAAGCTCTTCTTGGGCATGCGTGCTAGCCAGTAAATGAACAACGCGGCAGCAATGTTGAAGAAGATGTAGATCCACAAGAGACCAAAGTTGCGCCAACGGTCGGCATAGTCGATGTTGACACTGGCGAGGTAGGTGTTGGTTTTATCGATGGTGCAAAACTGGCAAGTATCTGTGGCGTTGGGGTCGACAAAGTAACCGCCAACCGACTTGATGTAATCGCCCATATACTCGGCACAAGTGGAACCGCTGGGTGGCTGTATAGGGACCAGTTCGTTGGAAGCACAGACAACATCGGTGTTGGCAACGCCTGTTGCTAACATACCGCCCACGAGATATGTAAACGGCGATACGTAGTACATGAAGATCCAGAAGCGAGGTAGAGAGTCCTTGGTAGCGAGGACACCACAGAAGATCAGACAGAGCATGAACAGCAGGTTAGCGACGTTCGCACCACCTTCAGGTGTTTCAAATCCGGCGATAATCATAGTCGAGAAGGTAGCGGTAAAAATGAGGAAAGCCAACAACAACAGGAACATAAGAGCACCACGCTCGGTGGTTTGACCGGCGTCCGAAGCATTGTTGTATAGACCGACAGGGTAGTACCAGGCAAAGTACATGATAACAGCCATCAAACTGTTCCAAGGTAGTTCGACAATAATTTGCGCCAGCATGAAGATTTTCCACGAATAGACCTTGGACGGACGCTCGCGAACTTCGTAGAGGGAACGCTGAATGACGAATTGAGGCATAGACTGTTGTACCAATTGACCAAAGATAGTGAGCAGGTTGAAAATGGCAAACATCTGGTTCTGGAGACCCTGAATACTGTTGGGAGCGTTGAAGAAGACGAAACCGATAAAGAGAGCGACGAGCGAGCAAAGAGCAGCCTTGGAGTAGATATAGACGGGCATACGCCAGTATTGCTGGAACACGCGGTAGAGGACTTCCTTGAATTGAACAGTCATAGGGGCAGCGAACTCGCGGTAGCTACCGTCGTCAACCCCGGTGTCCTCGACGCCCTGCTTCTCTTGCTTAATTCGTTCGAGTTCGGCCTGGACCTCCTGGTACTCTGGACTGTCGCGCCAGCTCTGGAACCAGTCGAGCTCAGTGTGGGATCCAGGGGCGGCACCGATAACTTCCAGCATCCACTCGGCGGGGTTAGCCTCAGGGGGGCATGTGTGACCGCTCATGCGCTCAAAGTAACTGATCATGGTCTTGGAGTTCTCGCCGATATCACCGAAATACACCGTCTTTCCACCCTTGGCCAGGAAAAGGAGTCGATCAAAGCGCTGGAACAACATGGCAGAGGGCTGATGGATCGTGCAAAGAATGGCTTGGCCTGCGTTGGTCAACTTCTCAAGAAGATCCAAAATAGCCCATGAGGTTTGAGAGTCGAGACCGGAAGTAGGCTCGTCAACAAAGAGCAGCAGAGGAGGTTTGGCAGCCAGTTCGACACCGATAGTAAGACGCTTACGTTGCTCAACATTGAGACCTTCACCGGGAACACCAACCACAGCATCGGCATATTCCTCCATATCGAGCAGCTTGATAACCTGATCCACATAGTCGAGCTTCTCCTGCCTAGGGACATGAGCAGGCTGGCGTAGGAGAGCACTGAAGTTAAGGGCCTCGCGGACAGTCGAAGTCTGAAGGTGAAGATCCTGCTGCTGAACGTAACCAGTCTTGCGTTGGAAAGACATGTCTCGAGGGCTACCATCAACCAACATTTCGCCTGTGATAACGCCCATAGAGGTACGATCGGCCAAGCAATCAAGAAGAGTAGTTTTTCCGGCGCCGGAAACTCCCATAAGAGCAGTCAAGGTACCAGGCTTAACCCAGCCATCGACATGATCCAGAATCTTGCGAGTCTCATCCTTGATCTTGACCTCATAACAGACATCATGCCACTGGAAGACCGAGGTCTGCTCCTGAAGCATACCACCATCCTTGTGAGTTCGGCTTCGAGTGCGTTCAGCGGTGACAACGGGACCAATGTGAGCCATGGCAGCCTCAGGGTCACTGTGCTTCTTCTCGGCATTGGCAACGGCAGCAGGCTTGTGACCACGTCGGTAAACCAAGACCTCACCCTTGGACTTCTTCTCAGAAACGAGTTCAGCGGCAGTGATGTAGGTGAAGGTGAAGAAACAGATCCAGGCGATGACAATGCCGAAATTGCGCCAGCGGTTTTCCCATTTGTAGCCGAATTGGAGCTCGGCGTAGCGGTCACCGTCCACAGCAGACTTTCCAATCTCGGCACCGACAGCACTGCATACACGGCTGGAGGAAGGTACGTTATCGTATCCAGGAACTGCGGGGTTAGGGATGAATTGGTTGCATTCGTATTGTCGGTTGTGGAACTCGTTGACGACGACAGCCTCAAAAGCATATGCGATAGGATCGATCCAGTATAGCCACTTACACCATCCAAGCATATACCGCTTTGGAATGACGAAGCCAGTGAAGATGACAAGATCCAGAATCAAGATAGCGGCAGGGACAAGAGCCTGGAAGAGACTGCGAGTAGCAGACGCAATGGTACGGAAGATTCCAGACATGACCAGAACGACAACGAAGGACATGAGCATAAAAAAGAAGAATGCTCCGGGTTCGCGTTTCAGGTTCGTCATGAAATAGAGCGTAATATTGAAAACAATACAATTGGCGATTTTGTACGGCATGTCGCAAAGCATAGATGCAATAGCTTCAGCGGACGGGTGATAAAGAGCGTAACGACTATGCTTTTCCACAATAGGACGTTGCGCATACAGGGCCAAAATCTAATCATTGGTCAGCATCATACAGAGTTAAACATGTTCTGGAACCCTACCTCAAGAGCACTTGCGAAAGCGTTCATCAAAACAGCAAAAAACAGGAGAGCACCACGCTGGAAGAAACTGCTTGAAGAATCATCCAGGTTGTAGAAGACGGAACCGATAATGAGAGCCATAACGAAGTTACCGATCAAGGAGCCAACTGTGACACCAGGGTCACCCTTGAGTCGCAACCATCCACGCCACAGACAAAGCTGGATTTGCTGCATGTAGGACAGAGTGTAGGGAGACTTGAGACGCTGGCGCTTGGCCTGCTGAGCTTGCTTGGAAGCACGGAAAGCCTCGGCGTCAGGGCCGTTGATGGGATGAGCGACCTTGTAATTCTCAATCTCAACTTGCAGCGCCTTATACTCGGCGCTGTTTCTCCAAGCAGTAGCAAACTCGTCAGGAGTACGAGGGACCTTGCCCTTGAACCCATCTCGCACAATTCGCTCATTGGGGGCCGTCATCGACGTGAGGAAATCGGGAGTAGTCTGGCGAAGCGGGCATTCGAAACCGAGATTAATGAAATATTGCTTAGCAGCATCGGCACGACCAAAAAAGATTTGGCGACCCTCATAGATGACGGTAGCCTTGTCGAAAAGGTCATAGGCGCTCTGGGGTGACTGGTAAATAGACACGACAGCGGTGTTGTTGAAGAGCTCGGTCTGAAGGCGAAGAGTTTTGCAAAATTCGATGGCGTTGGCAGAGTCAAGACCTCGAGTAGAGTTGTCCCAGCACTGAAGAGGAGCACCAGACAAGGCAGCCTCGGAGATGGTAACACGCTTGCGCTCACCACCTGAGACACCACGAATGTACTCGTTACCGACACGAGTGTTGACAGTGTGAGCAATGCCAAACATGGCCATAACGACATCTCGGAGGTGATCGGCGAAGTCGTTCCTGTTGAGGCCTTGAGGAAGTTCACGAGGCTGTCGAGCGCGAGCAGCGAAAGTAAGGGTGTCACCAACAGACAACATGGGGAAATGAACATCGATCTCGGCGGTGTAGATGGCTTCACCACGGTGGTGGGAGTGCATCTCTTTCGCGGTCATACCTGCGAGGCGTAATGTTAGCGATACTGGTGGCCTGTGCATATGTAGGTACGAGAAGAGGCGCGTTCCACATGGACCTGATCACCACAGAAGATCGAATCTTGTGAAACCGCGGTACCCCGTCTTCGTAACAACCGGGACCTGACTCACCCTGATAATTGAAGTAAGAACCATCATCAACGTAGATACCGTTCAGTTCACCAGCAATGGTCTTGAGAGTGGTGGAGCAACCAGCACCGGGAGGTCCAAGAACAATAAGCATCTCACCCGCGTGAACAACTCCGTCGAAGTTGCGCAGGATATCGATGCGCTGTCGGCTCCTGCCAGTGAGCTTGCCGACAAGGTCGCTTAACCCAAGCCACACGTTACTAACAGAGGCCTGGTAATCGCTTGCACCTCCGTAGCCGTAAACGTTGAGGTTCTGGTAGCAAACACCAGCGGATCGGAAACCATGACCATCCTGACGAACTAGCTCAACAACGGACCTCGCCCATTCCCGAGCGTTGAAGTTGGGGGAATTGGGGTTAAGAGGTGAGTCCTCGCCAGCTTGGAAAGGATTCTGTCCTGTTGGATGAGTGCCAGAGGCGTGTGAATAAGAGCGGGCCAGAGCCTGGACGATGGAAGTCCGTCTTTCCATCTCGGAATCGTCATCATCTTTACCCAGAGTTTCGGCGGGTGACGATGTTGGCTTCTCGTTGATCGCTTCGTCGACGCTGTCGTCGTGGTGTTTATCGGCAAGAGGTATGGGGTGGTCAGTGGATCCTGCCCCGGGAGCACCCTGCCTTGCAGCAGTGGCCTCGTTATTGGCGTTGATCCCGTAGAGCGCCGACATGTTGGGCTAAGACTGCTGGTCCTACTGAGGGATATCGCAATCAAGTCTGTAAATCAGGTGGGGGAGGCCCCAGTGACTCTCAAAAAAAAAATGTTTCCTTATTCCAGAGCCAAGATGTAAGTTGTTTAGGGGATGTTGTGTACTTGGGTGAATTGGTCGTCAAGTGAGATGGAAGACAAACTGGTACAACAAGTGAAGGAAAGTATTAAAAGATATTAGAGATCGACAGAGAGTAGACAGCCGACCATGAGGGAGTAAAATATCCCGTAAAAGAGGCGTGCAAGGAAAAGAGATCCAAACGTTGGAGGGAGGTCCAGTATATGAATGAGCTTCGTCTCAGTCGGTCATGGGTTTCCCGCAGCAATAACCCATAACAGATGGAGATAAACTCGCGTGGGTCAAGGTCCACCGTGCCACTAAGCCTAAAGGCGAAGTGTAAACGACGATGGTGGATGCTAAGCTAATTCTAGCGCGGCTTTTGGAAGTGCAATCGGATGCGACTGCAAGCCTTTGCAGGGGTTGATTAGGTTGCTTTCCGCTGAAATGACTTTGAAGGCGGCCGCTCCGAGGGGTGTGTCTCGTAAGAACAGGCAGCTTTAAAATTTATTTCCATGTTTAAATCTGGTATCCGCGAAGTTATTATTCTTTTTCCAACCTCTTACTGACACAAGATATCGCCACGTTATTTCCATTCTGCGGTAGATGAGCATCCATGTATCGACGGTGTTTGATGATGCCTACAAAGTCCGCAACCCTTATCCACTACGCCTTCATCTCCCCCAGCTTTAATCCGCCAGCACCTCCTTTCGCAGAGTATCAAGAGTCCGACCCGATACTCCATGACTATTGGAGCAGTCACAGCGGGGATGTGTTGACTCAACCATAGGGACTATTGCGTACTCATTGTCCAGTCCTTGGCGGATAACGGGTACCTTCAGACTCCGATACTCCAGCTTACAGCTAATTATAAGCGAAATAATCCTGGAATTGAGGTGAATGGCATACATACAAACCCCACTAATTCCGCAGCCCCTGGATAGTGGTCCACCATCCATGTCGACAGCCATTCCATTGTAGGCAATTCACGATTGGTTGCATGAGTTAATATGCTTTACAATGAGCGTTGAAGGCTCACATCAGCCACGACACACAAGACTGTTTACCAAATGTGATGTCTGATGTGCACCATGATGAGGCTTAAAGTACATTTGAAACGTGCCACCCAAGAACTTTATACTGACGGCTAAACCAAACAAGTTGACAGGTCATCACGCTGTTCAGACTCTTTTGTCGGGGCCGTTAATTATATGACTTTTACGAAATAGTATCCTGGGATTCCAGATATAGCAGCAGCATCAGGGGGTTTCCTATTAAACCCAGATCTTCCATCCGATCGTTTTGGAAATGATTGAAAACTTAATTATTCCTTACAATTCCATTGAGACAAGATGCGAAACCGCGTGTTAACCGTTCGGGTCCTTGTTAGAACCCGTCCCGCTTAGCATCCAACGTTCACTGACTGTCCGGATAGAAGATCCCCCGGTAGGATGGAGTTGTAGCCTCTGATTGGTGAGCTCGAATATTCTGGTGTTGGCAATCTCACCTTCAGCAGCAGTCAACTCCTCCGGGAAATACCCCACCCCTGAACATGTACAAGGGTGAGCTTCACGATCCGAGAGGCTCAGGCACCTAAATTGTTGTTGACCAAGACTGACCATCAGCGCCAGGATTGTTTCTCAGTATTAATGGATTTGGACTGGTCATTGAATAATCAGGCTGACTTAGAGGCTAGAACCGTCAATGCGGGAGATGCTCAGGGCACACCCCCGGTATTTAGTAGCTTGTTTTTATCGGGGTCTTCTAAGGACCCGACAGCCCGTCAAACCCGTCAACCCGGCCCGCTAGCCCAGCTTGACCTTCACCCGGCGGTTTAATCCTCAATCCTTTACTGACAAAGCATATTCATTGTCGGGCCAGGTTTGGGTCTTGACCCTTTTATGGGTTGTTGTTGATGGCATGTTGTCTGTCATTAGTTATGTACTACATATAACCAGTGAAGATAGATTGGGTTGGACAGTTACAGTCAGATCTACTGAGCAGGGTCTACCATCTGACTACAAACCAAAACGTCCTTTTTACCCAGCCCATGCCTTATATAAGCCACAATAAGCCAGTTTCTTGGAGCGACTTTAACTAGTCAACTTGAATATCAGAAGTGATAACGAGAGCTTGGATATCTTGGCATGAATGCCAGCAAACCACAGTTGAATGATTTGATAGAGTCAAATTACCCTCGATCATTTGCTTTGGTCAATACAATCGAGATCGGATCAGGCTTGGACCACTCAATGTCTCAATGCCCCCGTCAATCATTCATTACCTTGGTATTGCCGGCCGAAAATCTCGTTTGATGTGACGCTGAAGGTTTTGATGCAAAGCATCATTAGTATCGTCTTTTACTTACACAGTAATTATTTTCTTGTTCGGTTCCACTTTACTGGCTCTTTCCTTCATCGATTGGTGCTGAAACTCGTAATGGGGAGGAATTTGAATTCATTTCAGTCAAATCATGCGCTACGAATCCGAATGCGAATTCTGCGAACGTAAGATGAAAGACCCTCAAATCTTACAACATGAACTACCTGGCCAAGCTATCCAAGGGTCCCGCAGCTTGTCAATTCTAGAGCTCGAAGAATTCAAGACAAGGGTGCGGTCGATCACCTAACGAGGTCCGCCTCCAAGTCCGCTCCGCAACTTCAATAACTCGTCCTACAGAGTAGTGCTAAGCTAAGATAACACAATTCGATCACCCTGATAATAATCTAACTTCCAGAGTCTAAACACATGCGTGCATGTTGACGCAGGGGTCAAGCTGACTGGATACTGTGCTTCCGCAGGCTTGCGCATCCCATGATGTGCTGACCGCGTGTTATTCACATGATTGGCGATGTACACGTCCTCGGATGAGGGGCATTACTGTTGGTCATTAATTTGTGAGTTGAGAGCACCTGGCTTGGATTCATTCTGCCAGAAGTTTGTTAGTGTCATCTGGGACAAGTTTCTGACCAACAGTCTTGGCCGTGAAAAGACTTTTGAATTCGATCGAATAGCTTCTTTTAACCATATGGGGTAACAAATGATACAGTAAATAGTAAATATCAATCATGACATAAGACATGCTTCGAGATACGTGTTCCTAGGTCCAACTCAGTGTTTATGGAAGGGATACCTGGTGAATCTAGGGTGGGCAAGTTTGGTGGCTATTTGTTCCAATCATCATCACAACATCATTCATTGGAATGGATGACAGTGGCGTGTAAGACAATTTAGTCCAAGGACCTTGACAAGTATCTTGATTATAATTCCTGTCAAGCTTTTCATCATGCAACCAAAAAAAAAAGACGGATGTTCCAAATGGTCCATCGCTTATGAATACCAATACTGTAATAGTAAATTTGGTACAGGTTATGTAAACCACAAACACCTCGGGAGGACAAAGCATTTGGAAAAAGCATAAGATCCGGAGCTCTGTGTACCTAGCTTTGAATGAATCGCATACTTACTTTTGCACCTGGTTTCATCTTCCTAATCATTGACGATCAAGCGTTCAATAGCCCAATAATATAGTTGTGTACCAAATACGAACTACATATGCCCACTGTAATGATTAAGCATAAAATGATTGAACTTAAAGATGTTCTTAAGAGCATCAAGTTACAGTGGTAGTGATCAACTTTAGGAACAAC
The DNA here is from genome assembly GCA_013396295.1 of Fusarium heterosporum. Classification (NCBI taxonomy): domain Eukaryota; kingdom Fungi; phylum Ascomycota; class Sordariomycetes; order Hypocreales; family Nectriaceae; genus Fusarium; species Fusarium heterosporum. Next base: position 231,348 of record JAAGWQ010000075.1, on the reverse strand, counting down.
TAAGGTAAAGAACCATAGCAAGCGAGTTAGATACCAACAAGATAGGGTATACATTCTTGGAGTGGTTTTCAAGCCATAAGAATATCTCTGTTTTTACAAAAAGTTGATTCCCACGCCGACCTGGAGCCCTTTAGTCGCAGCCTCTCCCTTTCTCAGAGCCAAAGGCAAGCTAAAGTTCAGCTCGAATCTCGCAACAGGATGCGCATACACAAGTCCTACACCAGCAGCAACACTCGGTACGCCGTTAAAGAGCTCGCCGACGGCGTTCACGACACCATCTCGGACAGCAGATCCGGACAGTTCTTGTGTGGAAGCACCGCTAGTAGACTTCTTTTTGTCTTTAAGAGCGACGAGACGACCACCGTTAGCAAAGAGCTGGAATCGTAAACCGGAATCAGGTCCCTTATAAGGCACAGGAAGAAGCATGTTGACACTGCCGGCAGCAAAGATATCACCTCCAACAGAATCGAGACCATCATGAGGGCCGAGACCACCAAGCTTGAAGCCTCGCACGTCTGTCGGTCCACCGAGTTGAAAGCGGTCATTGATACGAGTCGGGCGAAGCTTGCCACCAAATTCATAACCAAGGGGAAGAGGGCAGAGTAGGCCCAACCTCAACCCACCACCGATTGAAATGCCTGTTCGCCCACGAATCCCAGGAAGGGGGATCTCAGTGGCACCACCGACCTCAAGCTCACCCTTGGAAAAGGCAACATCTCCAGCAAGGGGACCGAGACCAGCAATTTCAAGTCCAGATCGAAGCATATACCCGTTTTGAGGAAGCTGAGGGTTGTCACGCCTTTCACGGTAAAATGTGTGCTTGATTGAGCTCTTCATGGAGTCGCCAGCATCTGCACGGACAGTAGGACTGGCACCTTCAGCGAGACCCGTGATTTGTCTCCAGACGCCTGAGTATTCGACGGCCTGTGTGTCACGCTGTTCGTTGAGCCACGAGAATCGTAGTGTTCCACCTTTGAGAACCTCCTCATGCGATGCCCATGGCTTCTCAGCAGCCGAAGCCATACCCTCGAGCGCCACCCTCATATCAGGATTACTAGCAACAGGTGCGGTGATGTTGGCGCTATAAGCTGAGCGTGTGCGTGTTCCAGCCTTTGCATTGAGCGTCAGCATCTCAGCACCACCAAACATGTTTCGCCATAACAGCGAACCATAGGCAGATCCCTCGCCATTGCCAACATCTGTGCCGGTTTGCAACTTGAATCGAGAGAGCTCCTTGACTCGAATATCGACGTTAACATCGGTAGGCGAGGTAGAAGGATCTGTCTGTTGTGCGGATGTAAGAAAAACCTCAGGTTGAGGTTGAAATATTTCTACATATTGGTTAGTTTATGTTGCGGTGAAGGAAAGACAAGACGCACGGAGGGCATCGAGTTTGTTGCTTGCGATACGAAGACTGTTTACAACCCCACCGACGGTTGAATTTTCGTTCAACTTATCGCCAACAAGAGGCTGGAAAATAGGATCGAGGAAATTTGTTCGTGTGTTGGTCGCACCATGGATTCGAAGCTCGTTGACAGTCATGGGCGCCAACTGCTGATCATCAATCTTGGAGATATCAGCCAAATACTCAGAAACTTGGGAAATATGATAGGTAACACACCACCTGCGCCATGCGCCGTTGTTTGGCTTCATCTTGTCCTTGTTGGAATTCAGGCTTCGATTCTGCTTCGTGCAACAAAGAACCGGTGTCGGAATGAAGCTTGTTGAAAGGGTCCAAGGACTATTTTATCTTAGTTGCTTTGCTCTTTCGAGGTTTGTTGACGAGATTGACTCACCGAACCCCCAGTTGATCCGGGAATCGCAGCCATTTTGGTAGCTTGACAACCCGTGTGGCTTTCGGAAGCTTTCTCACGATGTCGTTTCCGAAGTATCGGACCACTCAATTGGACCCTGAGGCGGGCAGCTTTCAATTAACCTGTCGGTACGTACTTCCCGAGCTTCCGCCCTGAAACCTCCATTGTGGCGTAAATGTGGCTTCTTTCCGCTGGTAAACTCCGTCATAGGATGCCATGTGATGCACGGCCACAAACTTACCGGACCTGGCGGGACCCCGAGACCTCCTCCCTGCTGGGTTCGTGTCTATTCCAATTCATTCATCGTTTGTGCAGTTACACATAGCCATACCGCTGATTTAGATTATTCGGCGAAACTCTCTCATTTCCCCCTTAAAGGGCTTTTAATCGCTTATCCTCTCCTTTGATTTTCCATCTTTTACAAGTCTTCGTCACTCACGCGACTCGCAATCTGTCCCGTTCCCATTGACAACCTCCAAGTCCAACACTCCTCGATCGTCAACATGGCTAGCAAGGCCGCCACCAAGCGTGTAGGTGTTCCTGATCTTGTATGTTGTCTGCGCTATACTAATTACTATAATAGTTGACACGTGAATACAAAACAATATCCGAAAACCCCCCTCCTTATATCGTTGCTCATCCATCCGAATCCAATATCCTGGAGTACGTTACGTCACGCCCAAATCGGCTTGTCGCGAGTGGATTTTGTTGACATGATATTAGATGGCACTACATTATTACCGGTCCTGAGAACACTCCTTACCATGGTGGTCAATACTGGGGAACTCTGATGTTTCCCCCGAACTATCCGTTTGCTCCTCCCGCTATTCGCATGCACACACCATCCGGTCGATTCCAGCCTTCAACGCGACTATGTCTTTCTATTTCCGATTTCCACCCGAAATCTTTTAATCCCGCGTGGGAAGTTTCAACTATCTTGATCGGCCTACTTTCATTCATGACAAGCGAGGAGATGACGACTGGCTCCGTTTCAAACACATCCGCCGAACGACGATGCCTTGCGGCTCGATCACGTTGGTGGAACTCGACCGGTGGTGGCTCAAACATGAAGAGCAACCCTGCCAACAAGGGCAACGTCAAAGCTGGCGATGGTGGTGCCAAGTTCCGAGCAGAGTGGCCAGAAGTGGATGTTGAGAACTTGGAGTGGATGACCAATAACAAGGTAGACCCTGTTACGGGAAACCGATTAGATGCCGATAACAACGGATCCTGTCGGCCTCAGTTGGGTATCACAGGGACCAGCGGGCATCAAACCCAAGCCGTGGTTGATGTGGTCAATCAGCAAAGAGATGCCAGTACAGGGTGGATTTACCGCAACAAGCTTTTGGTTGCCGGAGCCGCCTTTTTCTTTTACGTTCTTGTCGCTAGACTCATCAGCGGCGACGAATGATCGGAGGTATCTTAATACTGCAGGACTTTGTGTTTATCTAACTCTTGACTTTTTCTTGTTGGTGGACTGGCGGGCGCATTGTAGTTTTACCAAACATTATGATTCGCGTCTTAGTATGGTGTCTGGGATGTTGTCAGTATGATTGGTAGGTTCGGTAATCACTAGGATTTCTCACGGTTTGCAGAGTCCGGCGTAGATCGGATAGACGCATAATATGGGTGAATACCAAAAAACTAAACATGGCGCTCATGCAGTGAATACAGATAAATCAAATCAACTTAAATCAACACAAGGGTGGGAAAGTTAAACCAAAGCAAGGGTTGGCTAGGCAGCTATATGCAACCAAACAGTGAGTGAGATACCTTTGAATGGACAGCAGCTTCAGCTTATTATTGCAATCAAACAAACAAAGGTTGCTATTGTTGGATGTCGGAAGCCGGATCATGTCCTGCCTGATGACTGTACACCACGGGAGCTCGAGCTTATACGCTAAGCCCACTACTGCTAGTCCTCTGAACCTTAGTGAACTTAGTAACCAGCGGGGAGGTCTCATCCTGGAAGAAAAATTGTGACGAGAGCCCCAATTTTTGTTACCTTGCGACTCGTCTCCAGACTCCATCTCTGGAAGCCGTTGGAAGCACCTCCAAACCAAACTCGACATCATCCAGGCTTCAGGTTGGTGAAATCCTTACAGCTTAATCCCCCCCAGATCACCTTCAATTGTCTGTTGCCCTGCACAAACATTGATAGCTACATACCTTCCATTCCTTAATCCACCCTCCTTACGTTCCACCTCCCACCCAGACTACGTCCGCTCCTGGTTGAGCTCCTGCTCTCCGCACAAAATAGCTGCACCTGGACCCTCATTTCTAGTGCATCGCCAACTCGCCTCCGATTCACGGCCGCGATCCTCGAGCCCATTCGACCGCAGGGCATCTCAGTCAAACCGAAGACGACTGCTCTCCATGCATCTTCCTCTAGATCCGTAGAGCTCCCCTCCCTCCGAATCCTTTGTTGAGGCCTGGCGCTGGCAACTTCTAGACCGTCTACCTCCCCTCCGATAGCTTCCTTGCCGAACCGTCAACGATCCCGTCCATGCAATGGCACCTCCCAACGGCAACATGAAAGCTCGTCGACCTGGAGGGAGCAAGCTTGCTCTTGCTCAATCCTCCAAGCCCGTCATGCCTGCTATCCCGCTGCCTCATGTAAAGCGTCAGGCCGCCACCGCTGCTGCTCGAGCTAGTACTGCTGCCCCCACTGCGACCCAGGATCCCGATACGCTCTCGTCCCCCGCAGTAAAGCTCACGAATGGGCATGCACCTGCTGAGGTCAAGAAGGACGACCATGTTGTGAGAGTTTCAAGCACAGTTCCGAGTCCGGCTTCTACTGCAGCTTCCAAAACCGAGAAGGCGATTACTGAGACCAAAATGGACGACCCTCAAGAGACAAACAACCATACTTCCGGCCCGGCTAATGCTCAAGAATCTTCTGGTATGTATTGCAGACGCCCCGATTTTGATCATGATAGATCATGGAACACTCTACTTACACGCCACGCTTCTACTGTAGTAGTTTCAGCTGCACCCAAACCTGCATCTACTTCCAGTGGTGTTGAGGACGCCCATAAAATCCCCGAGGCATTAGGCCTTTCCGACCAGCCCACTTCCAAAGACCAGGACAATGTTGCGGTAAAGCTTTCTGACAAGGTTGCTGTCGACGAAAAGTCCAATGGCGTAGTGGGCAAGGGTGAAGTCAAATATCAGCCTGCTCAGGAACCTTCCGCTGTTAAAGAGAATCCCACGACCCATGTCTCAAATTCGGATCACCACCAGGCTTCAAAATTCAACAAGTCTCGCCCTCCCTCCGCTGTTCCACCAGGTCGATATCAGATGCCTCCATCCTTTCAACCTGCTGGCCGACCATTGGGTCCAACTGCGAACGGTGATCTGCGTGGTCCTCGTCCTCCAATGCCCAATGGCCCGCCTGTGCACCAGCCGCACCTCAGTAACAGCAGCATTCACTTCGGCGCTTTCCATGGTTCGACAAGCTCGTCTCCCGCTCCCTTGTCTGGTGGTATCGCTCCTCCTCCTGGTATGCCAGGTCCTGATGGCCGACCCCCTTACTTGGCCCCTGGTGCCAACGGATTCCCTCCTATGATGCCATACGGCGCAGACCATGTCCCAGTCACCACTTTCGACAACTACGGGAGACCTACTTTGGCTTATGGACCGATGGATACCTTCCATCCCTTTGCTAATAACTTTGGCCCCCCAACTCCGCACAGCTACCACGATTCACAGACATCGATTCCTCTGGAGGACGTTAATGTGTATAATCAATTTCCTTCGGGGCCGGTTCATACTAGCGCTCCAGGTCCAGGAGAGGATACTCAGTCGCCTAACCTTCAAGGAAGGATGTTTGGGGCCCCCGAATACCCGCACATGATGCCGAACTCCGGTCCTCCTCCGCACATGATGTCTCAGATGGATGAAGCGGAGGGCTTGATTGGCCATATCCAGCAACAATTTGGATCTCCCGAACTTGCTGATTGTGTCTTGGAGCTCCGATATGTGGATGGCCGAAGTTCTCCAGTTCGCATCCCAGGTCATCGAATCCTGTTTTCGCGCAGCGCCGAGCTTGCGGCTATTATATCGAAGCAGTTTTCTGTGTCCAACCACAACATTTCTTCTCTTCCTACTATTGTTCTGGAGACCAAGAGCAGATGGATCCGCTCTGATTCGTTTTATATCGCTGTTCAGCGCCTCTATGGAGTGCCACTTTTCACCCCTCCTCCGGGTGGTATGAAGCAGGGTGCTGGGACCGATGCTGTTACACTAATGGACAGATTCGATTTTGCGCTCTCTTACGCTGCGTCCGGTCATCTCCTCCACTGGGATCCAGTAACTCGACGCGGCTGCGAGATTGCTCTTCAGCTTTTGAACTGGCAGACGTTGGAGAAGGCATTGGAATTCGCTCTGGAGGATCACCGAGATGAGGGATCATACGAGGTGTTTAAGTACGGCGATGGATCTCGAGCCATTCTGAGCGAGATCGTCTCTTTCGTTGCCAACAACCTTCACCCCACGTTCAGGATTGACACTTCAGTGACTGACCCGTCGACCTATGCTCGTCTCCCGCCCCAAACCGCCTTGACTAGCAGCGCCACAACTCGCAAGCTCTCACCCCCACCTATCGCTAGAGGAACTTCGGTGCATCTTGGTAAGGGGCGTCGGTCGCAGCAGATCTCTGGTATCCAATTTGGTGACCTTTCCTTGGCTGAGGGTAAAACCTCGCCAGCTTCAGACGCTTCAGACGCTTCAGGTGCCTCTCATCAGCAACGAACTCCATTCTATGCCATACTTTCCCGTGTTCTCCTGAACCTTCCGTTTGACACACTCAAGGCATTGCTCGAATCCACAACCAGCAAAGGAAATGGATGGGCCAACGCAGAAGCTGTCTATCGGGCGGTGAAAGACACAGTAGTCGAGAGAGAGCGACGTCGTCTACAGATTGTTGAGCTTGTCAAGACTCGTCAAGTTGCAGGTTGGGAGATCATCTCGCAACAGCTATCCAAAACAACCCCGCAGTATGTTGGTCGTTGGAGTGCCCTAGGGTGGCAGGAGGAGATCCTTCCTTTCGGACCATCAGATAGCCCAGCTCTGGGTCGCACGTGGATTCCTTTCATCAATTCGCAGATGAGCACTCAAGCAGCATATCCATGAAACTGACTGGCTGATGCTACATACTTTCCAATTTGATAAAAGATATCATGGGATATGTGGATGCTGGATAATTGGGATGGCAATTTCGAAGAAAACATTGCAAAAGAAGCCAGGGGCTAATTTCTCAGCTTCTTATGAGAGCTAATGGTTTTTGATTCCGGGAAGGAAAGGTGGCGTCTTCGATCTTGTTCAGGGAACAGATATGGTGCTTTTTGGAGACTTTTGGGTGATGAACGGCGTTGGTGGGCATGTCAACAACATTGGGGTCTTGAAGCGAGGATTGTTTTTAATGACCGGAAGTTTGGGGATCACAGGAACGGAAAAAGAACCAAAAAGTATTTAATGATTCTACATTTGCGATGATGACTTGGTGGCCCCATCTCACTCGTCCTAGGGGGCTGGAAAAGGCCTGGCACCAAGGTTGGGGACTGGATTGAATCTGAAGGGGGTTATGATGAATGACAGTGATATTTTTGGAGGTTAAAAGGTAGTTTCGGCATCGAATGGAGTATGCGTCGTTCAACCTCTCTTTTGAGAGACGATATTAGGTAGCAACCTCGAGAACGGTTTGATACCCCAGGCTTTACTTCAATGCATTATAATTGATGCTTGGTTCTGTGCTTTATCGGCTCAGCAGTATCGGGGAACAAGCCTCTTCGGGTAGAACTGGTCACTAGACCCAGAAGATAAGTGTCTATGAATTTCATGTGATGATGATGGTCTTACTGAAGAACAATTAGCTACTTTCATACCCGAGGGCGGGGAACCCCTGTTGATTGACTCCATCAGCACTGTATCTTGTCTCTCGATTCGCTAATTGAGCATGACTTTAATTAGCTTGGACACACGGAGTAGGGTCTGAGTGGGCTTGTAGGTCAGCCAAGACCAGGAGCCGAGGTCGTCATCCCCACTTAGCGATGTCTCGCTCATTTCCAAGTTCCTGTGCTTGATTTCATCCCTTCCATCCCTCGTCTTCCACATTCAGCTTGCCTTATCTTTCCTCTTGCACATACTAACAGATGTGAAAGAATAGATCTGGACACTCAGCAATCCCGCTGTGTAAACAAAGTCCAGATCATTTCATATTTTATACTGCTCTCGACTCGCTTGATGCAGTCTGAAGCTGTTGCTCGAATGCGCCACTGGAGCTCAGCTCGTGGAACTGCGCATACGCCATAATAATACGAATCAATCGACATACAATCCTTTCGCCAACCAAAATCATCCACTCCTTTACCAAGATGGAATCCTCTATTTCTTCCAGCGATGCCTCGAGCTCGCGATCTTCGAGGTCTTCCGCTGCTACCACAGACCCTGTGCTTCGCAACACATTGCGCTACACCATATCGGCCCACGAATATGCTGCTCTACATAAATACATCCTCTCGCGTTCTCGCGTACTTCGCCGCACAACACCGACTCCGAACCGCGTAGAGAAGGCGCTGCAACCGCCAAAGGGCGGTGATGATTATAATGCGAGAGCGGTGCGTCATGCGCTGAGGGTGTTTGTGACGACATTTTTGGGTATGAAGGGATGGGACACTGTTGCCAAGAGGATGGGCAAAGAAGAGTGAGTAGCTCACTAATGAGACGAGTGTGGCGATGCATGGCTAACATTTCATAATAGACCTAATGCTGGCGGAAACAAGAAACCATTCTACAAATCTCCTGCGCTCAGGTTATCTATTTCGCTTTCTACCATTCTCCTCCTCTATAGGGTCCTTTTTCGCTTCTTTACACGACTGCGCGTGCATTTGCTTGATCCTCAAGTTGAGCCCTTCCGAGCGCGCAATCCACGGACTGCAGCAATGCTGACATCGCCTTCTGCGCCCGCCATCGGTGCATCATTCGCTGGTTTGGCCCTAGGCATTTATCCAGCTCAAAAAATGCGAGTGAGCATCGCCCTCTACACTATCTTCCGGGCACTGGAGTTTGCCTACAACTTCTGTGAGGCGGATGGACTCGTTTGGGGCCGAAAGAACGGTATCAAGAAGGAGAGACCTTGGTGGTTCGGAAGCTGGATGTTGCAGCCATTCGCTTTTGGACAGCTTCTTCATGCTGCTGTTTTTGATCGTGATTGCTTCCCCAAGCCTTTCGGAGACCTTATTTTCAAGAGCTCATCGGCTTATCTGCACCCGCGCCCACAAGATTGGCCATCTGGTCTTAAATGGCCTCAGACTTCGCAGATTGTCGATAGTCTGGCTCAGATGGCGCGCCTGAGCTGGCCGTGAGTAACTATCCTAGAACTCAAAGACGTTTTACTGACAATTTCTAGTGCTTATGTTTCTCCCACTTTGTTCCCTGGCAAGGAAGTTCTTCCTCCTAACCTCAGTGCAATTGCGCCATTGACATCTCGAGCTCATCCTCTCATCACTTCTCTCTCATGCGCAGCATTGCACCCTGGGGATCCATCTTGCGCCCGAACCTATCTAACCTTCTGGCTTCAAACCTTTCCGCCATTTGCTCGTTTCTTCGTCGCTCTCTTCTCTGCACTCACAGTGATTCCGCGGTTCTCCAGCCTTTACCACAACCCCTTGGCAACCCTGCAGCGCATCATCACTAAGGCTCTTCGCATGTCCACTTTTGCGACTGGTGCTCTTTCCACAGCATGGGCATCCATCTGCTTCTTCCAAACATGGCTTCCTCGCCATGTTCTTGCCACCCAGCGCGTCTTCCTCGGCGGTTTCCTTGCTGGTCTGTGGGCGTTTGTTGAGCGAAGGAGCGGCCGTAATCTGTTCCTATACAGCGCTCGTACCAGTGTCGACAGCCTCTGGAAGGTTGGTGTTAAGCGACGTTGGTGGAAGAGCATGAAGGGAGGTGATGTCTGGGTCTTTATGCTTGCGCTGATGGTTACTGGTGTTGTCTACGAGAAGGATGCACAGGCAGTCCGTGAGACTAACTGGCGAAAGGGAGTTAGCTGGCTCCAAGGTCAAGGCTGGACGGATTGGGCCGTTGAAGATGATGAGGACGAGGAAGGAAAGGACAAGGAGGAGTGATTATATCATGTATGATGAAAGTAAGGTGTTGGGCGCATTTGTGGTGACTGATTAGCATAGGGAAGGGAAAGGCATGACGCCTTGTTTTTATAGGATATCCAATATAATTGTAGTACATTTATCTCACATAAAGATTTTATCCTCAAGAACTTGGAAATGTGGCCCAGTAGATCCACCACGCCCACACTGTTTCGTCTATACTTACAAAAGAAAACCCGTTGCCATGCAACCTATTCAAGTGATACGCCATTAATTCAACGCTCATGCCAAAATCCAAACTCCAAACTCCAAAAGTTTCCATGAACATCGCCCAACATGCTCAATCCTTCCTGCAACGCTTGACAGCTGACGCCAATCTGAGCGCTATTACAAGGACCACCTCCAGTATGACAAGCATAATTATCATCACCCTGGTACAGTATCTGGATTTACCATACTCCTCGATATCACCGGGCTCAGCGTGTGCCTCAACGGGTGATTCAACAGGCGTCATGATTGGAGTTATGTCCATATTCCCCTTGACGGGTGACTCGTTGAGAATCCATTCTCCGTTACGTACCATTATACGGGGTAGACCGCCACGAGAAGATGACAAGACGCTCGAATCAGGTAATTCGGTATTGTAAATTACTTGAGTAGCTGGGGACCCTTCCTGTTCTCTGACAGTTGGACTGTGTTTTGCCTGAGGTGATTCAGGGATCAAAAGGTCGATGGTGTTGGTCAATAGAGGCTCGATTTCAGGTATACGCTCGGGAGCACGCTTGTTAGAGACCAATAGTTTCTTCTCATTCTCCTGCCTTCTTTTCATTTGTCGATGATCTTTCTTTTCCTCCGGCTCTCCCAGTTCGTCCCAGTTCCATTTTTGTGGACTTCGGGGTGCATAGACCTGGGACTTCAGATCAATGGACCAATCCTTTGATAGATTGAGAGGAGCGGTGGTTGATGCTGTCTCGGGTAAGTTGTACAAGTTTGAGATTTTCTCAAGGTTGAGCTCTCGAGGCCGATGCTTGCGAAGATGGTCAGAGAAGAACATGGGGCGAAAGGGTTTGCCAGCACGGAGGGGAAGAGGTTCCATGTAGTGCTCTCGGCTGCTAAGGAGATTACAGGCCATGTTGTATGAAGTGAGGCCGCTTGGTGTGGATGGAAGTTCAGTCGCCGTGGATATTCAATGGAATTTAGTTGATACACGCCTGAATTCTGATCTTGGGATTTCCTTAATGATACGGAAAAAAGCTGGGAGTCCTTTGCGATTGAACATATTGAGATTATGTAGCATGATTTATTAGTGGAGGTTGAGAGCGCGAGCAGGATATTCCTTTGAACAATGAGCTAAAACACAAAGGCGTGGTGAGGATGTTTTGTTCAACGAAGACGTAGGCTGGTGTTCTTTGAAGAACCTGCTGAAGAATTTTGATCATGCTTGGACAAGGGCTGAGCTCTGTTGAATGGATGATATGAGTGAACCAAAGACAATGGAATAGCGATAGAATCTATAGTCTTTCATCCTGTTGTGATTCTACAAAGCTATGAGATCAACTGACTCGACCATCAAAACTATACTGTTTATCCAAGAAACAGGCATCCGTTATCATACTCAAAAGAGGATTATATGTCTTAAAGAACTAAATGTCGATGGAATACATTATCTTGTTTATTTGGGATAGATATATAAGTCCCCTATTGCCTTACAGCCTGACGACCTTTTCATCCATAGCCCTTATACCCTCCCTACTTAGGCTGTTGATCAAGCAGTGCCTTTAAACCTGGACCGACAGCTTCAGAAACATAACGACCCGAGAGCGCCTAGTGAATGTCAAAGTTTACAGAAGTGTTTGAGCCTCCAGTTGAACTTCTCGACTATCCATTGTTTGTTCATGCAACTCAACCTTTTGGTATGCTTGACTGCTGTCGTCTTTCCCTTCCCGTACTGTCCAGTTGCCAAAGCGATATGATCAGTACGATGGGGTCAGTCAACAACTTTGGCATAATATCTACCACGACTATAGTAGATCAATCTCAACGCATGTCCATGGAGGACAGAAACAACAGCCCATCAGGTAGGTACGTTTGCCGAGACAGAAGGCTTGAATCTCCTGGAAGTGTCTAAAGTCCGCTTACCGATTACACATGATCTAGTTAACGCCTACACAGCCGATGAACTTAATCCCCCGAAATATATTCAGCATTATGAACCCCAGATGGATGAAGTAAAAGCGGAACTCGACGATATTTGGCTTCAGATGCAGCTCTTCTGGGACCTAATGCTTCGCATGCAGCCAAACTGCATCACCCTAAATGCAGAATACACAGGCCAAGCTGTCGCCTATCTCCTTGATTTCTCCGTCGCTCGTCTTTTTCTGGACACCAGACCTGACTCCGATCCCACGAAGGCTTGGCTCGAAGCAAAGGATTTCCGCCGTCGTCTCCGCCGTCTTGAGCTGCTTCTTCGTACTGATATGACCAATTGCGGTAACGCGGCGAGCATGCTCTGTGTATGTATGGTCACAGCGAGGCATCCCAAGCACAAGAGTAACATCTGGAACCGAGTCTTTGGTAATAGAAAAAAGGAAGAAGCGGGCCATGGCGAGCACAGAATATATCGACTCCGGGATATAGCACTTCTTATGCGCCTCGAAGACTTCCTCACTCATAAAGCCGTGGATTTTAACAGGCAACTCAAAACATGCAACCCCCAAAACGTGTCTGTTCTCGTTCATACAGCCATTGAATCGATGGAAGATGAGATCAAGATGTGTCTCATAAATCAGGGTCATGTGACGGTCGACGACCTCAAGGACGGCTGGATGGGCGTTCTTTCTAATCCGTTCTTCCGCGCCGGTGTGGTTCATGAGGTGATAAATATCGTAGACGACGCTCTGAAATTTCGTAAGAAGTACGGTACTTCGGCTCATCAAGAGGGATGCGAATTCGAGGCTTCTAAGTCTAACCTCGTGCGGCGGTTGACGTCTCGGTAAAGACAGTCTTTTGCATTCTGATCTTTGGAAAGGAGCAAAGGGTGAGAAATAGATGGTCCAGCGGCACGAGAGAAGTTTATCGCTTGGGGAGACGGCGGCTCTTCTTCTTGACTTGGATATGGGAAAGCATGGAGTTTAATGGTCTTGAGCATTGGCATCAGATTGGTATTGAATACGATAAATTGACTCCCAGTTTTGACTTAACATATGACCATGCAGTGATCGACACTATGGACACAACCAACGCCTCCCAATTATTTCATGTTACTCACGATACTCATAAACAGAACACGTCGCTCAACTTCTTATTCCAGTTGTTTTCATCACCCAGTTTGCGCATTACATCAGACAAAGCATCACAATGTCCATCGACTTCAGTGCTGTTCATTTGCGCCGTATCCCAAGAAGCAATAAAGTACAAATTGACTGAATCAAGCATAAAAGCCTGCCAGATGAAACCACTATCAGAAGGATTAGTAACGAGGTCGGTAAATTGAAAGACTTGTACTTACACGTCAGGCCAGTCGTATCGAGCAATAGGGGTAAGGTTGGCAAAATTTACCTGGCCACCTCTCACAGGGTTCATGGCTAGTGATAAGTCCCAGACGAAAGCTTGCCTGAAAGAAGCCTCTTGTGCAGCTGGGCCCTCGTCGCTGAGGTTTTGGACGACCTTGTTCCACGGCACATGGACATGTCGCTTGAGATCTTCATTTTCAGCCATCATGCGCTGTAGGAACTCGATCAGTGTCTCGTTCCGAATGACTTCCGCCATGTTCAGTATCCATTGAACAGTAGGGCCATCGATGCTCATCGCTGGTGGGAGGAGCTTGTCCATCCACTCTGGTATAAACGGCCATGAGCGGCCACTCTCCCATACATTAAGTATCACGTGGGAAGAACCTGTTTGCAAGACATTGAAGAGGACAATAGCGCTTTTGGCGAATATAGATGCATGGACATTGTAAGAGTCCTGTAGCTTGGAAAGACCAGACAACGCAATCACTCGACCAGATCGCGGGTATTGAAAGTCAGGGCTTTGAGCTTCCCAATCACCGTTCCAGACTCTATTACGAACCACACGGCGTTTGCTGGCGTGTGGTGAGCTCTCATCGTTGCAGATCATCATGCCAGGTGCCTTTTGGGGCGGCCATAAAGCACGACCGAAGCGCGAAATACCTCGGAGTTTGCGTACATGAAATTCAACGCTTTTCTTTGCAGGCTCGCTTTCTTCGTACTGACTGAATAAGTCGGAGAATAGTCGATATGGAGTCAAGGCTGGGATGTCAGTGTTGATGTCAGAGATCCAGTGATCGAGCTCTTGGTACCATTGAGTGATGGCGAGCGCATCAAACACGGAGTGATTGATAGTAAAGCACAGAAAGAGCTGATTGTCGGACATTGTCCTCACCACATTCGCCTGGAACATAAAAGGTGATGAGTGATTCTGCGCGGCATCATCTTTGAAAAGAACCCATGCATCATCTTCAGTTTCAACTTCGACCTCATGGACAAGCTGTCCGACAAGGGCGGGATTCAACGACAGCACAGCGTGGAACGGGACACTGTTAGCAGCAGGGAACACAATCGTCCTGAGCATTGGTCTCAAGACCAGCGCCTTTTGCAGAGCGCGCATAATCTGATGCTGCGCAACGTTGCAGACGCGAAAGACCATGCGGCTGTGGTAGGACTGCGGACGTAACCCCATAGCCGTCCGGTGCAGCGCAGATCTGATGGGTAGGACGTCTTCCACAGATGAAGGCAGGAGACCAGCGCGTACGACAGCTCGTTTCGCAGAGTAGAAGACATCTTGGTCTCCGGTGGGAACGGCGGTGGGTTCGTGGTAGGTAGAGAATCGCGAGGTTTGAGGGCGTTGCTTCGGCTGAGGTGGAGCGAACCTGGGAACTTCGGGGGTGATGACAAGGCGAGCCTGCTGTAACTTTCGAGATAGTAGTAGCTGCGCTTGCTTCTCAATGGTGTCATGTTCAGTAAAGTCTTGCAAGTAGAGCCTTTGGCCGCATGCCTGCATCACATTATCGCAGTAGCGCAATAGAGTGATACTGTCGGCAAGATATATGAAGCTCTCTGTCATGGACGGCCGTGTTCCTGTGAGTTGCTCACAGATGTTTAGTAACTTATCAACAAAGGGCGGCGTTGATGGCACATTGTTGATCTGGAGCTTGGGCGCACTGCTTGCCTGTCGGAGCTTCAAGACTGCTGCTTTGAGTTGTTGTTTCTTAGTTTTGCCAAGAGATGTTACCGGGAACTTCACCAGTCCGAGTTCTTCCAGGGTATACACGCCGTCCAAAGCATAGCGTTGGTCGACGCTTCTAGCCTTTTTGCAGATTTGTGCTTTTGTCACGCCCTTGGGTAGGATAACGATAGCGACAGGGACTTGGCCAGCTACGTCGTCTGGTATACCGACGACTTGAACCTGGTGAATTTTCAGCAAGTGATGCATGCTTGGATATACTTAGGCCTACCTGTAAGCCATCGAGTTGTTGAAGCTCCTGTTCGATCTTGATGGGGTATATGTTTTCTCCACCACGAATAATAAGCTCCTTGTACCGACCGAGGATATACACGATGCCATTCTCATCTATCCTGGCTTGATCTCCAGTCATCAGCCAATTCCCCGATTCGTCGGCGTACATGGCACCATCGAGACCCCTGTTGAGATACCTGGTAATGACGGATGTACCGCCAATGTGCAGTTCCCCGATCTCCGATCGAGGTAATATTTCCCGTGTCTCGGGCCGGCAGATCCTCGCAGCCGCCCCTGGAAGAACCTTGCCAACACCAGGATGCCAGCCGTTGGCCAGATGAGGATCCGACCTCTGCCACGTAATGATGGGAGCACCTTCGCTCATCCCAAAGACCTGGATTGCGAGCTGAGCACCCAATCCCTCATGACACAGGCGAATGTCCCCGGCCTGAATAAATGTGCCGCCAATGGTGACAATACGTAGATCTAGCTGATCGGCGCTGGGGAAATTGGGGTGCGTCATTAGAGCTTTGACAAGTGTGGGCGTTGCTGACATGATGGAGCATTGCTCCTGAACAAGGGCCTTGAGCGTGGCATCCACGTTGAAGAATTTGGAGGG
The DNA here is from genome assembly GCA_013396295.1 of Fusarium heterosporum. Taxonomy (NCBI): domain Eukaryota; kingdom Fungi; phylum Ascomycota; class Sordariomycetes; order Hypocreales; family Nectriaceae; genus Fusarium; species Fusarium heterosporum. The sequence goes on along the minus strand of JAAGWQ010000075.1, from coordinate 215,329 downwards.
AAACACAGCAGTGCCGCTCCAGCGCCATGCGCGGAGGGCGTTGTTGATGGCGAAGATGTGGGACGAGGGCGTGTGAATAAGCCATTTCAACGGTCCCATGGCGGTCACTTCAGGGTCGAAGTCGCAGCATTGGGATATGATGTTGCGGTTTGTGTGCCAGCATCCCTTGGGCTCGCCCGTTGTGCCGCTCGTGAAGTTGATCAATACTGCTTCGTCGTCTTGGTTGCTTTCTGGGTCGACGCCGTTGGTGATTCTTGGTGCTGAGTCTGGGAGTTGCTCAGGCTTTAGGAGGTCAGAGACCCTCAGCCAATTCTTTATCTTCTCTCCTGTACATAGCACACGAACAAGTGATTCTGCAAACTGTACATCGGAGAGATCCAGCGCCTTGGCACCTTGGGCATCTTGTACCACCACCACATGTGGTTCAAGGGACAGTATCGTAGCTTTTGCGTCTTGGGGAACCGTTGGATCGAGAGGCACAAAAGCCATGCGCATTTTGACCGCCGCCCAAAAGAAAAGCGCCCATTCAACACAATTGCCCATTACAACCGCCAGCCGCATTCCTGGTCTACAACCCATCTTCTCCAGAGATGCAACTACAAGCTCTGCCTTGCCCAGCAACTTGGAAAAGCTCCATCTGAGGTAGGAATCGTTATTGCCGTTCAAGATTGGATCGTCTCCGTCTGATAAGTGATCATGTGGCTGCCAGATCGAAACAATGGCGTCTCTATCGGGACTTGCGGCAGCGGCTTGCTGAAAGACATCCCACAGCGTCAGGTGCAAGTCAGGAACAGGATCGCCAAAGACTTGAGAAATAGCCGCATCATCTTGTGAAACAACCAACTCCATCTCGTGTTTTTTTGGGGGAGCCAGGCAGACAAACAAGAAAAAAGAAAGGAAAAGCAAAGGAAAGAGAAAGGAAAAAGAGGCTGAATCATGCAACGGAATTGAGCACGCGTGTAAGTGGTACAGAATTGGAACCGAACGACCAGCGAAAATTGGCAACCTCTATCTAGAGCGAAGGGGAGTAGTGCAGTGTTAAATACGACGGGTTATCCCCTGGAGGATGCTCTAAATTGGGCACGGTATAGAGACGCTGCAGCGCAGCACAGCAGGATCTAGGTCGTTTTTTGACACTAACACGACACTACAAGACACGGCACGACACGACACGAGCACTACACCCACGCTATATTCTAGTGGGCAGTAAGATAGACGCCCTGGAACAAGTCATGTCAGATCCTAAGAAGGATCCGACAGCTTGGGCCGGAGCTGAGACTGTGCAATGTATGCACAAAGTATTGAGAGATATATAACATAGGTATGTATACCATATTAAACAAGAGTCACACAAGCACAAACACAAGCACAAGCACAGATAACCACAGATGGCGCACCCGATCCAATCGACAGCTCGACCTGGTAAGCCACCTCGCCCACGGAGCCAACGACGGAACCGCATGTATTTTCGTCTGGTAGCACAGCTTCTGCCTTTCCGGACGTATCACATCACCCTCAGTTCGTTCTATCGACGTCGACAGTTGCAGGATCTCTGAGCACGGGGCGTGTGTGCGTACGTGCTGCGCTGCAGAGACCTGAGTCAGTGCAAGCCCTCCACTAGAGTCAATCTGTCTGAGACATATGTTCTACGTTTGGAGCAAGAAGGATGATCACTCCTAGTTGCGTTAATGTATTGATGCGCAGGATTTAGTCAGTGTTGGCTATTGTATCAGCCAAACTATAGCACAGTCGACAGTTGACCTATCAAGACTTCAATACAACTATTCCAATATTAGGGCTGACTGGCCTAGGATTCTGACCAGCCTTGATCGTTTACAGATAAGATTCTTGATAAAATATGACAAGGACCATGCCACGGGCCGTGTCGATCGCCTCGTTGCTCATGGATGCGGATGACAAGCATTATGCGATATCATACCCTTAATCTACCACATCAATACCGCCCAAGACAATGCAAATGCCAGTTTACTTCCCACTAAAACGTAGTCAGGGCATCTACAAGGAAAAGACTTGTTCCAATTGAAAGAGCCTTAGTCATAAACATGGAGTCTATTCATATCCTATCTTGGCTGCATGGCATTCTACCAAGACCCTTCCTCGGTGAAGTCCCACATCAGTTCTAAACATATCAATGCCAAAAACTATCTCGAGCCAACATTACTAGGACTTGTGCATCCAATATATATATCCGCTTTTACCCGATTCAAGCAGAGTCCCCAACATGTGACTTCACCACATACGACCTCTTGCGGAGCTTCTGTAGATACTCTGTCTCATGGTGATTTACGCTGTCTCGGTCTGTGCCTCATCTGAAATTTTGCCTCGTTCATGCTTACTTCATGTCCGTTCCCATGCATCGCAGCTGTCACTTCCCGGCATACTATACCCTTTTACCCCTGACCAGCTTAGAAGCCGTCATCACCCCGTGGCACGACATAGAGGATGTGGCGTCGAAAGAAAACAATGCAATGCCCTCAGCTGATAGTATCGATGAGCCAGACAATTACGAGTGCAGCCGGTATGCAGGTCCTTATAGCTTCCACCCTAGTAATGGTACAGGAGCTGTGTGTTCCGTACACCCGTCTACGCCAGGTCCCGATGCCACTCAAGTGTATAGCAGGAACCCTTTGGCTGTCAAGGGGAATGATAGAGATCCATAATGCCACTCTTTCTTGATTTTCTGTCGTACAGCAGGAGGTATTGTTAGTGACAGCACGCGTCTTGTCTTGTGGGGGTCAGCATATATCAGGGATCCTATTCTAAGCCGAGCTCTAAATAGCGCGGTTCTTTGAGTCCGTTGGCTCTTTTCCAATATGTACTCCCATGGAAGACCATCGCAATGATGAAGAGTGTCCAAATACGGCATCAGCCTTGATTCCAGAGCCAGGGACATATCATGGGGTTGAATTGTGACGCCTGAGACTCATCCCAATATTCGGATATGATCCGCACGAGCAATCTGATAGGATGAGCCACCAAAAGAGGGCGTGTGTGTTGTATGCTTGTGGTCCAGATCTGGGACATTTGATTCAGACCTTCGGGGATAATCTGAGAGCTTGAAGCTTCGATTACTTTACCCTCCCCGATCCCACTCAGACGTGGCTGCTCAAGCCTCCTTCTCCCTCTACCTTTCTGCTTCAGTCTGTTTTGCAACATGCTCAGTCTTTTGTTTATCAAATTCCTCGAGCAACACCTTATTGTCACTGCCATCCTACTCTTCCTCCCGATCCCTCTCCGTGCACTTGAGGTATACCTTCGGAGATGGAGACTCGCGCAAGCCCAAGGCTGTCAAGATGCTGCAAGCAAAGTCCCCGTCAAAGATCCCATCGTCGGGTTTGACTTCTTATATAGAGTCTTCTTTGGCAAAGCCCCAGAACGATATCTCGATAGCACTTGGGAGGCCTTTAAGGAGATGGGAACGACATACATAGAAAGAAGGTGGTCGTGGCAATGCGTCTATACCTGCGATCCTCAAAACCTCAGACAGATTCTCGCTACTGGATGTGAGGACTTTGATCTTCCCGAGTTTAGGACTTCAGTTATTGGCCATATATTTGGCCAAGGCATCTTTGTCCTGTCGGGATATACATGGAAGCACGCTCGGACAGTACTGAGACAGAGTTTCAGGAAAGACAACCCTGCCCCATTTCTTGAGACTCTGGAACGGAACTTCCAAGCTTTTATCAAACATGTTCCTACTGACGACTCTGAAGTTGATCTCCAGCCTTTGTTCTTGGCTCTTACCATGGATGTCTCAACGGAGTTCCTCATGGGGCATTCAACAAACATGCTCAGCGACAAGGCAGACCATACTCGGGAGCAGCAGTTTGTGGATGATTACATGATCTGCTCCGAGGAGATTATTCAACAGATGCAACTCGGTCCTCTGCATCGTCTCAAGTTCAACTTTACGGCCAAAAGGGCCAAGAAGAGAGTATACGAGTATCTTGATACGTTCATTGAGGAGTCCTTACAAAATCCTTTGAATGGCCGAGATGGCAACTTCCTTACGGACATGATGGCTATAGCAAACGACAAAAAGGGCCTCAGTGATCAGATTCTGCACATACTTCTTGCAAGTCGAGACACAACCTCTAGTTTGTTAAGCAACTTGTTCTTTTTCTTATCGAAAAATTCTCGTATATTCTCCAAACTTCGAGACGAAGTTCTCAGCATTTCCGGTCAAGCTCCGCCTAGCGCAAGCCTGTTGAAAGAAATGACCTATCTAAGATGGTGTGTCAACGAGTGTGAGTGTCTCCCCATTCAGCCCTACGCTGTTATCTCACACTTCTCAACAGCATTGAGGCTGCATCCTGTGATCCCCACAAACGCCCGCGTCGCAGTCAGGGACACGATCATCCCTCGTGGTGGCGGCGCCGACGGGCAGTCGCCTCTTTTCATCTCCAAGGGAACAGCCCTGTTTTACAACGTCTACGCCATGCACCGCAACCAAGACGTTTTCGGTCCCAGGACAGAAGAGTTTGTCCCCGAGCGGTGGCAGGATCTGAGACCCGGCTGGGGCTATCTACCCTTTAACGGCGGTGCTCGCGCCTGCATAGGACGTGAGTTGAGCACTAAAGGGTATGTGATGCACAAGGCTGACTTGGCGTGTTTAGAACAGTATGCTCTTCTGGAGACTCATTACGTGGTAGCTAGGATGGCGCAGACTTACACGCAACTTGAGTCGCGTGATGATGGAGAGTGGATGGAGTTGTATGCTTTGGCGTTATGTTCCAAAAACGGTACCCGAGTGGCTGCAAGAGTGTAATGGGGGTGACGGGTGCATTTGGTACGTTTGAACGGTATAGTTTGTGCGCATCTTTGGTGGTGTTTTGGATAATCCCAATCTGTTCTTCGGAGGTGGATCTACACCTGGTCAAGGAGTCATTGGAGACGCAGTGTCATTTATACGAACGACACGCTTATATTTTAATCGGAGTAAATATCTTTTCTCACTGTACCGTTTCAGATGCACGAAGCTTCATCAACTGCCGAGACTCCTCTGTTCGTTAAGGATCGCTGTGTCCAATGCAGCATGGCTTAGACAGTGACTTCTGAAGACTCTACCTTCAGAGATCTACTTGGCCAGATCTAGGGGTAATTGATTACAATCTAGCTCAGAGACTATTGTGTAATACTGCCATGCTTCATGAATGATAGTTTTGGACAACGCAGAATGTTCTGCACCTTCTGTGGCAAAAATAGATGAGCATGTGCCATGTTATATGAACAGCTCACCATGTTCAACTCGGGCCAAGACTCACAGACCTTGAATCTCCTTCGGCGCTACATTCTAGGCAAGTGCCTTGATTCAACTTAGATCCAAGCGTATCGTAACTTCAGCTTGTTGCACACTGACACCTCCTAGTAAGCACTTCCCAGCCTCACAACTCCAATCTGATGTCAGCCGTCAAATAAGTTTAAGATAAAGTCCCATCTTCCTCCACAGCGGGAATCGGAAGCTACCCGACGTCACTCCCGTGCATCCAACCCCAGAGCAACATGTCGCGGCCCGAAACCCCCAAGAGGACGTGTCTCCAGTAGAAGCAGTCACGCCAGGGTTTTCGTAGCAACCTTTTCCATGTTTCAGCTCTCTTGGTCACCGGGAGATATGTTCTCCGAAGCCGTCAGTTAGGGGTGTCAGGTTGCACACGGTGGAATTGTGCGACAGACTCGGTCGAGCGTGTGGGATTTGGTGTACAACATCCAGGCTGACCGCGGTTTTGGGGGTTTGCAGCACCGGAGTTCTGAAAATAGTTGGACGCGCAAAGGCTATCTCGATAGCTTGTATTTGATCCGCCTCAAGGAGGCTGAGATGGAGTGATGCTGGGCTTCGCCCGGGAACCAGTTGTTTCTTCTTTGCTATTGTGACAAAGGCCTTCGATATAGTTTATAATCTTTCAATAGATCTGCCAAGCCTCGCGGCTCTATGATAACTCGGAGGGTACAAAAAATGAGTTTCTGCTTATCAGATCGTTGACACCAACTTTATGAGGAGAGTACTTCCTCAAAGCAAGTCTGTCGAATTGATGATTGAGCCTGTAAGTGGTATAGTCGTAAATCATGGCCTATCCCCGACCGGCCGCCCATGTCAGCCAAAATCCCAAGTCCAAAGTCGCCTTATCTGGTGCAAACCAAGCACACAAGACATTTAACCAAACGCCAGGGTAAAATTGCGAAAACAGCAGCATAGTCGTACAGTGGGTATCGTAGCATTAGACTTCCAAGCTGTGGCTCTCCAGCCTCATGTAAAACGCCTTTAGTCCTGACCCAAAATGACGTTTGTTGGCCATCAACAGCGCAGCCCAGAAGTAGATATTAGACAATCAAGAAATCCATGTGTAGATCTCTCAATGTCTGTACCCAGCTAGTCATGGGCATGCCCTCGGCCTGAACGCTCCATAGCATTTGCAGGGCATCTCTGGCAGCATACAAGAAGCCCCATGGGGACTCAAGCATGAGCTTTTTTATCTGAACAGAAACCCAATCTTTCATCTCGGATGTCTTGGCACACGCGCCAAAGACAAATGTGACCCACGTCGTCGCTTTGAAGTTGGTGTCGTCGTCGGGAATCATGCTCAGAACCTGGTGTAGTTCTGCAAAAATAGTGTCAGCCAGATCTTCGCCCACCCAGCCTCCCACAGCGGGTATTGCATTCAGGATGTAGAGGCAGATCGCGAGTCGATGAGATGTCGCTACTCGGAAACGACTCAATATTGGATCCCCTTCGGTTGAAGGGATGTTGGTAATGTCGATACTTTGTGCCCAAGGGAGAACATCGAAATTACGAGCGCGGTCTAGCAACGATGTTCCAGCTGCCGTCACCATATCAACCGACACGACATCATCGTGCTTTGAGTTAGAAAGTCGCGATGCAACCAACATGATTTCTAGCAGCTCTGGTGGACAGCAGTAGTAACTATTTGTTGTCTTGCCAAGTATTTTCAGTGCTTGGCATGATTCGAAAAAGGAGTGTGAGTCTGAAGGTGTTGGCCGGAATGTAGACTCTAGTATGTAGTATCTAGTCGCTGTTAGCAGACATAAAGCTGGAAGAAGTAGAATTAGTGACGCACATGAAGCAATCAGACACAATGTAATCCCGCAAACTCTCATCTACATCTGACACTGGCCCCAGTAACTTCATGATCTTGCCGGCACCATCAAAGTGAGCTTTCCAATTATGCTTGCCAGATTCTATCAACTCTACATTGATCAAGAACAGGATGGCGGCCAGTACAATGTCACCTCCGATAGACTCAATGCTCTGCAACGCGGACGGCAACATCCGCAGGACTTGATGCTTGGCCTCGAGGGCGTCCATGAGAAGATTCCTCGGACCGAGCCCCCTATCGAGCGACTCGGAAGACAACCACGGCCGAGAGCGGTTGTACATGTGCGTCGCCGAGGCAGCGATGATGACCTGACGGAGCAGAGGGTGGGCCTGAGTGAATTTGAGTAAGTTTCGAAACGGGTTATCGGGCATGTCGTAGGCTACAAAATCTCGACTGAGCCGCGCATCAACTGGAAGAAAAATATGCTTGTCAGTCATGTCTCTGCCTTTTTGGAATAGGTTCAACCAATTGAGATGGAGGGCTACGTACAATAAGCGAGATACTGTCTGTGGTTGCTCGTAATGTCTTGGTACAAGGGATCGACGAGCACCCACGGCGTCGACGTTTCCGATGCCAGGGGATGGCTATGGCTGGTGGCACAGACGAGCTGCGTATCACCATCACCACTGGCTAGGGGGGTCGCAGCATCATCACCATTTCCATCGTCATGGTCAATTTCGTAGTCATCATCATTGATCAGATCTACTTCTGACTCAGACTCGCCTTCTGAAGTCTCCGTCAACTCTTGGACTTGAGACAGGCTCGGGGCAACAAATGCGGGCGATGAAGTAACGGATGGTGAGTCTGCGCAGGAGACGGAAGAAGTAGACGCTGGAGAAGCAGAAGAGACGGATGAGACAGATGATCTTGATTGAGCTGTAAAAGGACGGGCTGGGGTGTACAAAGCAGCGCTCGACTGCTGGCCTGCCAATCTTCCCCTTGAAGCAACAGCACCCGTCCACTGGAAGATCTGGGAGTAACCAAGACACTCGACGCCCTTTGCCTCGCACTTTGCGCAGTGTGGGAGTAAACGATCACAGCGAAGCCTTCGACGTCGACAATTATGGCATGGCTTGTCAGCGACGGGGCCGGAAGGTACTTTTTTCCCCTTCTTTCTGCCGCCTGGAGCCATGGGCGCACTCCGGTGTATTGTGAAGAAGCAAAGCAAAGTAAAGCAAATGAGGCAAGTCAATCAGTGCGTTGCAGGTGCTGGTACTGAGAAAAGACAAGGGTAGCGTATAAGCAAGCGTGAGGCAGAGTTCCGCTTCCGGGACAAGGCGCAAGAACCACAATTACAAACTGGAACTGACGATGCAGGGTAAGACAGAGTGGATTGGTCGTTTTTCGAACGATGAACGCAGTATATTCTTGTAGCGAGAGAAGTTTGTCGCTGTTGAGCTCAGCTTTAGATTCTGAGTTTCTACTTGTTGGTGACCGAATCTCACCTTGACTGGTCGGCAGGGCGGGGATACCATGGCCGAGACTAAACCGTATGGGGCAGCTAAATTGCAACTTTTTGACATGCCCCTCCTCTCTTATACCATCTTTGGCGCCGGCAGTTTTGATAGATCTTGATATTATATGATAAGCTATCGATTGTCTGATAAGTGACGTTTGGAACATTACCATTGAACCTGACCGGACTACTGTAAGCTCGAGTTGAGAATGATGGTCGGATTTTAAACCTCGAATATGGGAATAACATGGAACAACGAAATAGACATTTGTAGAACAGTCATCCAAGTGTAGGGAGTATCACATATCTTCATTCTGAACAAAGTTCTTCTAGAACAAATCAAGAAGTTTACGAACAAACCATCCAAGCCATGTTCATTTTACAAAGGCTACTGTCTATTCTTTCCAGTGGCGCAGAGCAGAAGAAAGGCTTATCTGGGATGGGAGGTTGCTTCTCTTAATTCCCCTCCATCCAAACCACCAACACCACGTCAAAATTGGAGACAGACATTTCTACAATGAGTCTTGCGCGAGTCGTTCCCTTCTCTAGAAGGCGAGTTTAATGCCCTCCGACCTAAATCAACGCTGCGAGTGCTCCCCTCACCAGTTGAGACCCGCTATTTTCATCAACACATGAACAAGCCTCTCCCCTCGATATTGACACTACAAACTTTGATGTTGATTTTGCAGTCTGACAACCTTGCAATCAATCTCTTGCGCTTGGAAAAAGTCTCTGCGTTATCCCTTCGACTAGTTGACTCTCTTCTTCCGGAAATTGCTCGATTTTCTTCGGAATTATTACCCATCATTGCAAACCTTGGGATCAAAGTATGGCATCTTTGCCCGGCAACCACGCTCCAGCCATCAATACTCGGACACCACGAAGAAACATCTAACTCCAGCCGAGGAGGATGCGGCTGAATGACGTCGCCCAGGGCATTGAACACGATGAAGGGTTAAGTGTACTTCAAAGTCACATCTCGCTTCAGGACCAACTCTAACCGCGACAGGCGAAGCCAGAATATGACGCTGAATTGAAGTCAGCAAAGCGGGATCAGAACAGACAAGAGGGCAAAACACTACCCCGTGATCCCCTATTGATCAAACTACTCCTGCCTCCGGGAACAGTTCAGGGGCTACGATATCAAGGACCCTTAGACAAGAGGACATTGTCAACAACCATGAATACGGGCCAACTATCACCTTGGCCAAGGGCTTCACCTCCCATAATCCATATACTAGCACCAACATAGCTGACCTTTGTGATGAACAAACTTAGTTCCGATCGATCCGCATGGAAGTTCCCAGCCAGAAGACCACACGATGTACAGCATCAAGCTTGAACAGCACCTAGCCGCACCACTCCTGTCTACAAGAAGCCTCTTCGACACATCGGAATCAGAAAAGTTTTACCACGTACCATGCAAGGTATCTCCCTAAATCTTACCGTGCCCTGTTCACCAAGTGCTTTTTGTGTGCCATTGTCACGACAACAGCAATGAGTAGTGAGCCAGACACGTCTATTGAGTCATCCAAATTGCAAAGAAGAACCACACAACTGTCGAGTTTTCAAAAGCCGAGTTGAAGTCCTGACGTTCATCTTGGGGCAGCTTATTGCAAGAGCCATCGTCCTGGCGGCAACTATGAGAAGGGGTCAAATGGGGAAATCGAGTGATCTGGCTGCAATTGAGAGGGACAGTACAATTTCAAAGACTGACGACCTGTTCAGACCTTTTTGGCCATTCTGAAGCGCCTCTGCCGGGTCTTTTGGGTAACCACTCACTCAGATACGTCGTAACAAATAACACACAACAAGTGCTGATGCTCTTGATCTCTTCAACGTTCTATTTCAATATAGTAATCGCTAAGCAGGTAGATGCGAGTGTGTCGAAGATGATGCGCAATGAGTGTTGGCATCCTTGATTCCATTGACTTTCAAAGACTAATGGTATTGGTCTGTTGACCGGTTCCCTTCCATTCCCATAAAATCACAACAATGTACATTTCTTAGCAACTCCGATATTCCTTTAGCAAACTGCTTGTCCAACGCCTTGGAATCCAAGCCCACCCGTGCCTCGCACTCATTAGCATATTCCCTGATCCTTTACTCCTAGCCGAAATGATTCCATGTCCTCCACGATGGAGATAATCTGTGTACTCCATGATGATGATGGTAAGCGTACTCCGTAATGAAAACGTGTTCTGTACTCCACGCCGAAAAAGCAAGATGTTCGATAAGATGTCCGAGAAAGATTAATTGACGAGTCGAGTCGAGTACTTAGGCCAGACTCCAGTTCCAGTGAGGCTCTCTGCCTCCGTCTGTGAGATGCACGAGGTGACTGTGCATTCGAAGCTTCTCGAGAGCATCGTGAAGGATGTCCATGCGCTTGTTCTTCTCCTTCTTCATGACCGCTGCTTTTATATCTATGGCATTAGATACGGTTGCGAAAGCGCGCTTGAAAAGGTTTCTGTAGCCAGTCTTTCCGATCTTGGCATATTCGCGCTCACGGCAAGTTCGAAGACCCTCTTGTCTCTGATCATAATGACGCTGGACATGGTGGACCATGCCATCAACTACCAGTTCTGCTGCCGAAAGCGCCGTAGCAACGTAATCACCATCGACAAAACCCTTAGCTGCCATGGTAGTAAAGTCCTCTCGGACGGACTTGATCCCATCAACGACGTGGGTGATATCTTGATCCATAGCGTCTTGTGAGGCGTAGTTCGTTGGGATAGTCAACATTCCCTTGGGGTCGCGGAAATTCAAAGTTAGAGGCTGGATCCTCTCGAACACCTCTGAGGCCATGACACCTTCAACAGGAGGTTGAAGTGTTCGAACCATGTTGGATTTCTAAGGTGTAGGGTGAAGAAACTTGAAGGGATGAACAAAAGAGGGTAAGAGGTAATACTGGGATGAGCAAAGAATGATGTGGTATGAGCTATTCGGATGATAGCAGTGAGTGTTGTTTGTGTTCTGGATTTGAAGAATAGCGAGAAGTTCTATCTCACAAGGAGTGTAGATATGGGAGAAGTCTTTTGTGCAGATGTTCCCAAATTTAGGTATGTATTGCCTCTATTTATACCCAGATCAGCTTCATTTTGGTTCAAGAGAGAGGAATAAGATTCAGATATGCTTATACTTACTTTGACGTGTCGTGTCCGTGATACACCTTTGTGTGGATTCGCGCGTGAGGGAGAAAAACTCTGTGTCGTTTTTAAAACATGCTTCTGCAAAATTCCATGTTGGATGAACTTTGTGGCACGAGTCATAACGAGGGGCAGCTGTTTTGATGTGGCCGTTGCCGCAGTGTCATCGAAGGCTGCCTAGATTCGTCCGGTGTCCAGCACCACGCTGGAACTCAATGATATATACAAAATTGAAAGATATGGATCTTTGATTCCAAGTACCGTCACTGAAAGCTTATTGAAGAGTACGAAAAAGAAGTTCCAAGTGCAAAACTGATATTGTTGCAGCCAAGAGAGGTTCTCGAATTTATACCCCAGAATTAGACAGATCGACTCCACGATCTGCCAGACCCTTGCGCACTTGTGGTACTAGATGAATCACAGACAAATAAATGATAAGCAAATAACGTGATCTGATGCAAAGAATTGTAGTCGTTGCGGGAAGTTAGCATAGCATGTTCCTGATATCAGGTCATACAGCTCTTGGCACGATCTATGGATACCCAGTGTGACTGAAATATGCCGAGAAATAGGGCTCTCCTGCGGGTCAAATCATCATAAATATCAGCAGCTCGTTAGAATATGTTATGACTTTATGATGAGTCTTAGGTAAAGCTCCCAAACTGTTAGGGCTGCTTGGTTGTGGTCCCACTGCAAGATCCTGACCCGAATACCGCTTGGAGGGGCAGTAGATCTGATGACTCCTAGCAACATCAACAAAGCAGCATTTGGGGCACCAAACGCCCACCAAGGCATACGGCAGAATCGCAACCGAGCATCGAGTGCAACATATATCGATACCAAGAAGAGAAATCGATCGCAGGGAACTTTCTACATTCACGTACCTTGACTGCAGGATATCGCGATTTCCCTGCTCAATCTTGACTTCCCCTACCCTTCTTCCGTTTTCCTGTCTCTTTTCCTCCCCCTTCCCTTGCCTTCAAATCCCGGGCTTTCTTCGACATTGTTCAGATTGTCACTTGTGAGTGAGCGGCAGTGAATCACGGCCTACTCCCAATCTCGAGGGATAAAATCAGCGTTTCAACCCCTTCTTCCTTTTCTCCTTTTTCCCTCACCTCATCATCCATCCAACCTTGTATCCCTTGATGCCTCTCTTTATGCCTTTCAATCATTGTGAACCTGTACATGACCATTTATGCATTTTCATCTGAGTCAACACTGACCTCTTCCAGTCAGATGCCTCGTACGAATACAACCATGACCAAGTCTCCTGAAACAGAGCCGGTCGAAAGCCCTGCTGAGCAGGTCGAGACTTCTCTTAAAAGAAAGTGCAGCAGCAAGGTCAAAATCGCTAAGAACGACCACGAAGGGATCCGGGCGAGGCAAGATAGCGCGATTTCCCGTATTCTGCCTGACGCCAAGAACAATCCTGAGCTGTATCGTCAAGTCGTTGATCGGATCATGACATCCAACCTCCGTGCTTGTTGGAGCAGTTCACCCCTCAGCAAAGACTTCACGGCCTGGCGTCGTGCCTCGGGAAATGGTCAAGATTCCCGACCCGATCTCGTGTTCCTCCTGACTGTGCTGGCTGTTCTCGACTCTGACAGTCAGGACAACCCCAAGGTGAACATCGAGCTCAATAGGCTTGGCCTGAGACAGTGGGCAGAAGAGCAGCTCAACCCACAGCGTCCTATTCCGGCAATTGAGGAACAGCCTTCGTCGGGAACCCTTCGACGAGCGCCTCAAGTCAAGGTTGAGCAGATGGGCAGCATGGCCTCCCCACCGCCCCGGCTTACAGCCCGTAACAGCATCGTTCGACAATCAATTGAGTCTGATCCGAGCTGCATCAGTGCTGCTGGCTTAAAACGGTCTTCCGTCGAGTCTTCAAGTGAGCCCGTGAACAAGCGAAGCAAAGTTCCAGCTGATCCAGCTTTTTCCGCCTCAAGGGTCGAACCTTCAACCCGAACAATCGTTTTACGTGACGGATCAACACAAACAGACAACGTCGACCTGCCGCTGGCTACTTCATCGATCTTGGAGGTCATGAAGAAAATGGAGGGCCGAATGGAGAGCTTCGAAGTGCGTTTTCAAGAGTTTCAGGAGCACAGTCGAGCGCTTCAAGAACACAACCGAACTCTCGGTGAGCTACTGGGTAGAGCTCGCGAGGGCAATCAGCTGAGGCCGGTCAACGTCGCACACCATCGACAATTCCAGCATCAAGCACACGAGATCGTCCCTGTACAATCTATCAGCCGTCAACCGAGAGCCTATTATCTGCCCAGTGACCGCGTATCCGATAACAACGACTCCATCTTCATGTTCTAGTGGATGATTGGAAAGTGCACAGCAAGGGGAAAGGGATGAGGCTGGTTAGGACCAAATTGGAGCTATAGTGCCTTGTGGCCATAACAAATGGGATGAGAAATTGATATTGGGACAGAAGGATTCATGTTTTTCTGGCGCTGGCTAAGGATAACAATTGGAGTTGGGGGAGTTGAGGAAGCAACGAATTGGGTTACGTCGCACCAACCGGGAAGGTGCGAGCTGCATTGATTGGCGTTTTGGTCAAGCCATGAAGATTACATGAAGACGTTCACTACGTACTGGGATTATTAATTGAACGACTTTGCTTTACTTGCTGTATTCATTGAAAATGGTTCTGGCTTTGAGATTTGGAACAAGAATGTGCATTTCGCATACATACCTTACGTAGTAGTAAATCTGACGACAGCCTCAACCTAACGTCGGATATCCGGAGACAGAACCAACCATTTGGATCCTAGCTAGCCTCCACGTGTAAGACGGAACCACATCAATAAGCATAAGCTTCACAAGGATGAGAGAAATGCCTCTTTAGCTTAGCCGCTACTCACGCTACCGAGCAAAGGCGCGTACCCTAATCAATCACGTTCTGTCAAGCTATTTTGTAAATGCTCGACTGTGAGAGGTGAGAGATATCGAATTTGTCAAAGTGTTTACCCCATACTGTTTCATAATAGCTCTCCTCGGGTCTGGGGTGGTGGGACCGTAGCGCGGGGGTGTAGCGGTAGCCCTGCAGTCGCATCGAGAGGACCCTAGAAATGGGATGCAAAAGCAGATGCAGCCAGACACACAGCAGACTCAACGTTTGATCACCCGATTCGTCGCCTGCTCAAATTACCGACAGCAAATGCGTCATCCCGTTCGCCGCTAACTGTTCAGAGACTTGGAGGAGACAAAGATCTTTTTTTCATTTTCTTTTCGTCTTGTTGCTTGCATCACTCTTTGGGCATCAGGAGGCGAGAACCTGGGGTTTAGGGCACAGCATGGTAGACATCGGCACTCATGGCCTTTGACTTTTCTACCCCGCAAACGGAGCCTAGGGAGGAGGGGATCATCTTTTCATCTTTGGTCTTTGTCGATCTTGTCAGCTAAAGACAACAGCCGACTCATCGCGACGAGGCGCAGCTCTATCGACCTCGACAACTACGTACATCATTCGGAAGTGATTGTTTTGCTCCCCGAGAGTCAAGCACATGAAAACATACGGCTTTGGATGCAGAGCATAGATAGAACCCCAAAAGTGAGCTGAGATTTTACCGCACACACATTATAGTCCTACACTACGCATTGGGTGTAGGCTTGTCTAGTCTGGTCTGGAGATGATGGGCGGGGGTTGTGAGTGGATGAAATAGATGCTCTGCGTCTCTCTTTTCTCTAGCGGGTTCGAATCAACGTGGAGCGAAAATGGGCAGACTTGCCAGGCAGCCAGGCAATTGAAGCGCTTGAGTCAATGGCATGGATCACCATTTAATAGCGCACACTGGTTGGTGTTGATTGTTCCAGGCTCGTCACCATGTCTCATCACTTCTGCTTCGGTAGTCTCCTTTTGCTCACTCTCACTCTTGGGACTAGTTTACCTTTTGTGCATACATCGTCATGGCACAATGACGTATCATGCAGCAGTTGTTCTTTTAGCCGGGCTGTGTGACGCCAGGGTCTTGAGTCTAGTCTGAGCCGCAGAGACCACAAGGCGGCAAATAGAATAAAAAATGACCCGTCCACCAAAAAAGAAAGAAAAAAAAAGAAAAGATTTCTCATGCTCACGAAAAGCTCACACAAAAATGAGACATCTCAAGGTAATATGAGAAACAGTTCCAGTTGTAAGCCACTCCAATCAAAAAGCCTTTTCTTGATTGATATCAATATTGTCAATATTGTACTGTAAAAAGTATATGTCCATGTCTTGCCTCTGTAGCCAGTCAGCGACGGGGCTGGCATCAGCATCAGCATCTACCCACCCTCCTACCCTGCAAATGTGTAAATGTACGGCACATGCAGAGAGCGCCAAGCCAAGGGAACCTTGGATCTAAGGGTTGTCTAGCGCAGATGAAGCCAAGACCACGTCGAGCGTGTAAGTCAGAGCGACCACTCAAAACACAGCCTGAGGCTCCCGGTGACAAAATCCATGTCCGCCGCGCTCGGGGATAAACTACCCTCATTCCACCCCCATGCTTTCCTTTCCTTTCTTGGTGTTGCTTCGATTTGATTCACTCATCCGACTTCCGAACATCACTTCCGAGGGTGAAAAGGGTGTGTCCTTCCGTTGCCTTGTCCTGCCTTGCCTTACTTTGCCTTACCTCGACTCGCCCTATTTTGTCTATCACTTTCCTTCTCTCCTCGACGACTATTTATACTCCTTCTTCCCTCCACATTTTCAACTGTACTTCTTCTCTCCTCTCCATCAACTCTCGCAACAAGCTCATCTATTCCAACATCAACCAACTCACATCACTACAACACCAAACAAAACATCTCCAACATGCCTGCCTACGAGTACTGCTGCCAGTGTGGAGGCATGATTGTCATCAGCACCACCTGCACCGCCTGTGGCCACAAGCAGTGCAACAACTGCCCTCTGTGCTAGATCAGTCGCAGACAGTCTCAATAGCAACAAAACGCTGTCCTCGCTACCCTTCGCTAAAGCCTAAAATTCACCATGGCTAGAAGCTGCAACATAGCGAGATGAACACCCTTCGCTTACACGAGACATGACTCTCTTCACGACTTCAATGATGGCGCTTTCATACCTCTCGAAATTTACCTTCTTCTCTCTACCTTGACTCTTATGGCTTGGTGGTCCCATTCATATGTCTTACTTCTTCGACTTGACTGATGCACTGCCCTTCTTCGCTGTTGGCATCTGCTGGCAACTGGTAGCTCAGGTCTCTCTTCTCTTCCCATCATTGGAAGTTTTGTTCAACACGCGGCGTGACACTCATGTCATTTTGGGTTTGCTCTCTGCGAGGCGCCATGGGAAAGATTGACGCCGACTGTTACAACGGCGTTTTTCACTATTGCTTTTTCACGTTCTGGCTTGTCTCGAGGTGGAATTAACGGGAATGGATCCACGGACTTTTACTGTACACTATCGATACCCGCGTCTTGTTGGCGACTTTGAGAATTAGAGGCGATAATACCAAAGTAAATTCTTTTCAGTTTTGCAATTAAACAATCCACTTGCGGCGTTTCTTCGCCTGGTGCTATAATATTCTGTCTGTTGTCGAATGGTCCGAGCCAATCATGGATGTTATTTCGACTACTGAACCCTCCAAGGACCCTCACGACCCCCAAAATATAGGCTGTGTTCCGGCCTCTTCCGGATTGCTGCCTCAAATATCCTCCGGAAAGTCCCTGCGTTACATAACGCAACAAACCTCACGTCGGCCCTTTTCTGTGTTCACGAAGATGCTGCACCCACACAACGGACACTACCTTGGCATGTTCCTGGTCCAGGCTCTATCCTTAGCAAATGAGAATTTTTTTCAACTCAAATCAGATGGAGTATGCCAACTGGTCTTCGCGTAGCTATTCTAGATTAAAAGTACTGACACAATCGCAACGAGCAACGAGCAACGAGTCTGGTAGCAAAAGTAAAGTAGAGAAGCAACCATAAACCAAGCTGGATATAAAATGAAACATACTCATATAACTCATAGACGTTTCATAGACGAGTGTGACTCCATATCAAGCGAGGACTCAAAACCATAACAATATCGAAATAGAAGTTTGTGGTGAATCGCAAGTTGTCTACTGGCACCATGGTACTAGAACTTGTGATCGATCACGACTGCAGTTCCTGGGTAATGATCAGGTGAAGAGACAGATAGGTGCAATTATATATTCACCGGCCCCCCTGAACAGAATTACAGTCGGCTTCCGTGGCCTCATCAAATGAGCATTATGTGGAAAGTTGATATTTATTCATGGGTCAAGGTCATGTAAATTGACGTGGTATCCTCGTTGCGCCTTTTGACCGTCTGCTTCCAATCCTATACGTACAAAACCAAACACCTCCCACCTTTCAATGCATGTGCGATTGTTCCCTTTTCACTCTGCTTCCAGACATGCTGTTTCCTTCCCTTCCGAACCCGACGCCAGCTTCGTGATCAAAGTCCTGCTTGATCACAATGCCAGCCGGGCTTAGTTGCGCCTGATACTAGATTCCCACTATCCGTCAAAGACCGTATTATTGCCCCAAAGAAAACATAAAAGAGGTGATCAACCCCACGATACGGGTGAGTGTCGGGCTCCCATCGCCCACATTACGTTTAACAAAAATGAAAAGGGACCTTAAGGTATCGTTGTCGTGAGTCTCATGCCACTGGCAAAATGTGGATTAATAGAATCGAAAAAGTAAAGACAACGGCTTATAGTTGAACGGTTAGATCATGCCTCCAGGAACTGCGTTGCTGCTCATACTAGGAGGCAGAGGCGGAGGAGCCATGGGCTGAGGAGCTTGATGCATCGACCTTGCTCGTGAGTTCATCCCGTTTGCTTCGCTAGTAGCCTTGCGCAGCCTCTGATGATAGAGGCCAGCGTCATCCTCGTTGTCGCTTCGAAGTCCGCTACGTTGGTCATTTGAAATACCGGAATTCATTGGAATATGATGGGCATTCATTGTAGCATCTCCCAATGCAGTGCCGGTGTTCTTTCGTCGGGGGTTGATTGGGGGCAGAGGAGGGGCAGTCATATTGCCATGAAGATTAGGCGTAGACATTGCGCCACTATTCAAGCCAGCAGGGCCAGGTCTGAGGCCATCTCGGTAGCCCATTTGTGAAGGTGGTGATTTAATCGAAGGTTCCAGGATATCTCGGTTTCGCACCATACCGCCCGGGTGAGCGTGGCCATACGGTCTCTGGGGTCCAGCACCTGGACCAGGGAAGCCATAAGGAGAAGCACCACCATGAGACGGTGAGTTGCCGTTGAGAGGCGAAATCGGTGAGGGCTGACCAGAATTTTGCCCATGCACAGGCTGTATATGCAAGCTGTTTTCTGGACGATTGAAACGGCCAGGTGAGACGTTGCCGGAATATTGCTGAGGTTGCATATGCGGCGACCGTCGCATGTCTTGTCCAGGCATCATTGGCGCTCTCATCATCGGGCCTTGGCGAGGCTTGCCATTGGGTCCAACGGGTGATCCCAAGGGTCCATGGTAGTCATCACGAGGAACAGATCCGTTTCTCAAGCGTGGTGGCCGACTACCGGATCGACCACCGTTGCTTGCCTCAGAGCCACTTCGGTCACGTTCAGAAGGTGCTCTTGATCCAGAGCGAGAGCCAGCGCGGGAGCCGGCACGGGAGCCACTATTGGCCCTAGCTTCCTCACTAGGTACACGATTGAACGCGACAGGAGGTGGTCTGCTTTCCTGAGACGGGGCCCGAGATGATGTAGTCGTTTGTGCTCGCTCTCTGCCTGATGAAGTGGACATCTGTGACGGACCCTGGTGTCGTTGCTGGACCTCCACCTCTTTCATTCTCTGAAGTTCTCGGCGGGCTTGTCGGAAAGCCTTTAGGCCAACGTGGATACCTTCCTTCTCCTCCGAATCTCTTGGCACAGTTGTCTCATCATTGTCCTCTATAGAGGGTGCTGGTTTATCGTTCAACTCCAATGACCCGCGACGAGATGAGGTTGTAGCAGGCGATGAGCCTCGAAGACCAAGCAGCTTCTTCGCTTTTGACTGACTACCATGTTCCTTCTCTCCTCGACCCCTCTCAACCAGGGAGCTGCCACTGGATTTGGACTTCAAGATACCCAATGCGTTTGGGCGGGGTGGAGGGGGTAACTCAGATAAGGGTGGGACTTCTGGTGAAGAAATGCTACTATCAGCTTCAACGAACGAAGTAAGTCTCTCCCTCACTCGCCGCGCTCCATCAGCAAGATGACGAGCGAAATCATCTGTCTCTTCCTCCTGCTTGGGGCTGTTGATCTGGTTCGAGTTTCGGGCGGACCCAGGTCCAGGGAATCCAGGGGCTTCCACCAGCCCGGAGGATCGGGTAGGACTGGTCACACTACCATCTATCGACATAGCCAAGTCTCTCTCAATCGACTCCCAGGCATTTGAGTCAACTGTCTTTGGCTCGTAGGTGTGTGCATCAGGGCGCTCTGGTGGGAAACGCGAGGTCAGGTCAACATCATTTGGATAGCTACCATAGATGGAAGAAGCGCCACTATCATGTCGCAGATGCTGCCTAACCATGCCGCTCAACCCCCCTGAAGCCGGTCCTAGAGTCGGCGAATCTTTAGGCAACTCGTCTGTCGTGCTGCTTGCTACACCTCCAGGACCATCACTAATCAGTAGAGGAGTCGGCAATGCAGAGTGTCTGAAAGCCGGATGCTGAGTATCCTCTGGTCTGTCGACAGTGACCTGAGGGGGGGCGGCATCGGAGCGGCGCGACTCGCTGATGATCAACTGTTCATCGTCGTCATCATTGAAGAAGGTTGAAGGCTGTGACTCTTCGTGGACAGTAGGCGCCGTCCTGAATGATCCAGAATCGTTCTTGTCCAAGTGTGGGCGCTGGGCAGAAGAGGACCGGGAACGAGGATCTGAAACATTGGAATCGGTGCGGAACCGATTGGTGGGAGTCTCACGGCCTCGTTGCATCTGCACTTGCCTCTGGGCGTACCTGGACTCATCGTATTGGCTGCTCGTCCCGCTGACGATCATGTTGCGGTCAAGGTGCTGAGTTTCCCCGGTTTCACTAATAGGGGGGCTCAGTGGAGGTGTAGTACCAAAGGTCTTCTGGTCCATGCTGGAAAACGTGTTTGAAGATTCCAAGGGACTCATTTGGGTTGAAGATGGGGGACTGAACGATCGCAGATTGGGAGCACTCGCCTTGGCCAGTACGGCACGAGTCATAAAGCGGTCACCGAACGTGGCACTGGACGGAGATGCAACTGGAGGTGTCGAGTCTGGTGTTCTGCTGCTGAGAGTACGTCTCGATAATGTATCAATCCTTGAAAGGGCGGATGTCTGTTGATCTTGAAGCTCCTGGTTGAGGCTCTGTTCGTACAGGCGACGGGTTCGAGTTACCGTTCGCTCCACCGGAGGTGCTGGACTAACAGTGCGAGATGTGCGCGCAAAAGAATCTCGATCCATCACTGATGATATTTGGGAAGAGCTGATAGATGTAGCAGCGGTAGAATCTCGAGCTGCAGATGGACCAGATGAAGTTGTTGAATTCGTTTCTCTTTTCCGGTCATAGTCAGTCTGTGATGGAGATTCCGGTCGGGCAGTCTCAGACTCAAATGATTGACTTTGTTGAAAGTCATCAAGTGACTGTCTATCCTTCTCCGATTGTCGCCACTTTTGGAAGGCTGACTGGGCGACATCATCTCCGTAAAGGACACGGCCACTCATAGCCCCCTTGTTTCCACCGGTACCAATCTTGTAGACCTTTTGCCGTCCTCCAAATAGGTTGTTCCCTTCAATTGGCTTCGAGCGGCCCATGACACTTCCGTTTGTTGAGGCAGCGTCGTCATTTGATTGCATAGATGAACGCGCAAAAGGAGCTCTGATGGATTCAACTTCAGCAATATCCCCCAATCCAGCAGCAAAGCCAAAGTCCATCATTCTCGACTGTCTGTTAGGAAACAGAACACTATCGTCACTGGCCTTACCAACTTTGGTGTTAGGATCATCTTGCTCGCGAAGCATGGAGAATCGTGCCGACAGGTTGGTCATAAGAAGACTGGTTCGAAAGTCATCTGTTGAAGGAAGGGCCGTAGCAAGGTCAAGTTCCTTTTTAGGCTCCTCCTCTGGCGCTTTCTTTTTACCGAACATCCTGAAAGGGCTAGAAGTCTCGGACTCAATCGAGGGTCTTGGAGCCTCGAGGTCATCCTTGACCTTCTTCTTGTTCCTGAATCGATTCATAATGATAAATGATTTCCAAGGTAGTAATGTTATTATGCCTTGGTAAAGCGATGTCGTAGTTGATGTCTTGCAAGAGCGTTTAATTCATCACAGTTGATCGATTTCGGCGATGTCGAATTAGATTGGCAGATGAACCAATCTTGCTTCGAACACTATACGAGTTAGCTCGGTTATTATGTTTTGACTGGTGAAATCGACGATATCCAAGAAGGAGCGTCCTATCCGGGCTACTTTTCCTTGGTCAAGCCACCGTCGAGTATAGAAATATAGGTTGGGTGACCGATTGTGGTAAATAGCCCAGTGTGATGATACATTCAAATAGCAGTCAAGAGAATGAAGTCGTACCTGCTCAGGTTTTAAACCAACAAAACTCTTCAAAGAATTGAGTAACGAAACTCTGATTGCCGTATATTGGCGCCCAAATAACTCGTTAGTCACACAGGGTGGACAAGGCCAGTTTTGTTTGGACCCGAGGGTTTCGGAGGGGCGTGTTGTCGTCGGGATTGTCGTTGTCTAGCGGACTCGTGAAGCGATATGCTCGTGCGATGTGGTAGTTTGCTGCAGTTCAAAGACGGACAGTAGCAGTCGAGATGCTTGTAGAAGGGATGAAGAGAAAGCAGGTAACCGGCTTGTGGTCGAACAAGGACGGGTCGGATGTCGAGTCCTAAAATGGAAACGAGTGAGGCAAGTTTGACGGGTAAAGGAGGCTGTCTCAGACTCGGGGTCGAGAATGAACAAAGCAAAACAACCGAATCTTCCGCTAAAAGCTGGAGTGTGTTGTGAGTCGAATCGCCTTATCTGGTTTGGGTTCGAAGGGAGAACGCTGTCACAGGGTGCCAGTTAACAAGCCCCGAGAGAAGTAAGGTCCTGGCCGGCAGTTTGGTTTGATCTCATCAATCCGGGGTACCACTAGATCAACACAAGACTTGTGCTCCTTACAGGTACCAGGGCGAGTTGAAGGGGATGGTGAGAGAGGGTAACGACCGGATGAAAGAGGGTGAACGAGGTTGGCGAACAAAGGAATAACCGGGGAAGAAGACGATTTAGGAACGAATTGTGCCTAAGCCAATGGAACCAACGAGGCCCCAAGATTTTCCTGACAGGATGAGAAATTGGTGACAACGATGAAGGGGGGATTAGATTGACAGGGCGTCCCAAGTAAAAACGAGGGAAGGGATGAGAGGTGGGGTGTGCAAGGTACAGGGGAAAGGGGGTGTGGAGCCTTTGGGGGCTAGTCGTAAAGGGGAATGGCAGTGGTGAAGAAATCAGGCATGTATCATTTATCGGGCAAGAAGCTCACATCGAGGTTTTTATCAAGTGTCCGTACATCTGTAAGAAATCATCATACTATGGAGTTCTTTATTGGGTCAGAAGGGGATAGAGGGTTTACAAAGTAGATATTATCCCTCAACGGAGGTGAAACAGAACTAAAACTCAGCACACAAGTACGACATTGTCATGAGAACTTTGGCAATGGGCAATGTAGCCCTGTGCACAAGGATCAATTAGCAGTGGATGAAGATGATACAAGAACTCATGGATAGTGCTAAAGTGACCCATGTTCCAGCGCACCTAAATCGAGTGCATGGGATAGAGAACGGGATGACAGTGAACAGTCCATGCGTCAGGTCGTACCTGCCGCTGCACGAGAGCATCTCAGGAACAGCCACAACGTGAGGAGGGGTGTGTCACTAACAGAACGCAGGGGTAAAAGCCTACCAGTGCGCGGCAAAGGAGAGGAGGAAGGAAAGGACAGGCTCTAGAACATAACGGACAAAGTCTTATTCACTGAGGACGATGCCAAATTCCAGCACTCTCCAGCGGACTTTAGTGGACTGTTAGAACTCTTAGGCTCAGGCAGGCAGGCAGCGGAGGTTTCATTCGACCTCCACATAGTGATGATTTTCAACATGGAACCTGACCCAACAGATCATGGGCCAAACATTGACAGGCGGACAGGCTTTGGAATTCTTCGACCATTGTTTGATGGGTCAGTCGTGCATATCAGTTATGTCATCTTGACTTCATACGAGTACCGTACATCCATTCGGTGTAAACAGACACGGACAAGAGTCACATCAATTCCCTACCCACCAGAAAAAACACGAAGCCACAAGAAGTACCTCCTAATCCATACATCCTCTTACTGACCATCGATTAGTATTTTCAAGGTGGCGGACCCTACACATGTCCGACAACCCAATTTAACATCCAAATCTCAGGTCGCTCACCAGTTTACCAGGCTCTATGTTGGGCGAGACCCATGGCTCTGTGCACCCAACCCTGCTGCTCGTTAGTGACCCAACTTCCCGCCCACGTTTGCTAGAACTACGGGAGACCGCCGTACTTCCTGCAAACGCCAAGTTTCTCTCGTCTTACATATCCGTCTGCCACCAATCCAGTCTTCATTGGTGTGTGTATCCCAAGGTACAGCAGAAGTAGCCAATATCAAGGTCGAATCTTAAGAGTATTCATCCTGACGTCTAAATGGCATGGAATTTGCACCAGGATTTGTCGCAAATCCTCGAGTGGAGCCTATCATGCTTCACGAGGCGACACAGAACATTCCATTGGCTTTGGCATTCAACGCTTCACAGAAGCAAGTCCGAGACAGTGGCTGTTATGTGAAGATGCAATGTCATCAATCCTTCCATATCGCTCTCCAGTCCTCAGGCTTGGCTAATGGCAGAATAAGGGGTCAGTGGCTTACATTTCCAAGTAGGCGGCTTTGCGGCTTGAGACCTTCTCCACAAGACAATCCGCTGCAGAAGGAGAGGCTACTGCAAGGAACGCTGTCTTGTCGTCTCATGTCATTTATCTCCTGGTATGGCCGTGCAGAGGCGGGTGCAACGTCTAGGGCCTCCGTTGAGTCTATCTAAACAAACTTCCAGCTCAGCACCAATGGTACAAACTCAAAGGTCCAAAACAGAAAAACACCCTCTGCGGAGACGAATAGAGATTTGGCGGATCTCAGCCGTTATCCATCGTCTACTAGACTAAACTCTGACTGGAGCAAGCCAACGAGATACCACTAGGCAGATATAGGCTCACTACCATTTCGGTAAGAACTAGGTACGCCCATATGCAGCGCCGAACGCTCATCGCAATCACCCTTATGGCGCTTTACTTTTTCTCATCCTACCTGAGATCCAAGCTCTGCGGTGTCAAATCATATGTGCGTTATAGCGTTGCAGTATGGGTATTCGCCATTTCCTTGACCGTCAGCACCTACTCCTATTCTTCGCCGTTCTCAACATCCAATGGCGAAACCTCATATAGGAGCCCCTGCAGCTCCCTGGCTGTGTCTCAACCAGGTGCTCATACCAAAATAAACCTCGAAAACATCTGCAAACCAGTTATCACTTGTATTCTCATACACAAAAGCACCAAGAAACTCGCCACTAAAGCCCCTGGCAATCCTGATTCAACAGCGCCATTGTCGGAACCTGTACTTCCCGCCTAATATTTGAACTATGCCATTGTATTGGCTCACCACTCGGATGCGTTTACATCGCTGGTCCCTGCTTGCGTCACGATCAACTTTCCGACCAACAAATCACGACTCAAGGTTGTCAATTGGTTTCTTATACTCCAAATACCTTCAATTAGTTTCAACTAGTGTTTGGAATTTCAGAAACTCAGTCTGATACTTCGGTGCAGACCATCTAGGATTGTTTTGCGAGAACTGGAGAAAAAAGCATCGTCTTGTGTTTGGTTACACTTACTGTGAACCTAAGCGCGCCCTGTTTATTGGGTGATACCACCTAGACCTTGCTTTTCACCTAAGATCCATTCCATGGCATGCTCAGTCTCATCTTAGCATTTTATCGATGACATATGACTTTGATCATCAATGGTTGAAGGATCGGCGTTGATTAATAAAATACTGAAAATAGTCCGCTCGTGTGCGAGACCAATTCCCGAGATTAGATCTCACTCAGCACAAGGAAGCCGCATAATTAGATCGTATGACGAAAATGTCTCCCACTACCTCGAGGAATCCACGACCTTCTCGAGACATTTCAAGTCGCCGAATACTTGACTGTTGTCAGTTTATGTGCTCGATAGTGTTCGGAAGCGTGATGATATCATTCCATGCCAGGATTTGTCAAAAGTCTGGCGTACTGCTCGTAAGCCGTCGTATTCAAACTCGATCGATAGGGTCCTTCTTGGCAACTAAGCAGCGCTGGAACTTATCTTACCTCATCTTAATTGCAAGTACGCAAATATGTGCTCGCCATTAAAGTATAAAATGAAGTCTATTTTGAGGCTCAGCCCTGGTCCTTGGGCTTTCGAGAACTTAGGAGACAATGGTCTGCCGCCAGCATTCACTGACTCCATCATGTCACATATACCCCCTACCAGCTTCAACTCCCCTGCCGGCGGCAATAATAAAGACCTTCCGCGAGCCAATTACAGGTCTGTGCCTGGAGCTAACTTCCGCTCCTAGTCTCCAATCTTGGCTGCAACGCTCAAGGGGCGAGGGCGTTCTGACAGGCTAAGGTACTTCCGCACAAGGGGTTTATCTCAGGTTGGAAAGGTGACATCGTGTGAATCGGATCTTCCTTTCCAAACATGCTGGAAACTGCTGACACGCGGAAAATCTCTCCCCATCATCATTAGCAACCACCAGCTTCACTTAACGACCCTGCTTAAGGTGGAGATGCATTTTCATCGATCGAAAAAACAGATGGTTACGCCAACTAATGGTCCATAATAGAGGCTTAACGTTGGCACTATCCAAATTCGGCATAATAACCTCGCAATATGTCCATGAAAAGAGCGATAAACGGCCTCCGTTTTGTTAGGCACTGAAAAAACCGACCGACACTTCAGCCAATGTGATTCTTCGGCTGACCGTCGGCTCCTCCCTGTTGATCACAACTCTGAGGAGAATAGAGCTGGCACCCCGGTTTCTCACCCAACTCGCTGGGACCGCCTAACGGCTCGCCTCGCCAATAACCGACATGATGACATTCGGCCTTCAAGCCCTATCAGTCCAGCGTAATTATCCACAGCATTGTCTTCTTCCAAGGTCAAGGCGATTTGTTTAGGGATGAATATTCTTGATCCTGGTCAACCATTGATTCCTAATGGCGGTGGTGAAGTTGTTCACTCCCGAACCTACTGCGATGGTCGTGGAATGAACCCAGAGCTTACAATGCAATGATATTATGACCCCGGCCCACCAGGACCCTAGCATGGCATCACATATTGTACGTGCAGGCTGCAGCATAACTCGGATCACGACGTATGTTAGGTTGTCCGGTCCGTTCCCAGCATGGTTCAATAACGGATGGTTTTATGCGCTTCACCAACTCATTTCCTCTCTAAAATGTGCCCAAGCGTAGGGCTCTCCGCCACACCGGAGACCATTTATTCTGTAACCACGCTGTTGGGCCTCGCAATTACCGTTTGTGGGCGGTATTTACCCAATATCATTTTTCCCGGGAGGGCCCTCCGATCCTGTGCGTCATCTCCTGTGGTTTTACTTTGATCAGTTCGGACTGTTCGGTCTTCAAGACTTGAACTCAAGTCCGGACCCCAGACCAGGCTTCGACATCCCTGCCCTTGCGCGCACTAAGACGACTAGGTGAGTATAATCTCCGCTTGAGAGCAAACATTTGTTCCATCTACCCTCGTGATGAAAATTCCACTCATGGCCAGACCGACACGCGGTCTTCAATTCCTGTGCTCACTTCGTTATGGCTTAGTCAATTGCCGTAAAATACCTTTCGAACTGGTCATAATCACGGATGTGACTCACCGAGTCTACCCATCTTCGAGGGGGCCAGTTAGTAACCTCCGCTCCATTACATAGCTCTATAGTTCTGATCAACGGGTCTGGTGGTATCAAAAGCAAACAACAAACATCTGTTAAAACGGTATCGATTTGTCTCAAAACGCGGGGTTGACAAAGAAGCTACGTATGGACTCTGCCATAGGGTCCACTTGCTTTTCAGTTCCCGACTATGATGAGTCTCCATCGTTAAGCGACATAATATTGATGCCGAGTCAAAGCCGGTGCGATCGTGTGCAAAACGTCATTCTGATATCCACGGTAACATCTTGTTGGTACCAAATGAGATGCTCAGGCATTACTGAGATCATTTCAAGCATATACGTTCAACAGCAGAAGCTCAAGTCTCGAGAGTCTTGCAAGGTGTCGCCTACAAGTTCGACCGGTGCATTTATGATTCACAAACTAATCATAACATCTAACAAATCCAACATCTGTGGTGTTACATATCCGTATACATCCCAAAAAGAACAGTCACTCAACAAGCTGGTAAAGAAAATCCATCATTAGTACCACACACAATCGACAGGAGCCAACATTAGTAGGACAGGATAAGGGTCACATTCTGCTTCATTCCTCGGGCGTTCATTAGAGGGGTTTCTGACGGCACTGGCTCTCGATGTATCGATTCAGATTACGCCCTTGTATCAACAGCGGGGATCGAGTGGTCCGGGATTTATGTCAACCGCAAGAAGATGGAGCATGCCAAGGAGTCCGAGTAAGGCAAATGTCAGCGGTGTTTACGTACTCTTTGCTCCAAAGTGTCAGCTTACAGCCAGCAAATCTATGATACGTTTTTTACTTGAAGCATGTTGTTAGATCAGGCAAACAAAACATATTAGTCACGACCCGGTCCAAGTATGAGACAATGGTTCACGGCTTGGCAAACTCTTCGATACTAAGGTAGACATGTTATCATGTAGAGTCCACACATATCATTCTATTAACCATATATACTCCAGGACAAGATATCAACCATTCACAACGCCGTGCTATCTATATACCCGCTACTATCCTAAAACACAATGATAAAACAAAAAGAGAAATAGATCACTTCTTCGCACTGCGTGTTTGAGTTCCGCTAGACTATTGTGATAGCGTCCATCGCCCTGCTGGAAACAACATGTCTAACAAGCTCAGGCAATTATGGCTTGGTCTCTGATTCAAACATGGTAGATCCCTTTTTGTCGACGTGGTCTAGCGCATCGACTCTTCGTCTTGGGTCTTTTCTTCGACGATGTCCTGCTTATTGCCAAAAGCATATCCGGGATGGCCAGCATTCAAAAGAAGGACAGCGACGCACATCATACTAAACACAATTAGTAAGAAGCAGATCAAAATCATATGTACTAGGCTCTTACCAGGATTCGAGACCTATATAAAGACCCTCGTCTCGGAACAAAGCACTGAAATAGCCCTGTCCAAGTTCTGCAATTCGATAGGCGCATCGGATAAGGATAAAGACGGTCGAGAGAAAGAGAAAAATGAGAAAGGTGATCATGGACTTGTTGAGGCGGTGTCGAGAAGGCGATTTGGAGGCCGTGATGACGTAGTCGGCGAACAAAGCACAAAAGCAAATGAGGGTGACGACTTGGAAGATGAGGCCGGCGAGGGAAATGTGTTCTCCAGTCTTGACAGCCTCGTGGGTAGAAGCTACACACGAGAGGGCACCACCGACAGCCTGAAGAATAAGGGAGATGATGTCGGAGGGAATGAAGATCCAGTAGAAATACTTGGGAGGGAATCGTGATATGTTTGGATCGACAAAGTTAATCCTGAAGGGGTCAGCATTTCTCCTTGTTGAGTCTATGGGAGGACTTACACCTGGGACAAGAGGACATAGATGGCTGCGGAGAAGAAGACGGGTGCCACGGTAATGCAGACTGTCGTTGGGTCAGTAACAGTATCCCATTGACTCCTCTTTACATCTTGAACGATGATGCGAACACGTACTTATTTGCATCAGGAACCCGTTGAAGTCAAAGGGATTGTCGTGGATAATGAATCGTCCAACGTAGCCGATGATCTCGAGTATGCATCCTGCCATCATGCTTGCCATGAATCCCCATGTTCGCATTTTGATGCCCTGGAAAGCATGGATGACGATTGATAGACCGAACACGCCGATGAAGACAGCATTCGCGGGAATGTTGGGCTGGTATCGCAATATGCTAGCCTCGATAGGACATGTGTCGAGAGTACAATTGGCTTGAGGACCAAATGTGACAAGCCCGTTGGGCAAAGTTGACATGCTCATGATTGCTGTCGGAAGATGTATGTATATAGAAATGTCATAGATAAGTGATTCCTTGGTGTTGTTGAGTATCTTCAAGATATCCTACCTTCCTATCTTGAACAAAAACAGCAGAGCTGAAAGCTTTTAAAGAGACAGGTTCAAGATCTGAATCGCGGTACCCGTCGGAGAAGGGTTTGAGATCTTTCTCCCGGCTCCGCGGGCCCAATACGTCAAATTCAGACCACCAATCGTGATTCCCAACGATTAGCGCCGCCGTGGAGTATAAGTGCCCTGGAAGCAAGGCATTATGATGCTTCAGCTTTGCAGAAGGGTGGGCCCGGAGGATCTCTTCGACCCGGGATCCCGGCCGGTTCGGGCATCCGCGGGCGGCGCATATCTGGATGTCATCGCCTTTGACGTTAAGACTGAGTCTAAGATTTCTATTAATATGGACGGGAAGTTAAGTTTATTTTGCGATGGAGTTCCTCCAGGCGTCATAGCGCGTGGTGCTTTGATACCTTGTTATTGAACAGTTTTACAGTAAGGTAGCTGTTTGATCAAGACGTAGACCCTATCCGAGAGTTGAAGCCATCGGAATTACAAATCCCCGTGCTAGGCAAAGCGCATCTGAGAGATAAGTCTCTAAGTGAGTTGGAGGCTTATGAAAGTAATCTAAGATACGCTTCATGTGCACGTTGCACTGTCGTGATCGTGAAGGTTTGAAGGTATTACTCAATCGTATGCTTGGTGCAGTCACATCATGTCTCGGCATTATATCTTTATTTCATATCTATGGCGCCATACAAGGATCGTTGTATCTCTATAGTCGATTTGTTAATACTATATGATAGGTAGGTGTCTTGTAATATACAAAACGCAAACTGTCTATAGGGTAAACCAAGCAACTAGGCTCTGTACATGTGGGCAATCTGAATAACAATGGCTTTGTATACTCTTGTTCTCACATAATAGTAAGAAAATGTCTGAGGAAGTCACCGAGAATTTTTTTTAATGGGCTTGTATGTTCTTTGGCAGACGAGAAACCGTAATGTGGTTTGACGTTAAGAGTTGAGACCCGACTTAGCCAATGGAGCTGGTGGGGACTTACCACTGACGGAACCGGAGTTAGAATTTTGATAATTTGGCCGGCGCCAGTGTCATTAATTGAAGCCGGAAATAAACCACGGGTATTACTTTGTCTTCATCATGGTATATATTCATTTGAGTCCCGCAAACAGTCTTTTCTTTCTCTTCTACTGAGGTTCTACGTCAAGACTTACGAGTCAGTCGATGATGTTTAACGATACAACCCAACCGCGCGGCTATATATGCCTCTACAAAGACAATGTGTCCTCTGCATAGCACTTTAAGCAGGCGTGAAAAGCTCGATGCCTAAAAACCACCGACGAACATGAAAACACTTGTCTTCAAGATAAGGCATAGAACTCGCAGCCATGACGCGGCGGTAAGGAGCACTGAAGAGTCACAACCAAAAAGAAAACGTGTTCAATCTATGGATTTTCTTAAAAGAGCATCATTGCACCCCAAGAGCAAGCCACTCGAGCTTATCACGCGGCTCAAATTCTGATTCAGGTGATCATATTTATATAACCCGAGACAAGATCTCTTGGATTCATCCATCAGCTTCAGTGGGTCTCCCCCGTCACGCGAAAAAAGTGCCCCGCCCCCGCCGCTTACTACGTCGTACGGCACTCGACGGGACGGGAGTTTCGGCGCCCACTTCGCCCGCCCACACGACCCAAGTTCAACCCAGCTTGTATCTTGTATCATAGATTCCCAACTACACTTACAATACCTAACTTTTCCTCTCTCAACACTTATTGGAGATTGTTACCCTTTCCTCCGTTGGTCGCTTTCTCGAATATATCCAGCTTCAAACCTCGAGTTTCCTCGAGAAATCGCAGCCATGTTTGACCTTTTCCCTATGCTCTTATCGTAAGCTCCAAGCTCCAAGCTCCATCATCTCCGTCATGAGGCGTCATAGTCGCAACCACCATGGCCATCGCAATTGACTCACGATTCCAATGAATTTGATTCACTGACCGTATCCCTATCGAATAGTTCTGTTGCTTGCTATCTCTTCCCTATCTTCGCTTCTTACAAGGCTCTCAAGACACATGATCCCGCCCAGCTGACACCATGGCTGATGTACTGGGTCGTGCTCAGCTGTTGTCTTCTTGCTGAATCTTGGGTTTGGTTTATTGTATCATGGTGCGTATACTTACAATACAGTATCGTTCTATGCTGACGCTCGCAAAGGATCCCTCTATATGGCTACTTCCGTTTGCTCTTCCTCCTCTACCTAATCCTCCCCCAGACCCAAGGCGCTAGACGCCTATACGAGGAATATGTTCATCCTTATCTCGAACAGAACGAGACCCAGATTGACGACTTCATTGCAAGCGCACATGAGCGCTTGACTGCTGCTGGAATGTCATATCTCAAGCTCGCAATCGAGCAATTCAAGATCAAGGTGCTTGGTCTCCCACCCTCCGAGCCCGAGTCGCCTCCTCCCGAGACTGCCCAGGGCTACACGCAGACCCTTCTTTCTCGATTCAATGTCCCTGCTGCACGATGGGCCGGCAACAATGCTGCCAGCAGCGGTACCGACTTTTACAGTCTTTTATCCAGCGCCGTCGCAGCTGCTACCAATGCCGGTGGGCAATCGGCCGGTACCAGAACAGTTGGCGGAGAACCTACCAACTCGGCTGCGTTGATTCCCCCGCATCTCCGCGAGTCTGGTGCTAGGATGGACTTCATCTCAGCTCAACGCGATCGTCTAAATGTTCTACTTTCAGCGCTCGATCGCGAAGCGCAGGATCTACGCACCGACGCACAGCGTGCCCAACAAAACACAGGCCCTCGCCGCGATCCCATGGCCTATGGAGGCTATGGAGAAAATGAAAGCGACGAACCCACTCAGCGACCACCTAGTGGACTAAGCGGATGGAGTGGTATTAGTAAGAGTCGCAGTGAGACCGATTTTGAGAGAATTGATGCCGAGACCAGCTCGGACGAGGATCCATCGGTACGCAGGAGAAACATGGGGGCCGGCACTAGAAACGCATCCGGTTCGTGGGTTCCCTGGGGCTGGGGTGGTGGTGATGCCGCATCAGGCGGAGCGAGCGCTTCCGGAAGGGATAGCAGGTAGAAACTTCGTTCTGGAAGGTGGGTTTTGCAGGAGTTTGGGTCTTGTTAAGTATGGCACCTTTGGTGTTTTTGACGTGGGCCTCCACACGGTTGGGGGTATCACGAATCCAACAATGGATATATGCATCTATAGATGAGAAGTTGGTGTACATGTATCCGTTCTTCTCAGACCCATATCCCAATCAACTCGCTTGGCCCGTCTATTTTCGAATCCATACGGTATCGCTCCATTCGCCAAAGCCAGTATTCCTGTTCCATTCGCTGCCATCATCATATCTTACATCATTTCTCCATCTAGCCGGCCGAAGACTCTATACAAGAGGGGGCGTATTTACGAGGGGAGGTGTTTAGACAAACTTGTAAGGGTACACTGCTTCAGCAAGACCCTTCTTGTACCAAAATGTCCTCTTCTTTTTGGTGGTCGCGTGCTCAACCCAACGATCCTCCATGTAGTGCTTGCGGAACCAGCGAAGGAATACGGGATCCCAGAGCTCAGATGCAATACCGAGATCTTTGCAACATCGCATCAAAGCATTGGACTTGGCACCCTCAATAGCATCGGGGACGCCTTCGGCGGCAAAAAAATTGTTGACACCCTGTGATTGAGAGACGATACTGTTTTTTCCACCATTAGCCATGATTTTGCTGTTGAAAGCTGGAGACTTACCGGCCATTCACAATAAGAGCGTACTCGCGTGTGACAATATTGTTTCCAACCACGACCTCTCCACGATGCACCATACCCCATCCCATAGGTCCAAACGCCTCGTTCAATCGTCGGCGGTACTTGACTTCAGGAAGATAGACAATGCCATCAGGCTTGACCTCGACATCCTCAGGATCGACCGGTCTCGACAAGACCTCGTTCTGCTCCATCGTAACAGGCTTCGTTCCGAGGCCGTACCAGCTCTTCTCCCAGTTAATATCGTGCGTCTTCTCGGGATCGATCTCGCTGGACTCGCTCAAGGTGCTTTTGGAGACGGAAACAGCTTGGTGTGGGTTCGCCAGGCCTGCGGACTTGCTGCTGGCAGCTGCAGGCTTGGGGGGGAACGTGGTCGTTGTCTTGGGTGCAGGCTTGGCGGCGGTGGCGGGTTTCGCAGGTGTGGCTCTTGCCTTGGGCGCGTACTTGGGCTTTGTGATCACATCTTCCTGGTTCACCTCGGTGACATCTTCGGAAGGGTTTTGCAGTGTGATGTCTGCTTGTGTGGAATATCGCAGCGCAGGTAGGATTGAACGGCTGGAGGCTATAGGGAGCCTGCGGGCGGCGAAGAGAGTTCGGCGGGGGACGAACATGGTGGCGGGGTGTTGTATGATGGTGAGCTCAGTGGTGAAGCTATGCAGTATGGTGATAATTTGAGGCGGGTAGATAGATTGTCCGGTGGGGCGCAGTGTGGATACCGTGTGCAGCAGTCATGATGTCTTCATTTTTAGTGATGTTGAATAATGAGCAGAGTCTAACTTGTATAGTACATTCTTGATAGACACAGTAGTGTTACAATGGCTTGGCAAAAATACGGTCCTTCTATCGCATCTTAATTGTCCTTGGTATCGGTGCGTTGATCGTTGTTATGAGACTTCCAGCACTGTTTGAATGCCTCCATCTATGACGGTCAGTAAGCCAAAGACAACTCAAAAGCCAATACAATATAGATATAGTATGAATATAGATACTGAGTATACCTGGGAAGTACTCACTTCTTGGGCACATGCGCGCCAATCTTTCTTCTCAAAGTAGCAATCTGTCATTTTTGCGTTCTCATCTAAGTCCATTAGCAAGCCATTCCATTTCCCAACAAAACAGAAAGGCAAGGACCGGATAACCACGGCTATATGCCGTGATAGTCTCCCAAATAGATGGTCTCTATCTTTCTCTCTTCGCGCGTTGTATAAAAAGAAAAGAAAAAACTCACCTGCGCATCCGGTGCTGAAAATCCGCTTGTCCCTAGAACCGCGGTAAGAAAGGTCTCGGCTTGGGCGGTATCTCAACGATAAAGGACGCCCACTCACCATTCATCGGGCTCATCGTCGTCTTCGCCTTGTGCGCTCTGTTGCGCATTACTCTCTTCTTTTGTCATTTTTCTCTAACTTCTTTTTTGCTATTTAGAAACGATTGTGGCGATTGTATATTTTTTGCGTTGCTGTTGAAAAGAGGTTGAGAAGTGGTTCGCGGCGGAGATTTAGCTGGAGATCCAGCAAAAGTCAAGTGACGGGACGTATCTCAACTGTACAACATTCATCTTCAATTGGAGCTGTCCACCAAAACGCGGGCCATGGCACCAGTCAAACTTAATGTGCTTGTTTATACAGGTCTGCTTCTTTCTCAAGACTCCTATCATTATAACATTCACTAAGATAATCACAAGGCCTCGGCACAACCGTTGAGTCAGTCCGCCATTGTATCTGGTCCCTCCGCCGTCTTCTTGGACCAAACTACGCAGTCATTCCCATTACCGAGACCATCGTTCTCAAGGAACCTTGGCAGGCAACATGTGCCCTGCTCGTTTTTCCTGGCGGCGGCGATCTTGGTTACTGCCAGGCTTTGAATGGTGAGGGGAATCGCCGCATCAGCGACTACGTCCGCCGGGGAGGCTCGTACCTGGGTTTCTGTGCTGGAGGCTACTACGGAACTCAGAGATGCGAATTTGAAGTCGGAAACAAGCCTATGGAGGTTATTGGGAGGAGGGAACTGGGTTTCTTCCCTGGAACGTGCCGAGGTGGTGCGTTCAAGGGGTTTGAGTACCGCAGTGAGGGAGGGGCCAGGGCTGTGCGGTTGACAGTACCGAAGGATGCTTTTGAGCAGGAGGTGGCTTCTGAAATCATTTCCTACTATAATGGAGGCGGCGTCTTCGTCGATGCCGCTTCAGTCAAGGAGAGAAAGGTTGAGATTCTGGCTACCTATGATGAGGAAACTGATGTCGATGGTGGAGAGGGCAATGCAGCAGTTGTTCTCTGCACAGTTGGCGATGGCAAGGCTTTGCTCACGGGGCCCCATCCAGAGTATGGACCATCTTGTCTATCCTCTCCATACGGACTTACTGATACTCATTAGGTTTGCCGCAGTCAACTTGAATCCTCAACCGAGCGTCCCCGGCTACGATGAATTGGTTAGCAAACTGACTGAAGCCGACAAGGACCGAGTCGGCTTCCTCAAGGGATGCTTGACTAAGCTCGGTCTAGAAGTCAGCCTTGACGATACAGGAATACCATCACTATCCAGACTTCACCTTTCTTCCATCACTGACACAGGTGTCTCGGAGTTGTTGACTGATTGGAGCGACATTATCAATAAGGAGAATGGCGAGGAATGGATCCGGGCAGAGACTGATACGTTTCACATTGAGAATGAGGACACCATCTGGAGTCTTGAGGGTCTTCAGGAATCTTTAGCAGAGTCAAGTGTCTCCAGTATCTCCGAGAATGGCAGCATTGACTACAGCAAGATTGTCAAGAAGATCGTTCCGCACGAAAAGGGACTCCCTCATCCCAAACTCACGCCCCATTTTAACCACGGCCTGTTCTTCTCGAGTTTGAAGCGCTATCGAGAAATCGAACCCACCGCCCAGGACTGGGGTAATCTTCTTATGTACGGCGAAGTGGTAACGAGCACAAACACCATGCTTGAGAAGTATGCAGCTGTCCCTAACCCGCAAAAAGACCTGGCTCTAACGTACACTAGAAACCCGAAACTGATGCCGAAACTCCCGAGTGGCTTCACTGTCTCGGCCACGACCCAAGTAGCCGGTCGAGGTCGTGGCTCCAACGTCTGGATTGCTCCTCCGGGCATGCTCATCTTCTCGACGGTCATTAACCACCCTGTTCACCTGGCTGTGACTCGCCCCGTGGTTTTTATCCAGTACATCACTGCCATTGCTATTGTTGAGGCAGTGCAGTCTTACGACCGCGGCTATGAAAATATGCCTATTAAGCTCAAGTGGCCCAATGACATTTGTAAGTGAGCCTGCTTCTTTGTGAACGTGCGTCTAATACTACTAGATGCTCTTGATCCTACAAAATCAAAAGAGAAACCTCACTATGCAAAAGTCGGCGGCATCCTTTCTCAATGCCTCTACTTCGAAGGAAACTACCAGATCATACTCGGTGTAGGCCTCAACACCACCAACTCCCGTCCGACAATTTCCATATCCGACCTCGTGCCGCCCGGCGCCCCAGAGCTCCATCTCGAAACTCTCCTCGCCCGGGTACTCACGCGGATAGAAGCAATCTACGCCCAGTTCCTCCGCGAAGGCTTCTCCAGCGGTCTCGAAGCACGGTATTACAGTCACTGGTTGCACACAAAGCAGGACGTCACTCTCGAGGCAGAAGGCGGCGTTAAAGCTAGAGTTCTGGGAATCACGCGTGATTGGGGAATGCTGCGGGTTGAAGAGATAAATGCTAGTGGCAGAGGCACGGGCAAGATCTGGGCGTTGCAGAGTGATGAGAATAGTTTTGACTACTGGAAGGGATTGGTTAGAAGGAAGGTGTGATATTGGTCAGTAATACAAGGACACCTTGTATATCACGCATATAAGCGGTTTGGCAGATAATCAGGGTGTGACCTCACATTTCTTCAGAGACTTGGTGTTCCTGGGTTCCATGTTCATCTACTCAGAGCCTCTATTTTGCTTTGGGTCTTTGGGTAGCACTACAAAAAGGTTTGCTTATTGCAACTAACGCCTGAATATGAAACAATCACCTCAGCCCATTCATGTACTTTTTGACTACAAGTCTTGCCCAGACATACTCATTCCTTACTGATTCACTCAATAGCAAATACAACACTTGGGCTCATATCTCAGATTGCCTAGCCGCAGCGAGCCACCAGACTTTGTTTACTAAAGAAATGTCAGCATCGAAACCTCAGAGTGAGCTTCGCATCATCAAGGCTTCAAATGATCACACAGTGACCACAAGAAGCAGTCGAGCTGTCTTGGTTCCTATGCCAGATGAGACTTCCGTTGACGGAATAATCACACTCTGGGGAAAGGAATTATCAACTGAGTCCCATATAGATCAGTCATCCAGTAACAGAATCATCACGCTTTGGGGCAAAGAGTCATCGACCACGAGCAATACGGATCGTACTTCTCCTGAGAGAGTCATTACACTATGGAAAGAAACACAGGCATCACAGAGTATCATGAGAGCATGGTTTGGACACACAGAGACGGTGTTCTTTACTGAAATTGATGGCGAGATACATACTCTAAGCGGTGACCCTTTGAAGACGCGCACGTCCAGCGAGACTACTAAAGTCGTCGAAACTGCGACATTCGAAGGGTCTACTACTATCTCAAGTACAACAATTGAGACAGTGTTAGAGAGTACATCTCTATTCACTTCAAGTGAGGACTTTATTCCTAGCAGCACTTGGTTAACTTCCTTTACAATAAGTTCGAGCCTAGAGCTTTGGCCAACGTCCACATCTGCAGCCACCGTAAATGGGGATACCGCATCACATTACTCTTCCCTATCACCTGCTGCGTTGGTCGGAATTGTAATAGGTATTATATGCGGATTCATACTGATCTTGGGCGTTATCCTTCTCGTAGTATTCCGCCCACGATCTAACCACGAGTCGATGCGTTCCAGAGATAACCAGAACAGTATCAATATCAGACTCGACAACGGACCGTTTGGACATACGATGGCGGAGCCTCAAGGTGACATACAATCTGAATGGAAGACATCGTGATGATTATGTGATGTGACAATTTTAGAGATTACGAGATTTAGAAGGCGTAACACAAAGCTTCACGATAAGCCTTAGTTACACAAATTACTGCCATTGATCACTGAGCTAATCACGGCAAATGTGTCTCTTCACGGTTATGATATGATCGTACCAGATGGTTCACAAACAATGAATATATGTCTCTGATCAATGTACGCATAAATTCTGAGTTATCTCAGTGTCGCAAGTAAATACTTAAGGTCAACGCATCTCTCTTCGTATTTGTATTCCACCATCTACTATATTTATTCCATCACCCTGCAGTAACGCAACATTGTACGACATCATGTCTCTTCTTTCTCCTGAGCCTCATCATAAGTATGTCAACCTGTGACCTCGCGTTCTTGACATCCTAACTTTTATACTAGAAACAACGAGGATAATCCCCCATTAGAGCCCTCTGTAAGCAGTATACTTCCACATAAGGCTCGTGACTTGAAAGACAAAGATGGTAACACATGGACCGCATGGTCTGAGCTGGGAGACGGGTATTCTATATATACCATATTTGGATTTGGACCAACTACCATTGACAGAACTGTTGAGCACAGTGAAACATCAACTACCGACACGTCCAAGTCGATACTGCCTACTACGGTGACCGCAACTATGTTACCTTCCATGCAAGGACCTATTCAAGAAATTGACTCTTCGACTACTGATGAGGTGGACCATACTACGGCTACCTCAACCGTCACATGGACTGATTCCGCGACACTGACATTCATTGATGGTTCTGCCGATCTAAAACATACATTAACTCTCGACGAGAACAGCGGGATATCGATGCTCAGCAGTGACATACCTCTATCTAATACTGATTTATCATTATTTAGTACTATCACAATCATGCCGCCTGCAGAAACCTGGTCTACATTATATACAGCCAGCCAAAGCCTCCTAGACACGCAGACTGCGACTATTACAGTATCCTCGTCTCCGCAAGTCTCTCTTTCAACTGTAGAGTGGATTGGTGTTACGATCGGTATAATCTCCGTTTTTGCGGCAGTCTCTGCAGTGCTCTTGATTTTCGTGCTAAGACGTCGCCGAGCTTCACGTCCTGCTGAAAGTCAGAATAACATCAGCATCCGTCTGGACAATATCCCAGTTGCTCCTCTTGTTTCACAGTGGTCTAGGAATACCTCCTCTAGTTCAAATATCCCGCGATCTAACTATACTGATAGCAGAGAGCTACGAACTACGTTTGTGCCACATCGTCCGGGGGTTATAGGGCCGCCTCCAACTTATGAGGGAGATCAGAAATACCATACAGGCGAGTATCAGGAACAAGACATAGGCATCCAAGAGCATGCGGGTGAAGCTTCAGGGCCAGGATATGAAGCGTATAGCTCGGCTGTTTACAATGACCCCAAACGGAAGGGCAAACAGCGTGAAGAATTCTAACTTTGAGTGAGATAAATGCTTATATCTCGGTTTCTCTACGCAGTGAGATCGCCAAGCATTATTAGCTGCCACCTGGAGAGCGAATATAAAATTCTAAATATCTAACTTTTCACCAATTTTGCTTGTTCGAGGTGGTGCTCTACAAGGTTGTCTGAGTAACCTTTACATGATTCTGTGACAAACACTATACAGCAAACTACCGACGCAAACTTACATATATTCACTCATAACCTCTCGTTCAAAATTACATTTAACTTTGCACCTCATGGCCATATAACCCCCAAGTCACAGACACGTCTTGCGTTTCAACATGTTCATCTACCAACACGCTTGTCCGCAACTCTTCAACTACTCCTCACCAAACCATCCTGCTTGTCCCTAGACATCTTCAGCTCCTGGATATTCATCTACAATATCTAAAACCGAGTCTTCAGAAACTTGAAGACATCATCGAATACGTTGCTCGACATGTGCTCTATACCACCGCCCTTAGCTCCGCACATGTCTGCCCGTGGGCAAGGCACTCTTCAAGGAACACTGGTAGATTCACCCCTCTTCTTGATAACTTGAGATATATACTGACATCTCTGTAGCCAGATGGAGCTCCTTTATACTGCCAAGAGGAAGATGGGTGCCCTACATACCCTATCATTGAGATCCCTCCTATCGTTGAGATCAACCCCGACGCCATCAAACTTCCTCCCCCTATGCAAGATGAAGATCAAGAAGCATTTAGTCAGTTTTTCTCGATATCCGACAAGGCTACAGCTTTTCACGCCGAGCCGACTACATACAACAAGGACGATGACATCTTGAGTCTGATCAAAGCACAACCTTCCACACTGGTCATCCCTTCTATCAGCATTACTCTCACCAAGCCTGGGGATCCGTGGTCTACTTCGTCTGACTCCGGGGAAGGGACTGCATTTCCTTGGTTTACGGATTGGACAGCTACTTCGTTGGTAACGACAACAACTGCTAGGAAGACATCAGCCGCTAAGGAAACATCAACTGCCCGGACAACAACTGCCCAAGAAACGACGATTACGGAGGGACCAATGTCTACATCCGCTTTGAGCGTGAACCAATCTTCAACTATTCCAGAAGAGACCACTTCCCCAGTGCCGTCAAAGAAAAAGCGTGCCTCTGGTGGTCAAATAGCCGCCATTGTGATAGGTCTAGTCGGCGGTATAGGCCTTCTCTTGCTCGCCTTCTTTGCCGCTGTTAAATTCCGTCACAAGTTGACAAGACGTCGCAAGCCCGAGACTGTATATACGACGATGAATAGGGCGTCTGCTGTGCCTGGACGCCGCGCAAGCCCATCGTACTTCGACACCGCCTCGACTCCGGATGTCAGCAGGAATTTGCTCTCGGCGATGCCAAATGTCTTCGGGAGATGGAGGAATAACTCTCCTCCAGAATATTCCAGGCCAGAGGTTCAATCTCCCGAGCAGTCCATGTATCAAGCTCATACTGCGGGCGCTCCAACGGAGAGTTCGAGTGTATACAGTCAAAATAGTCACTTGGATCGGCCGCCTGCGATTCCCAGACCTTATGGAAATTATATCTAGTTTTGGGATTTTAGTGGCGTTGGAACAGAGATTTTCAAGTGATTAGACAGTTCTCCTTCGCTTTTCCTCGTTTTGCATGTTCGACGCTGTATAGGCAGCCCCTTTGATACAAGTCACCAGCTGCACCAGCTTCTTCGCATCGCACTTATATTGAACATAATATCGTGTACAGTATATATCACCGCATTCAGTCTTCTTGTCAGGAGTTCGAGAGTTAGGGTGAAAGATGAGTACTAATTGTCTTCTGGACATATTAAAGAGCATGCTGCCAGAACAGCGTCTCATCCCATGAGCTTATCCGAATCTGCGTCATGATCAGGCCTCTCACGATGATAAAATTGAATTATTCGCCTGCTCGTAGCTGAAATCCAGACTGCGTTGACTGGCGTGACCATGTATCCTTCAACTTGGAGTACTGCCATGTCATCAATGGATCTTCCTATCCTCCTGGAGCTGAAGCTATGATGCCATTTGTGAAGCAGACATTTAATCATTGCTGATCCATCAATGGTAATTCTCATTGACTAAGAGATTTGACTTTGCAGTCGCTTCAAAGGAGAAAAGCCGGACCTCTAATTCCACAGGCCACAATGGGCCAGAATCTTTGTATACGTCTCCTTGTACAAGGACCCCTCTTATAGCATTCGGAGCTGAATATCACTGCGTTGACCAAACGTTTCGTCCCAGACAATTAGTCCCATGCAAGATTACTTCGTGATCGTGTACTCTGACCCCTCAAAAGTGGATGGTATAGTGTACGCCATAGAACAAGAAGATCCAAGAACCTCGTTAATATCGTACAGTTGTATTAAACATAAAACAACATATGTCGTCTGTCTTTTTTCTTCATCTAAGAACCAACCTCGAGCGGCTCATCACGCCACCGATAACCCAATAAACGCCGTGCCATGCCGCAGTCGAGTGAAGATGT
The DNA here is from genome assembly GCA_013396295.1 of Fusarium heterosporum. Lineage (NCBI taxonomy): Eukaryota > Fungi > Ascomycota > Sordariomycetes > Hypocreales > Nectriaceae > Fusarium > Fusarium heterosporum. Next base: position 172,558 of record JAAGWQ010000075.1, on the reverse strand, counting down.
ACATGTATACATGGAGAAACTCCCTCCCTCTCCCAAATCTCTTATAACGCCTTCACGAGGCCCCTAGGGCCAAATCGTACAAGTGTCGTTTCTTTTCCAAGACCATAACTGTTGGTCAAATGCCAAGAAGGATTGTTAGTCCTTGTAGACCTTAGGCTTGAAACCCTCTTTGATCTCGGCCTCTTGCTCCATCTTCGCTCGTATAGGGCCAATCTCTCGCTCGAACCGTTCCTTTGCTCTCACAATCTTGCTCTGGAGGTAAAAACTGCCGCCCTTCTGAGGATCGTTGGCGTCAAACAGTCGCTTGTAACGTGACAGCACCTCTTCGACGTTGGCCTGTCCGCCGGCCGGGGGCTTAACATTGAGGATCTTGCATGCCTCGTCGAGGGTCATGCCAGAGGAGAGAGAGGCACTGCCAGTGGAGTTGCCGGACTTGACCTGGGCTCGCTGGTAAGCGGAGGCTGCTTGAGCCTGCTTGTAAGCAGCGACGAAAGATCGTCCGAGGATTCGGGAGCCTGTTAGGAAGGCTGTAACGACGAATTTGTGCGCCTGGGAGTCCTTTGTTAGCAAACACTACCGAAGGCGAATCGAGAGGCAAAAGCCATAGCGGGCTGCCAGATCAAGGATGCGGGCGCATACCATTGTGAAGGATTATGGATATAGAGGGAAATTTAATGTCAGAAGAAAGGTGGAGATATCGCTGAGAAGCGACGTGGAATAGCGGCCCTCGTTCGCGACGGGGAAGAGGATCTTGATGGCACTGCTACGGTCGACTTTTTCCCCGGGTGCAAAGTTGGGGATGCGGATCATTCCGAGGTCGGAATTTTGCACGCCCGACCGACCGCTCACAGCCGGCCGATATTTATCCGCCTGGTGAGGTGGGGGTTCACCTCGACTCACCGAGCTTCACCGACTGCCCCGCGATGGAGCTCCAGAAGGAAATATTAGCTGACCGCAAGGAAATGATCAGTAAAGTAAACATGGTAAAAGAGAGCTGAATTCAAAGTCGTTCTTTTGGCATTGAAATATTTGAGTGGCCTCCAGTAAAACTAAATTCGAGATTTGAGTAAAAGTCTAGGACTTTTGGCCAAGTTATCATTCTTTGTAGGGTCCAATCTACCCTATCCACCACGTAGCGGTCGTTTATTGACACTGACATCCCACCCAGAAACACTCAACAGACATAGACGAAAGAATAAAAATCATGGCGGTTACTCCCCAAGATGTTACTGTCTTGTTACAGCAAGAGGGCAGCGGAGTATCACCAGGAGCGTATGATGCGACCAACGAAACTCAAGATGCTATTTCCAAACGAATAAAGCTACTATCGCCCGTTGTAGATACCCTCACATCTCAGGATCCTGATTCTCTTGAGGCAGTAGCCAAGGCACTGGGCGATGGAAGCCGAGACGGTAAGTGACGCTTCTGAGTGCTTTGCATGTTGCTGACCTGGACACAGTCGCTTGGAGGATACCCTATGGAGACTCCGGAATCCTCGAGTTCTTCCTTGATATCCTTGCTTCTGACAAACAAAGCCATGGTGTCAAGGTTCAGGCTCTTCGTATTACTGGTAACTCCTGTGCCGATACGGACCAAAATCGAGCTCGAGTTGTTGAGGGGAAATATATTGTGTCCTTCATCAACCATCTTCAGGACAAGAGCCTTGTTCCATACTTGATTCCGGTCCTCTATAACGTCCTTGTAGACTACGGTATGTTCTTGTTATCATCTCACTGAACTCAGGACTGACAATTGTAGAACCCGCTCAACGTCTTGCATCTGAATCAAGACTTAGCAGTCATCTCATCACTCTTCTACAATCCCCTAACGTCTCCGACTTCAGCCCCCTAGTCACCTACTTCTGCAAGATTCTTGCTCTTCTTGTTACACAGGACGGCGAAGTTGCCGTTGCGGATCCCCAAACTGCCTCTGCTCTCCTCAAGCTTGCTGCCAGTCCTAACCACAGCTCTGATATCGAGGACTTCCTTGCTCTTGTATCCACGGCCGCAAGCTACCTCGCAAACGACTCTTTCCAAGAACGACTTCTCACCTCGAAGCAAGCAGATGTCTTTGTTAAGGTGTACTATATCGCACTTACGCAATTCGATTCGGAGCTTGATGATGAGGAGACAGCTAAGGAACTCGGACAGCTCTGTACTTCTTTGCTGACGACGCTGGCTGATCTGACTGGCAACGACGCTTTCCCTGCTCACTACCCCCTCGAAAGTTCAGTGCCTCAATCTCTTCTGGGGTGGTTGAAAGAACCACATGTCATTCTTCAATCTGCGGCTTGTCTGGCTCTCGGCAACCTTTCGCGTTCAGACCAGGCCTCTACTGCCTTTGTGCAGAAATATCAAGCTCATCTCCCTCTCATCGCTCTCCTTTCTGATCCAGAGGTTGCCGAGGCTCAGCTCCTTCACGCCGCGCTGTCCTTCCTCAAGAACCTCGCAATCCCAGCACAGAACAAGCCACTACTGGGAGATCTATTGAAACCCGCAGCCATCCCGCGGATACTAACCATCGACACTCTTCCGCAGGTGCAATTCTCCGCAGTTTCGCTACTCCGCCTGCTCCTCGTCAACTCCGCAGAAAATGTCCGTCAAGTTACCATGCCGAGGACTGTTGAGGTCGATGGATCTTCCAGCAAGCATACAACTGTTCACGATGTGATCTCGTTGTTTGAGCGCTCTGATACGGAGCCTACGAAACTCGAGGCTGCACGAAGTGTTGCTACTGTATGCCGTGTACTTCACACCATAGCTATGGACGAAGCTCTTTCAGGGTGGAACTCTGAGAATGAAGAGACACAGTCGAGAGAGCTGTTCTATGCCAGCCACAACTTTTCCCAAATTCTCTCGTTCCTCATCACTCAGGAGAAGTGGCCTGTACTACGCTCCGAGGCATGGTTCGTCTTTGCCCTCATGTCACGATCCAACGACGGTGCCCGAGTTGTCGCTCAGGTGCTTACTGTTTCTGGGGCCCTGGATGCTCTTAGCTATGCAGTCGTTGGAAAAGCCACCTCAGATAGCCAGACTCTTCAAATTGAGGCTGGCATTCCTGAAGTACCACCAGCCATTCCTGAAGAACTCGCTTTGGAGCCTCAGCAGATTGATCCAAAACAGCAGGCGAACATGGCCAAGGTGGACAGGGAGAATTGTTTGGTATTGTGTACCGAGGTTGTCAAGAATGGTGAGACGCTTGAGGCAGAGCAAGTGAGTCGGCTGCAGAGTTTGATCAGGCAAGGCACAGAGTTGCTCGGGAAAAAGGGAGACGAATAATTTATTCGGTGGGCTTATGGAGATACAAAAAATGTTAGAATGATGGACAATCACATCACATCAAGAATTGGCCCATAGCGGTATCATAAAGGATAACTTTTAACAAGCAGACAACATATACACGTCATGCATCTATTGACCAGATGATGATTGAACAAAGCCGGTGATCATGCAGTAAATTTCTTGAGCTGGACCTAGAGTATCCTCCCTCCAAACCCGGCCAAGCCTTTCATCAGAGCCTCGAACCGACGTTGCCCCTGTCTTGGAGACGCAAAGAGCAAAACCCTCAAACACCAGTTCCCTTTTTGCAAGTTTATTTCTTGGCCGTCTCGGCCTCGGCGGCATCCCGCACACGCTTCTGGCGGGCACCCTCGTAGCGGGCGTTGGCGCGGGCAACACGGAGAGTTCGGTAAGCACCGGCCTCGATGTTGGAAGGCATGTCTCCCTTGCTGATCTCCTTGACGGCGATGTCGGTGGCGGCAATAGGGAAAGTAGCAGAGATGAGGGAAGCCTTCTCGAGCTTGGAGACGTCGGTCTTGGTGTCACCCTTCTTGGGGGCGTTAGATCGGCGGGGGAGGAGGATCAGTCGCTCCTGGTAAGCCTTGAGGCGGGCGACGTTGGCGGCAAGGGACTCCTCGCTGATGTTCTGGCGGCGGAAATCGACAGCAATTCCGATGGTGGAAGCGAAAGCCTTGGGGATACCGGCCTCCTGTAGACGAGTCAGATCTGCAAATTTCCATTTCTCGAGACGATTGCTTCGATCGAGACGCATCGAGAATTCATACCTTGAGCTCAGCCAGGGTGAAACCACGGCCGGAGCGGACACGACGGTTGTACTTGATGGTAGGGCATCGGACAACAGGTCGGAGCTTGTCGACGGGTCGGGGAGCAAGAGCAGCAGCCTTGGCCTTGCGGGCTGTGCGTCTTCTGGACTTCTTACCGGGCTATCCAAAGAGTCAATATTTGTGTGCCTTCAAATTTCCAGAAACCGAGACATGATCGTTTTCTTGTCGGAGTATCGCCATACCTGGTCGAAGTGGGTTCGAACCCGGCGCTGCCAATCCTTGCGGAAATCTATTCGAGGAGTCAGTTCCTCAATTCCAGGCGTCGTTCATCGGGGTGGTGTTGGCTCACGGTTGCTGATGAGCTTCTGGTTGTAGCGGATCGTCTGTAAAAATTATTGTCAGCGAATGCTGGCGACAACGACAGCGACGGCGATGACAATAATCATATCGTCTCGTCGTCGCACTGGGCGTATATCCATACCATCTTGTCTGCTTGCGATCAACGTGCTCCGATTGTCGATGTCGTCGGGTCGTGAGGCGTGGAAATTTCGGCGGCTTGAGGCTTGTCAAATTCCAAGAAGGGTTTTCGAGCCCTACCTTTTGCTGCGTTGGTGGGGACTAGCGAGGGAAGGTGTGGATCACGTGCCTCTGGGCTCGCACTTTCCATTTTTCGTTCCTGGTGGGAGTCTTGTTGGAGCGGAGCCATCGGGACTTGACTCAGGGTACGTACCACAAGAAATGGGCGCTCTAGACCAAATGACACAAAGACTTGAGCAGCTGTAGCATAATTCTCGGCGTTCGTTACTTGATCTTTAGTTGCTCCCTGGACCAGGCGACCCTGTAGTTGGGAAGACGAGACTGGCTCTTTGTTGGATGGGTCTTGTTGGAGACGTTGTGTGGCAGTTGGGCGAAGCATCAAAAGGTGTTCAGTTGAGATCTTAATACTTGTGCTTCCCACATTCGACCCGGTAGACGCCCAAGTACATCTTGTCTTCATGGTGAAGCCATCTAGAGACGATACCAAAAAAGAACGGAGACATAACCATTCTCCAAAATCTGTCCAGATTTTTAATTAACAGTACACGGCGACCATTTCCTTTCCGATCAGCGGCTATAATAGTGTTACTTGATATGAGAAAAGTCCAAATTAATAAATAAATTTGATGGCCACTTCATGTAATACGGAAGTGAATTTGACTGTAATCCTCATCGTTCCGAAGAGGTGGATGCGCTATCGAGCTTTGTCCAAAGCCGTACCTACACTTCTCACCTCTTATTCTTGACTTTCGTCACTGGCGACAGAAACAGCCAAACGACAAATGTAGCCGCATAAGATAGTGCACAAGTAATAACAAACTACCAACAGTGAATATTCATGAATTGATGAGACACGATATTCCACTTATAAGTGTACAACCTGTTAATAATCTTCCCAAACCATGACTGGTCACCTAGATCTGTCCTGCAGGTTACGGCGCTAGTCAAAACTCGCTGCATCCATAAATATCCCCAAAAGTCTAGACAGGCGCATTCTCGAAATTCATATTGCAAGTCAATCAAATTTTGTGAAAACAAACACTCTTCACAATTAACACCTGCCCACCAGGTGCACGCACTGCACTGCACAGACTTTGGCAGGCAACGCCCGTGACCCCTACCAGGCAGCAATCTCCCAGCCGCGTCGCGCCTTATCCCCAAGGCAGCCACTCCTTCTGGAAAATCTATAAAAGACCGCTCCTCTCGCCCCCTCCTCGAATCTGATTCTTTTCTTCTTCATACTTACCTTGTTCCGACCAAGCCAGCTCAAGAAATGGCCTGGTCAGCTTGAAAGGCCTGCATTGCACACACGCGGAGTCGTTTTCATGCTCTATTGCCATTCGTGGCCGTAGGGAGCGGAATTTTTGATATAACCCTTCTTTTCATTGTGATCATGGCTTGATGCCGTGGCATGAAGAAGAGACTTGTGTAATCTGCTGAGCGTAGTAGTGTTGTGTCAGGACTGTCAGTATCATGTGAGATATCAATTCACTCATCTTGTAGTCAGTGCAGGTTGTTAACAGTTCGATATTTACTATTTATGGTCTTTGTATTTCGATCCCCATCATGCAGCAAGTGATGTGCAGAATCACATGTGTCCCAGTGTCCCAGCACTGACCATTCGCTCCATTCCACCATTCATCGTTTCTGCTTCTCACTCAGGAGAAATCTATTAATTCTGCATTTTGCAAGGACCGACAGCTGTAACTTGGAATACCAGGGTAGGGCATAAGCTGTGTAGTCTATCCATTTTCTTGCAGCGCACACGCATCTCAGCTGAATTTCAGTTACTATCCCATAGATACGATCGTTTCAAACCAAGCCAACGTCAACACAATTCATTTGCACAGATAACCGTAAATCAATAGTAATAAATCATTTCATCATCAATAAATCTACAATATTCACAGCCCACCTTCTTCTCACCCGAAGCTACTCCGCACCAATGATATCTCCACAATTCCTTGCTGTACGTCGTTAGACATTCGAAAAATCTCATGACACCACTTCCCATCCCATCCCGAGTCGACGTCCAGAGAGACCCACGGTCCGCCCCAAAATACACCAATTCGAAGGAAATTCCTCTGTAAAGCATAAAGTTCATCCCCCGCGTCCGCAGCAATGGCTTCCAGGATGGGCCCCCGGAGCGTCAAGGACGCCACCCGCTTTACGTCCACTATCCCTCACGCAACATCCAAGGCGGCTCAAAGAACAGCGCGCATTCCTGGAGAGACTCCCGAGCAGCGTGTGAGAAGGCTGCGCCAGGCTCATTTGGCTGCTCAGCATGCTCAGGTTAGCAAGACGGATAGAATCATCGATGCGTCAAGGAGATTCTTTGACGTGGCGCACCGATGGACTGTGGGAAGCATTGTGATATTCACAGGTACGAAAGCATTGCCAATTGTGATATAGGTTGACCACTGACAAGAAATGATAGCCGTCGCAGGTGTTGTCTCTGTCTACTCTGTCTGGGACATGGTCCGATATAACCGAGCCCGCCGCGCCGAATGGGTCGAAGCCCAGAAGAAACTCGAAGATAATGAGCTCGCCATGGCTCGTTTAGCCTATATCAAGGGAGAAGCCACCGAGGACCAGATTCTTCTCGTCGAGGAGGCCAACCGTGCCGCCGAGGCAAAGGGCGAGAAGCTACCACCTCTGCTTGCCGCTCCCGAGCACCGAACACACTTCGAGGAGCACATCAAGCCTTCATTCCAGGATAAGAGCGAGGAGGCCGTTGCAAAGCCTTCAAGTGGAAAGGGCGTGATGGGAATATTCTCTGGTGTTCTGGGCAGCGGAGATGGCAAAGAAGTCAAGGAGCAATCGACAAGCGGACACAGTAACGGACAGGAGGTGCGATTGGAAGCTGCTAAGAATGCGAGACTTACGGAGGCCCAGGCCGTACAGGTCGGTGGTCCTCTGGACCGACTGGGCGTAGACCCTGCGAGTGGCTCGGCTCAAGGCAAGTCATGGTGGAAGTTCTGGTGAAGTATAAGATATATAATTGGAAAGACAAAACGGCTGGCAACGCCAGGGACACCCAACGGAGTGTATGTGGTGGGATCAAAAGGAGTGTATCATATGTGTACATTGGCAGTGCATTAGACGGCGTCGGGGGCATCCTGTATGTACCATCAAGGGGAAAAGCCCTACTTTACCATATCAGTTCAATCAAGCGAAACCAAATACCAAGTCATTTCTTGTGCTTTTGAGTAAATATCGAGCTATGACTCCATTATTTATATTGACATTATCGCTGTTCTGGTATTCTTATTTATACCTAACGTTCTCAAGACCGTGTCGCTGATTTGATCTCTTCTTCGTATGAATGATCAATGTGTCCCAAATGACCCAATGCTATCCGTAAGCCGCTTGCCAGTTTCCATAACTCCATGTGACAAAATGAAAATAAAAGACAGTCTTTGACTGGCAGTCTCCAGCCAGTCTCGTGAAAATTCAGTCCAAAGCTGGAAGTGTGACTATGTTATAATAGTAGCCTGAAGCTATCCATGGCTGGTCGTGTATCGTCGATGAAGAATTTCCATAACGAAGTATGTAAGCTTATGCATTAAATTGCATTAGTTTTGGTTTGGCCAATTTGAAACTGAGAGGTAACTTCAATTTCTGACGTTTCTCTCTCCAGTCAAGTGGCCTCACACCACTGTCCTATAGTGGAGGGCATTCTTTCGGATCCATAATAATCTTTTGGTCCTCCTAGGAAACGATGATGTGGTTGAAGTGGCCAGGAACCTTGAGACGACACTTTTCACAGTCTGCTCGATATCCTATACTAAAACTCTTCTTCATGCCGGGCTGCCATGTCCAGTTATTGACAGTGTGTCGGCTGCGAATGTGACCCCTGCGAGGAGAGGGAGTGGTTGGGTCATTGTCGCCATCAGCAGAATGAGTTGAGCAGTGAGATTCGACATCCATCATATGATGCTCTGTATCATGTGGGGGTGAAGGCTCGACAGTCACATTGGGATGTGCCATGCCGGGGGTAACGAAACCATGAACACTAGTATCGAACTGCATCCCAGTAGGGGTAATAGGTTGGCAAGCCATAGAATCGTCACACTCAGAAATGGGTGAGGGAAGGCGTCGTTCATTCTGACCAGCCTGCCATCCTCCAGCCATCGTGCGAGGGACACTTTGATCGTCATTAAACCCAGTGTCTTGGTGACCGAGATTTGCAATCCCATTGAGACTTGACCCTGCTTGTTGGCCTCTAACATGTGCGGCAAAGCTAGGCTGCATGGGAGTAGGCATACGTCCGTTGATGTTGTCGGAATCCATCTGCATCACGCCCAGTCGGTCCGGTCCATGATGCTGCTGAAATTGATTTGTTTGCATCGCATCTATGTTGGAATAACCTTGGGCTTGTGATGTCATGTCTGTTGACGATTGCCATTGGGAAAAGTTATTTTGTTGAAATGCATCATGACTGGCTGTGTGTGGAGGAGGCATAGACGAATCGGATAGGTACTGCTGTGTAGTTCGGGGAGATGCCCGGAGAGGAAGACACTGGATTCGTTTCTACCCAAAGTTAGTATTCGATCGTACGAAAATGCCCATCAAGGCTGTGATTGTATTCGACTTACGTTTCGGTGCTCACTGAAGCTCATGCTGTTGGCTAATTCTTCATCTTCTCGACCCCGTTTCCTCTGGTCCAATCCGCCGTGTTGAAGGGCAAACATGTTGTCTCTAGTCAGGTGCTACAATTTGGCGTAGAAGAATTGTTGTCGAGCAAATACTGGAGAAAATCCGACGAGCTGGATCAAGTGATGTCTGCCTTGCTGTCGGACCCTGCGTGTTAATGCGGGTGGATACAGTGCTATAGACGAACAAAGGCCCCTACAAAAAGTTGCAGTGTTACCGCGGGGGTTATCCGATGCAAGGCGATGTGATCAAGTTGTTTTGAGCAAAAGTGTCGGATGTATGTTGATTGTGCAGACAAAATATGAATGCGATAACGTCAATGATAAGTCCAACAGTAAGAGGCTGGAAGAGAGTTGGAAAAAGAGGTGAGGTTGGCGTGGGCAAGAGTCGTTAGTTAGAGTTGAGTTCACCAGGAAGGTGGCGGCCTGTCGTCGGCGCAGGAAGGCACGGATAGTGGATCAGAGGCTGTGAGGGGGGTCGCAAGCTTGGAACGCAGGCAGTAAGCCAGTGGGCGGAGGCTGGGGGTTGGGGTTCTTTTGGCTGGGCTGAAAAGGTGACCAGCAGCAAATCAGAAGCAAAAAGTAGAAAGAGTGAAAGTGAGACAATTGGAAGGAGCGGGGAAATACGATGATCTATAATGTCTTGCTTATAGTTTGGGGGTATCGTGGCGGTGATGGTAAAGCCGTTTGTGAGATATCAGACGAAAGTAAACAAAGGGTAGATAAAGGATGATATGCCTGCAGTCGATGAATTAGATACTAGCTAGAACGATCAATGAGGCAATGAATAACAGGCTGTTAAGCTTATCTTGAAGCTCAATGAAGCAAATAATTGAATTGTAAAGAACGTCACTGGCAAAAGAAAAGGGGTCGGTTGGTTCTGTGAATTGTGAAAGAAAGGGAAGGCCAAAGTTTGTAGATTATGGAACCAACGCCATGGCGCGCTTCACTTCACACCAGACGATCTTGTTCCCTGTATCTATGGCTTATGCCCTCCACTCGACCCGTGTCGTATCTTAGTCGTGGGGTCGCCGAGACTCCGAGCGATCCCTTGAGGAAGCCGATGACCTAATTGACCCTTGATGAGGCTTGCTCATCAATCATCACGAGAAAGTCGAGAGGCGGGCTGAGTGGACAGCCTGTAGCCCTTGAACTAAGGACAAGGGTAGGGGTTCCACGGGCCCACAGATCCGCTATCGCGAGACTGCCCAGACGCAACGCGATTCATCACGTTTGACAGGAATTGTGAAAGTTGAGATGTTTGTCAACAGAACTTGGTTGTCTTGGTTTCAGTCTTGTTTCGCTTACTTGGATTTCGTCTCAGTAGACACGAGTCCCTCTGAGACGAAAAAACGGGCATGATCTGGTTCGAACATGTCTGAGACAACTTTTTTCGGCTGGCTCAGATCCCTTGCTCGGCCATGGGTTATCCGGAGTGATGTAGGGTAGTACTATCCGAAAACCCCAATGTCAGTTGATGCAGTCCCTACTAGTGAAAATATTCAAAGGACTTTTTACTCCTAGAGTATTGGCGTAGGTCACTTTATTTATCAGTCATTTCAATACGTTTGAATGTTTTGGTGGTTCAAAGCTGCCCCTTTTCTCAGTAACACACATTCCTTTGTGCAATTGATGAACCCTTACGATACTGAACTGGGGGAGATTTGCGAACCGCCACGATACCAACAGGCCTGGCCATAATATCATGGCATACCGACGTCACCAAGGGTTTGTCTCCCTTGCCTAGCTTTTATGAGATGTAATTTCTATTAACAAGAGGAATTCCATGATTATTTCGAGGGGCACAAGTGATCGTATGTTGATTCACGTTGTTTTCCAAGACGCGTCTATCGATAGCGAGTGTGCTAATGGACACTAAAGGATGACCCTTGTCGCTTGGGGATCAGACCCTTGAGCAAGGTGAACCCCAGATTGGAGATTACTGCAGCTACGTATTTCCGAAGTTTGAACATAACGTGCCGTGCTATGAGGAGGCATTGAGGCGAGATCAGACCGTTGGCATTCGGTTGCCACCTGATCCCTCCATTGCTTCTCGAGAGAAAGGACTGGACGTTCAAACATCATGTGAATCAAGCCCCATTCATAAAAAGCTAATGCAATACGACTGTGAACAATCACTGCATGATGGCCTCTCACAAAGTTGCGGAGATGACTGCACACTTGCACCCTTTCGACCGTAAAAGGTAGAACCGGCAACGGATCAAGTGATCATCCGTGCCTTGCATGCAGTTCAACCACCAACCTCCGACCTAGGCGACGCAGCCAATTGAGTATCAATAAAAGACGGCATGTGCAAAGGAAAAATGAAAAACAACCATGAATTATCTAAACTTTAAAACAAATGAACAGAGTCTGCTATTCTGGATATAATTCATTCTTGACCGATGGATGTTGAACTCTCGGGATACAAATCGGAGCCAATAAGGCCTAGACCATTGATAATTTATGGAATCTAGAACCCTGACGTAGCTGGCCAATGTGCTTTACCTGCAGAACGAGACCACAAAAATGACCCCTCGGTGGGGTCGCCTCCGAAGCTCCTCCGATATGGTGGTGCTACTCTTTGGGCTGAGTCCATCCAGACTTTTTGAGTCACCCTAGGCAAAAAAATTGTGCCTACTGTATCTTGACAACCTCTTCATTTATACGTCTCCTTTTTAAACTTTAACATACATCCCAATTTCTCGTTCCCGAACCTCGTGGCGCTTGCACTCAAAGTTTCTTTGACTCGCTCTTTCTCTCATCACCTGCTCCGTAGAGCCACACTAAATAGCCACTTCCCGCTCAAGGTAACCCAAAACCCCTCCATATCAAAAAATCTATTCGCAACAAGAACACCAGCTCACATATTCACAATGCCTTCAGCCATAAATATGACTACCGTCGATGATACCAGAGGTTAGTACTTGTGGTTGATCTGTGATTTTACTACACATGTGCTGCAATTGGTTTTGGATGAGCCATGATGGTGGCAACTCTAAATCCATGCGCAAGCTTGCCAAATGACCCAAGCATCATAGCTTCATGGTCGCATTGCGAACAATTCCAATTCCTCGCACCCAATTCGATTATATGAACAAGCACAACTAACTTGTATCAGTCCTCGGACAGGATCCTCTGATCCCTCCCGCTCTTCTCACCTCTGAGATCCCTCTCCCCGAGAAGGCCACACAAACCGTTGTCAAGGGCCGTCAAGATGCCGCCGACATCGTTCTCGGCCAAAGCGACAGACTCCTCGTCGTTGTCGGCCCTTGCTCCATCCACGACCCTGCCACCGCCCAGGAATATGCTGCCCGACTCAAGGAGATGTCTGACAAGCTCTCTGACGATCTCTGCATCGTGATGCGCGCCTACCTCGAGAAGCCCCGAACAACCGTGGGCTGGAAGGGTCTCATCAACGACCCCGATATCGACAATTCTTTCAAGATCAACAAGGGTCTCCGTGTTTCCCGCCAGCTCTTCGTTGACCTGACCACCCAGGGTCTGCCAATCGCTACCGAGATGCTTGATACCATTTCTCCCCAGTTCCTTGCTGACTGCATTTCCGTCGGTGCCATTGGTGCCCGTACCACTGAGTCTCAACTCCACCGTGAGCTTGCTTCTGGTCTGTCTTTCCCTGTCGGCTTCAAGAACGGCACAGACGGCAGTCTTGGTGTTGCCATTGATGCTATTGGTGCCGCCGCCGCTCAGCATCACTTCATGGGTGTCACCAAGCAGGGCCTTGCTGCTATTACCCGCACTAAGGGTAACGAGCACTGCTTCGTTATTCTCCGTGGTGGAACCAAGGGCACAAACTTCGACAAGGAGAGCGTTCAGGCCGCCAAAAAGGTCCTGCAAGACAAGAAGCAGAAGGAGGCCATCATGGTCGACTGCTCTCACGGTATGTTCTCTCGCGTCACCCCACAAATCTTCCTCGCTAACTTGTGCCAGGCAACTCTTCCAAAAACCACAAGAACCAGCCCAAGGTTGCCAAGGTCGTCGGCGACCAACTTCGAGAGGGTGAGAAGGCCATTATTGGTGTCATGGTTGAGTCCAACATTGGCGAGGGTAACCAAAAGGTTCCCGCTGAGGGCCCTGCTGGCCTCCAGCGCGGTGTCAGTATCACTGATGCTTGTATTGGCTGGGAGGACACTGTTGCTGTCCTCGAGGACCTGGCTGATGCTGTCCGCACCCGTCGCCAAGTCAACAGCTCCTAGATGGTTGCACCTGCGGCGTAGGAGGGGACAGCATTCGGAATGCGAATATGATGTTTAAAAGGGGATAAGATTGGGAGTTAATGACTAGACCTAGGTAGAATGGTCAGGAGGTGGAAAAGTCGGCGTATACGGGTTGCATTGAAATTCTTATGATGTCTGAATTGCTCAATATGTATTCAAACCTGGCCCCAATCTGTGCTAATATGGGTCAATGGACCTCTGCAAACCGTTGTAACCTCACGGTATCATAGACGCCAAACTCCGACGTACCCCAGTGACCAAAACCGTCCATACCGTATCCGATTGAATCAAGATAAATATGAAATTTCGTATTTCATCAAATTTACCGGAAGTTCCCAGGCATTGGGGCATAGTTGCTGCTCTGCCTCCCATACACAGGCCCCTGGCGCAATGCCACAACCTTTTTGAAAGCAGCCCAGCCCAACAACCCGACAGTCCCAACAATGAAGCCCCAGACAATGATTTTGTCTTTGTTGCTATCACGCTGAAAACACATCGTCGAGACATCCTCCTCGGTTGCGTCCTTGCAGAAGTCGATGCCCTGCTTGAGACAAAAGGCTTTGGTGCACTCGGAGCATGATTTGGACTTGGACCGCGGTTCTAGCTCGACGGTTGGGAGGTCGACCGCGGCGCGGCGGAGTTGCGAGGAGGATGTCTGGTCTTTGGGTCCCAGGGGGATAATGGTGCTGTTCTTAAAACAGGTGCACTTGCAAAAGGTGGGCGCGGCTGGGATGCGTTAGCTATCGTTGGGACTTGTAATGGGGATCTCGCTTACATGCTGCTGCTAGCGAAATGAGGGCCCCCAGTAGGAGGAAAAACAGTGATATTCGTGCCATCGCGGCTAATCTTGGGCTATAGATGAGGTTACTTATCAGAATGGAGGTCGCGCGTTGATCACTTGAGGCTATCGATAGTTGGCGACAAGTGGGCCAGATCCCGGTTCCCACCTCAGCCTCGTACGCTCCCATTGGCCAATAGAAGCACACTGGAAAAAGTTCCATATCGAACTTGTACCTCTCTACAAGTCCCATCATCACGGATTCTCTCGACCTCACCTCCCACCTCCGACTCACCACCTCATAATGCCTCGAATACCGCGGGTAGGCACCCTTGCCTCGCTATCATCCACCGCCACGCCCGTCAGCCGAATTCCCTTCGTTGCCCGCGCCACGTTCTCGACCTCCTCCCCCGTCAACGCTGTCGGCAACAAGACGCAATGGATCCGCAAGCAACTGTGGAAGGGCGAGGCTCCCGGTCCTGAGGATCCTTACAACCAGCGCTCAGAGCCTTTGGAAACCACAAACCTGCCAGACGAGGCCCTAGATCTCTCACAAGTCGACCGCAGACCCTACCCTCTGCGCAATACCCGCCTTGTGCTGCCACCCCACCAATCCGAGGCCATGACCGAGAAGGAGGTTGAATCTGTCGACACTGGATATACACCCGCGACCACAATTGAAGACCTGGAGGAGATTCAGCCTGTCAAGACATGGTGGGAGCAACCCGGCCACTGGGGTGAGGAGAGCGAGTTTCGAGGTTTCGGTAACGCCAATCGAATTCAAGATGAGGCAGTTCTGGAGGTTTATCTGCGCCAGGCTCTGGTCGAGTCACTTTCGTACCAACAACGAGGCCTCCTTGAAGAATATGCGGCAAAGAAGTGGCCTATTGGTGATAGAGCTCACCTAGACCGAACCTTGTCTGTCGGAATCCGATTCAAGGATGGAAAGCCTCTGCTGAGCACACATTTCAGAATTGTTACTGAGAAGCTAAAGGCTAGACCTGTGGAGCTTGAGCAATTCGAGATTTCTCCTGAGGAGGCTCGGGAGATTATCAATGCGCGGGACCCTTCATGGAAGACTGCCATCCTTGACAGCGACCACCTCAAGTTTGCTGTACGTACACTAACTTTCACATAACTTAACCCCATACTAACAACATACAGGTTCGAAAGCGTCTCTACCAACTCACAGGCCACTTCATCCCCGATGTCAAGCTGGGCGCTGCCTGCACACCACAGGAGCTCATCACCGTAGCCCTAACCTTTTCCAAGCGAGGCAAGAAGCTTGCCGAGGTTCTTGAAGACCAAAAGGCCCTCCCCACACTTCCCAACGTGACAGTGCATAGCAAGCGAGTCACTCCAATTGACCGCGAGGTTTCCGTTGGTCGATGGAAGGTCATTGAGGAGGAGTTGCGGAAGCGTGATCTGCCTGCTACTGGCTCAGGGGGTTACGGCAAGAATAAGGAGCGGGATTGGTTGACTGGCAAGGCTTAACGAGAAAAATGTGAGGTGTATGAGCAGAGCGGTGGTGTACGACCTTGTATATCTGTACATGTATAATAGACGAACAAAGAAATCTTGCATCATTGTTGCACTCTATCTTTCGGTTCCACGTCCATGACTGAACTTGTCTTTGTCCCTGATCTAACCCATCAATTTCATCAAGTAATCCATCATCACAAATATGTTCCTTCAAGAAAAGATGTCCACAACAATATTGGTTTCTCAAACATCAACTCTTCTAACAGGTAATGTGTCAGTCTACAGACCTGCCCGCCAAAACATTCACATGAATGTTGGAGCAAAAACCCATATTCTGACTCCAACGAACTCCCGTAATGTGAGCCCATGTGAGCATCAAGCACCTTGAGAGGGATGCAGTTGGAAACGCACGCTGGATTATAGTTACAATTTATTTGTTTATGGGTATTTAGTGATACCTGAGCCTCGTATGCCTACATTTATTTTACAGGTACTTGTTATCACGGAGCCATTGCTTGACATCCTCCTTATCCCTTGCGAGCCAGTTTTGCTTGGCCTTGACAGAATCAAGACTCTGTGCCAACTCAAGGTCAAATCCCTTGGTTCCCTTCTCCTCAAAGAAGCTCTTCACATCCGAAACTTGATCAGCCTGTGTGAAAGAGCTGGTTGAAATGGCCACCATGTCACCAAGTAGTGACATGCCAGGGGGGAGTCGCTTGGTGAGGACATCCCAGTTGTCCTTGACCCATCCCCAGAGTGCCAGGATACCCTCCTTGTGAGCGCGGAGAGCACTGAGAGGCATATAGATATCTTGAGTCTTGACATTGTCACTGAGGGTGTACTTAAGAGTTCGCTCAATGAGGCTAGGATCCTTTGCAAAGCCAAGTGAGCGAAGAGCAGTGTTTCGCTCGCTGCTTTGCTTAGCAGTCTCATACTCCTTGAGAATAGCATTGTACTCCTTCTCCCCTCCGTAAGACAGCACAACAGCGAAGACACTAGATCGAAGGTTGGGCTGCAGAGCATCTCGGTCGCCGTTGATGAACTTGTCGAACAGGTCGAATGCCGCCTTCTTGGTGGGCTCATCCTCGACAATGGCAGCCTTTCCAAACATCAGTGCCTTGAAACGCTGAGCAGTAAAGTCGTCATTGTCTGTGATGTCCCAGCCAATCTCATTAGCCTTCTTGCTAACCAGATCCTTTTGGAAGGCCTTGAGAGCCTTATTGACATCATCATCTTCAAAGACCCAAGCATCACGAAGAGAACCAACACGGAGGGTAATCTCGTCCCAAACGATGAATTCGTCTTCAGAGTCAAATCCCTGGAGGAGGGACAGTAAGCCAGACGTCTTTTGGTAACCAGCAGCGGCAAGGGCACCAGCATCAGCGATCATTCCAGCTCTGTCCTCAACACCCAGAAGGCCGGCCTTGGCGTTCTGTCCGAGCTTTTGGAGTCTCTCGCTAGAGTAAGATGTGCGGTAGATGCCAGAGTGACCCGAGTTGACCTTGAAGAAGTCGAAATCAGACACCTTGAAGTCAGCTTCACGTGTGTTGAGAGCAAGGTCTTCCTGGATACCGTCCTTGCTTCGAAGGTTGAGGAACACAGGGTAGAGAACTTCATCTTCTTCTGGCTTAACATCAGCCGTTCTGAGGAAACGGTTCTGCTTGACATGGATTGTGCCCTTTGACTGATCCTCAGTGACCGCTACGACAGGGTAGCCAACCTTCTTGGTCCAAATATCTGCGACACGCTCGACATCTTTGCCACTGGCTTCACTAAGAGCTGCCCAGAGATCAGTAGTCTCAGTGTTGCCGTAGGCATGTCTGTCGAGATAGATACGAATGCCTTTGAGAAAGACGTCCTCACCCAAGTACTTGGAAATCATACGAAGGACACAAGAGCCCTTCTCGTACGAAATGGCGTCAAAGATTTGGTTTACCTCGTCTGCACGCTTGACAGGCACCTCAATGGGGTGAGAGCTACGCAGAGAATCAAGGCCCAGAGCAGATCGAAGGTCCTCAGTAACGTAGCCCTCCCAGATCCTCCACTCGGGGTAGAAGGCGTTCGAAGAGTACCAAGACATCCATGTCGCGAAACCCTCCTTTAGCCAAAGACCATCCCAGAAGTCCATTGTGACCAAATTGCCGAACCACTGATGAGCTAGCTCATGCTGGACAACCTCTGCCACACGCTTCTTGGTAACAGCACTGCTTGTCTTCTCATCCAGAAGAAGATCAACCACTCTGTAAGTAATGAGACCCCAGTTCTCCATAGCTCCAGCAGCAAAATCAGGAATGGCAACCATGTCCATCTTGGGAAGAGGGTACTTGCTGCCGAATTGTTGCTCGTAGAAGTCGAGTGTTCGTGCTCCAAGCTCAGCCGAGAAAACTGCATGGTCGAGGTTCTGATCAGGAGTGCACCACACTCGAATAGGCACTCGAAAGTTGTTGGTCTCGTAGTGCTTGAGATCTCCGATGATGAAAGCCAGGAGGTAGGTAGACATGATAGGAGTTTTGTTATAAGTGATGGCTTTGCTCTTCTTGCCTGTGACCTTGGAGTCGACTTCTTTCTCAGAAGCAACATCCATGTTACCCAAACAGACCAAGTCCTTGTCTGCAATCAGGGTTACACTGAAGGTGGCCTTGAGAGCTGGCTCGTCTAGACAGGGGAACGCTCGTCGGGCATCGGTGGCCTCGAACTGAGTGGTGGCAATGTACTTGGTGTTGCCCTGCTCGTCCTTGTATGATGAACGGTAGAAACCAGCCATATCATCGTTTAGAGTACCTGTAAATCGCTGAGTCAATCTCGCTTTCTGGCCAGCAGGAATCGTCTTATCGAAAGTGATGGTCGTAGTCTGGGTGTCCTTGTTGTAGTCGAGGGTCGGAGAAGAGCTGATTGTGGCATCGTTGGCCTCAACGAGGGTCTCGTGGATCTCGAGGTCTACCGTGTTGAGGGCAATGGAGGTTGAATCCTCAACTACATCGAAATCAATGACGACAGTACCCTCATACTTGAAGGTTTCGAAGTTGGGCTCAAGAGTGAGGTCGTAGTGTAGAGGCTTGACATTCTTAGGGAGCACCTCGCGGCCACGACGAATATCGAGGCTCGCGCTGGCGACATCAGATCCGTTGCGAAGCATAGCTCGGCGACAAGAGCAGTTGCGTTGCTGCTGACGGATGAAAGATGAAGTGAGTTTCGAGTCGCGAAGAAGCTGATGGGGAGTCGGTCGAGATAACGGAGCTGTCGTGGAGCTAGACAAGAAGAAAGAACGTAATTGAGAGGTATGAAGAGGCCGAGAAGAGGTTGTTGCTGAGGAAGCTGATGGGTGAGATGAGGCTCTAGCTCTGGAGCTGATGCGGGGGAGGGGTCCTGAATGGAAGGGACGGGTCTCGGCTTTGTAGCCTCCGATGGCAAGCGCAGAGGACGACCGCGTCACTGCTGGAGCAGACGGCAGGCGCAGAGTCCTCCTCAAGCTCGAAGATATACACAAAGCCCTCATTGAATACTTGTAAGCACTAAGAAGATCATGACCTTGAAACTCAATGGCAGATCGATCGTTCTTGACGTTGAGGTGTGATCTGAAGATTTCATCTGCAACCCACCCTTTCCTTTTCCGTTTGCCGTTGAAGAAAGCTTGGACCACGCTGCAGATAAATCGACAAGGCACTAAAATAGCCCGATCAAAACTCCATAAAGCTTGTCTTTCCTTAAACCCACTCAAGCACTCCTTTTTACATCATTTAAGCCATGATAACTATTTTTAACAGTTTTGTTTATTCTGTTTATAGGGAGGTATTTAAAGACTGCTCTTAAATTCCCAACGCCTCTCTGCGGCTTTTGCTGTTAACATCAAGATATGGCGCTTCACCCAAACTGCATACTCTGTCGCCGGCTCGAGCTGCTTCGTAGTCATATGTTGCGCAGTGGAATGTTGACCTGTTGTCCCAAATTGCGCAATCGTTTTTGCTCCATCGGAATCGGACTTGAGCATCGTGGTTTTGGGTTACCAGGTTAAAGAGATAGGCGAGCAGTACATCACTCTCGTCTTTCGACAACCCGTTGATGCGCTTGGTAAAGCCCTTGTTAACAAACACTGATTTCCAGCCGGTGACTGGGTTTGTTCTGATAAGGGGATGAACCGAGATGAGGTTCTCGCCTTGGTTTAAAGGTGAGCCACGGATATCTTTGCGGATAGGATTGCCGAGGCGTCGTGCCTCATCATGGAAGAAGCTTGCGTCGTGAGTCGCTGTCAGGCCTTCTAAGAATTTCTTCATGGGATCTGAGAGCCTATCGTAGATCTCATATCCCGATGCCCAGAGCTATGGAGGTCAGCAAGGTGTACTCTCGCAGCCAAGATGAAGCGGCCTAAGCAGTTGCCTCAAGTTGCTTAGCTCGTGTAAGTGGAAAAGGACATACCGTATCGCCACCAGTTGCTGGTAATGTATGGATCTTGAGCATTGCATAATCTGAGGGGACCTTTTCAAAGGTACTTTGCCAAGTCAGCATGGTTCAGCCAACAGGAACCGAGTATGTACGTACATATCACTATGCCATCCTGCTGATGCGTATCGACTCACATCACTGAGTTGATGCGTCAAACCACCTCCCTTCTTTTGCTTCTCACTTGAGATAACGCTGATTTGATCACCCAACTCGCTACCTTCTTCAGTCAGAGGATGCACATGCAGACCCGAACTAGCAGGGCACCCGGCAACTTCTGTAAGACGGAGCATAAAATCCTTCATTTCTTCTGGAGTAACATCTTGGTTCTTGAGGAAGACGACGCCGCGCTGAGAAATAGTAACAGCAAGGTCTCGAATGTGTGTCTCATCCCATTTCAGGAGGTCTCGAATTTGAAGACCGTTGTATTCACGGCCGATGACCGGGGTGACGTCGAGCTGTGGTATAGCATCAAGGCTGCCTGTATAAGTCAAGGGTTCTGAGAGGCGTGGGCGACTCTCGGCATGTCCGCCGATAATAGAATCACCAAGAACGGTCTCGGGCGCAGCAGAAGGCATGATGCAATATTTGCTTGAACTTTGGCAATACAGCTAATTGATAAGAAAATGAAGGCCAACCGTGATTATTATGTGAAGTTCTCTCCAGGTCGGAGTCTCTTTCGGAGGATAGCCATACATTGATAAATAGCTACTTTACAAGGGTCTGGTATTTTGGCAGCAGACTAACCCCATATAGGACCCTCGGACCAGGTCGAATCAAGACCCCCCGCAAAGACGACATCGGGACTAAAGATGGCATGCTTCACGAGGAGAATTTCTCGGAGAATCTACCCCAGCTCTAGCGAGGGGCCGGGACCAATCTCGTTGTTGGAATTACCGTGAAGGTCCTGTCAGGTGGACGCTGTATTGTGCTGTAGAATCGTATCCACCTGGTACATCTCAATTAGATTCCTCGGCGGATTGAGGCATCCCTGGACTATCCCCAGGCCCATGTAAGGTTACCAGATCTGGCTTTATGTCCTTATGGCGTGCGCGCGATCGCGCCACTCACCGGCCCTCGAGTATGGGCACTACTGTGAATTTGTAGCTCACCCGGAGACTCTTTCGGTAGGTAGCCTATGCTATTATGTCTGTGGTCAAAGTGTAGATGTTGTTATATATCTTGACCGAGGCCCCAAGCCTGAAGAACATCAGCGACACGCACCTTGACTCTCAAGAGACAGGTCTTCTCTCCAGCGTTGCCAATTCTGATTAATCTGTCGGGCAATATTTATTTGTTTTTTTGCAATGGGCAATCCGGATATCGAAACGAGCTCGGCGGTTGCTGAGCGTACCGTCTCGGTGGATAAGTCGCAAGTCGGCGTCGGCCGTGAGCAACTCTCCAATGTACTACCACCACATGAGACATACGAAGGCGGCCATCGGTGGGATCCCGCAGCGACTTGGACGCCTGAAGAGGAGAAAAGGGCTGTGCGAAAAACCGATCTCAAATTATTGACTTGGTTGTGTCTTATGGTAAGTTTACGCTCAACCTCGCTCTCACTTACACGAGATACTTACACGGAATAGTTCTTTGGCCTCCAATTAGATCGCGGGAACATTAGTAATGCTCTAGCTGACGATCTCTTGACTGATCTTGGCTTGACTACCGATGATTATAACAACGGAACCACCATCCAGGTGTTGTGCTTTTTGCTCGCTGAGTTCCCAGTCCAGTTCCTCACCAAGCGCTATGGCTTCAAGCGGGTTCTCCCTACCCTCATGGTTTGCTGGGGTCTTGTATCGACCTTCCAAGCCTTCATGACCGGACGTGCTGCTTTTTATGTCACCCGTGCCCTGATCGGTACCTTTGAGGGCGGCTTCATCCCCGGTGTCATCCTCATGGCGACCTACTTTTACACTTCAAGGGAGCTGTCTATCCGACTGGCTGCTTTCTGGTCTACTCTGAACATCGCCCGAGTTATCTCTGCTCTTCTTGCAGCTGGTTTGATCGAGATGCGAGGTGTCCATGGCCGACCTGGCTGGTTCTGGCTTCTCCTCCTCGAGGGCCTTCTCACTGTTGTTATTGGTCTTGTTTCCATGGCCTACCTTCCTACCTCGCCTACAGGTACCAAGTCCATGATCTGGCGTAAATCTTGGTACACCGAGCGCGAGGAGATCATCATGATCAATCGTATCCTCCGCGATGACCCTGCCAAGGGACTGACAGCACTGAAGGAGCCTGCAACATGGCAGGACGTCAAGAACGCGTGGACCGATCCTTCGCTCTGGGGTCTCTACCTCATTGGCCTTGTGGCATACATTCCCGCAGCGCCCGTGCAAGCATACTTGACCCTGACATTGAAGCGAGTTGGAAACTTCAGCACCTTGGCCAGTAACCTGCTTACTGCGCCATCGGCTGCCCTCCAGATCTTTACCATGCTTGCCCTGGCTTTCAGTTCCGAGTACTTTAACGAGAGAGCCTTCCACTGTTTGATCGGAGAGATTTGGTCGCTTCCGCTTCTTACCGCACTCCTCACTCTGCCTGACCAAGGCCGTGAATGGGGTCGATTCTCCATCATTACTCTCATCTCTGGATATCCCTACTTCCATCCTATCGTGTCTTCGTGGATCTCTGAGAATTCTTTCGACGTCAAGAAACGAGCTATTGCTGCGGCAACTTATAACGTGATCGTTCAAATGTGAGTGCACTTGATCTACAACATTATTACACTTCAGAGGTTGCAAACCTAAAGGCTTGGTGTTACACCTGCATCCCTGTTCATCGCCCGTCTTCAACATTCACTTTACCTACAGTCGCTAACTTCAAAACAGGGGAAGCGTTGTTTCGAGTCAAATCTACCGAAAATGGGACGCTCCTTATTACAAGAACGGAAACAAGGTCCTGATCTCGATTCTGTGCCTGTCTGTTGTCGTGTTTGTCGCACAGAGACAATGGCTGGTTCGTCTCAACAAGAAGAAGATCGAGCAGTGGGAGCAAATGACACCGGAGCAGAAGCTCGAGTACCAGACCAACACAGAGCAGCGAGAGGTTGACGGAAACAAACGACTCGATTTCCGATTTGCCTACTGAGGACAACAACCCTGTTTGTTGTCCCGGCTGTTGAGCTGATCCGCATTAGTGGAGATTAAGCATAAGTTTTAGCCTTTTGACCTAAATTTAGGTAACGAAGCCCAAAAAATTGTCGAAGAGATGGCCTTTTAATTGATATTACACCTCGAGTTTCCCTATACGGCGTCTTGTTATGTGAACGCACCTGGTCCTGGTTTACTTGGTCTGATTTACAGTGCGTTTCCTCAGTGATTGTTGTTTCAGTATTTTAGAGTTTGGGTCGTTACTACTTGTAGTTGATGTTGCCGCTGCCCTCGGTCGAGTTCTCCTATTACATATTCGCGCAGTGACCATTATCCATGGATATTGATCCATCCTCACAAGTGGCTGGTAGCATTAGTCATCCTGTATGAAACCATCACGAACAATTTCTTGCAGCTTCAACAACCACCACTTCTCGTCTTCTCAATCAAAGCCCACCTACT
The DNA here is from genome assembly GCA_013396295.1 of Fusarium heterosporum. NCBI lineage: Eukaryota > Fungi > Ascomycota > Sordariomycetes > Hypocreales > Nectriaceae > Fusarium > Fusarium heterosporum. Next base: position 148,811 of record JAAGWQ010000075.1, on the reverse strand, counting down.
CCACATCATCAAAACTCAACTCAATATGGGCGTCGTCGGACTTGCAACCACCGGCCTTGTCGGCGCGATACACAGCTACATCCTATTTCTGGAAATGGTTCTATGGACCACACCGCGCGGACGAAAGGCCTTCAAGCTCACTCCGGAGTTCGCTGAGCAGACAAAGGTCATGGCGGCCAACCAGGGCCTCTACAACGGCTTTCTCTCTGCTGGATTGTTCTGGTCACTTCTTCACCCGAACCCCGTGTTTGCGAAACAGCTCCAGGTGTTTTTCAATGGCTGTGTTCTGGTAGCCGGCGCTTATGGAGGTGCGACGGCGAACAAGAAGATTCTTTATGTTCAAGCTCTGCCGGCTGCCATCTCCCTTGGTGCTGTCCTTCTGGGCATCTAAAGCGTTGTGTGAGGAGTAAGAATTGAATACTTAAGTTTCCCATGATACCCAATAACTGACTTGGAGAGTAGTTTTGTTCAAATTACTGGGCTTCTATAGTTCTGTTGTCAGCGTGTTGCATCATATTTGAGGTTACTCTATCTGAATATAGCGTCTCATTTTAAGTAGCATATTTGCGCTGTCTTGTTGCCCAAACTTTCATTCCTTACCCTTCGCTGTAGCAATGAGTTAGTTTCGGATGTTCTTTGCGTAACATCCTTTATTCCCCAATGTTGAGTTTAGACTGCATAGAGTACAGGCCAGGATATGAAATGGCCAAGCTGCCCGATCGTCTGCTTGAATATGCGTCTTACACGTAGCTGAAGATAAGATCACCCTCTTCAGATATACTAGGTACCGTAACATCATATGTTGGACATTCTGATACCCTACTTTAGCAGTGGCATTTCTGTGGTGAAACCTCGCACTACCCATACATGCTGATTCAATGGACGGAGTTAGCCTTTTGAAAAACCCCAGCAAGCCATTAGTCGCACTGCAGATCAAGACCAACGACGTCCGTTCCATAGTTACATGATGTTATTCTTCTCTAATTGTTGCGGTTGGTCTGTCCTGGCTCTCATTGACCAACTTAGCATGCAGTTGCTCCAATAACGGGTAAACCTCATTCTCATCATCACGAAACTCTTCCATGAGGATCTCGACATACTCCGCACTAACGTTTCGACATGTTGCGTGTTCAACCAAGAACTCAATCTCCCAGGTCCCCTTTCCGGAGGCTCCAAGATCGCATGCTTCGTCCAACGCCGAGCTTCGGTCTTCCTCCAAGCTATCAATACGAGCACCCTTCTCAAGGAGGAGTTTCACCGAGTCCTTGTATGGCTCAAAGGTTTCTTCGCCTGATTCGTCAGATTGATCCATGGATAGATAGCCAGTCTCAGTGTTGAAAAAGGCACGGAGCAAACCCTGTGAATCGCCTACATAGTCGACAAAGGCATCTTCAATCCTTGCCCCGGCATCTAATAGAAGCTTCAGGCACTCAACATCTTTGGATACTACTAAGGCCCAGTATAACGGTCTGGTGAGAGGTGGGTTTCCTCGACCAAGGACTCTATTCACGTCGGCGCCACCTGCTATGACAAGTTCTAACAACCTTCGTCGATCTTGTCTCTGTTCTTCAGCCCTAGCGAACCTCTCACTAGATTCATCAAGGTCAATCTCAGCTGCATAATCCTCGTCAAATATGCGATCGATGATACCAAGTCCTCTACCATCCTCTTCCGCACCGGCAGTAGGATCAGCACCACGCTCAAGAAGCGCAATAGCACATTTGAACTTGCGATCTCGGATCATCACGTTCAAAGCTGTTCCCTCGGTTGCCACTACGTCAAGAGGTACGCCGTGGTCGATGAGTTTGTGGGTGATTTCAACAGCGGTATCGATATCTTCACAGAATGATACGTAATGAAGAGCGGTTTCACCATCTTCGTCGCGGTATTTTGGCTCAAAGGTATCAAGCTGTAGGATGGCGTCGATGGCAGATAAATTCAACTCTGCAATCGCGCAAGCTATTCCAGGTAAGCCTTTCGCGGCCCAAAATGCTCCATGTCGAAGCAGCAGATCCAGAACTGAAGCCTTCGTGCTATGGCAGATAGCAAAATGAAGTGGATACCAGCAGAAATCACCCTCTGGTCTATCACAGTCGCAATAGTTAAGCGAAGGGACATCCAAACGAGCACCCTTCTCAAGTAGCCATCGCACTATATCATCGTGATCGTTATAGATAGCAAAATGTAGAGGTGCGGCGTAAGTGCGTCCAGTGCGAGGGTCATCAACAACTGTCCGCCAAACGACATCCTCACTAGCTGCTCCAGTGGTATTGATATCCGCTCCTTGGGCAACTGCAAGTTTGAGAGTCTCTAACGAGCCACGATCAGCAGCCCATATGACACTTGCTTTACTAGGCTCATCGTGAAGTGCATTGTGCTTGTAGAGGCGCGAGTTGAATATGTCGTAGAACCTGTGATTGACTAACGCGAGAGAGGCAAGTTGTGGTGTATCGCAAAATGACCCTACGTAACTGAGAAGTTCTAATGGCAAACATGGCAATGACATTGCGAGCCCAGTAAAGGAACTAGTCGAGTGTCATATCAATCAAGCAGTGTTTGGAGAGTTATAAACGAGTGAAGAAGATGGATGCTACAGTACTTGGGCGTGAATAGTACCACGTGCCCCACTTCTCAGCCGCTGTTCGGCTGCACAAGGAGTCACTGACTACGGATGCCTCCAAGTTGTGCTGGAATCAAGTCCAGTTCAATTATACCATGAATGCCTGTACTAACCTAGAGATACTTTGCGTGTTAACCGAGATGGGATATAATGACAATATCCCATAACATCCCTTACATCTCGTCCTCTTCATCGGCCGCCTTCTCCACCAACAGAAACTTGCTCTTCCCAGTCTTCTCATCCAGCTCATGCTCAATAGCGAGTTTCTGCAAATGGCCCAGAACATTCTCCAGCTTAGTGTCCTTATTTCTGCGGTCCTTCCTGCCAAGGTTGTCCAACCAAGAGATCTTGTTCAGAATGAAGTAGACAATGGCGATGACCACAGTGACACCAAATGAATAGAGCCACACGATGACAACGGTCACAATATCGACCCATCCGTTACTACTCTGATTAAAGGGATCTTTGGGGGTGGAAACTTCTCCGCGGCCAGACATCCAGCCGAATAGAGCGAATAGAGTGGCCAGGACGTCGACTCCTAGAATTGCAAAGACGAGTTGCCATGATGGCCACGTTTTGCCTCCTCGGGTTACAAAAATGAGCCAGTTCTCTGTGAGTGCAACTTCGAGGAAGAGAATCTCCTGGACTGACCCGAAGTTCTGAATGAAGCCTCCGTTGGGCAAGAACATGGCGCCTCGCATGATCCACGTGCCCAGGGCCAAGAGTACACCCAAGACGACACTCATGATGGTAATCTTTTGCAGCTGCCACTCCACAGGACGCGGTTCCCAGTGGGCATTGTCGTATGCAACAGCGACGGTGGCCAAATCTGCAAATAGGGCGAGGAAGACGATCAGATCCACGCGGATGATCTCGTTGATGATACATACAGAAAGGGTAAGGTAGATTTCCAGATGAAGACAAAGGGCGATTCGATACTGGATATACGCCTTCATTCTCTGGAATATCTGCCTGGCCGTCTTGATTGCCAATACGATTGTGCTGAGACCTGGTGCAAGGAAGACAATATCAGCTGCTGCTTGAGCGGCCTCGCTGGCACCCTCGACTGCAATACCACAATCGGCTTTCTTGAGAGATGGCGCATCGTTGACTCCATCTCCTGTCATGGCAGTCAAGTGTCCTCTCTGTTGAAGCATCTCGACGACTTTGTATTTATGTTCCGGAAAGACCTCTGCGAAGCCATCTGCACGCTCAACGAAATCATGCTGCACACTCCCAGACAGGCCGCCATGGATAAGCCGTTCAGAGTTGTAGATCTTGGTTCCGAGAGAGAGCATCTTGCAAGTCTCTTTAGCAATGGCAATGGCGTCTCCAGTCAACATCTTCACTGGGACTCCAAGACTGTGGGCTTCTAAAATCGTAGACGCAGTATCTTCACGAGGAGGGTCAAACATGGACAGCAAGCCCAAGATAACCCAGTCGCTGTCATTCTTCTTGTAAGCGACGCCGAGCGTACGAAAACCCCGACGGGCAAACTCTCCGATCTTCTCTCTATAAAGTGCGACAGTATCTTCGGAGCCAGGCCCCAAGAGCTTGAGGATAGCCTTTGGGGCGCCTTTGCAACAGACGTACTTGTCGCGGCCAAGACGGCACACGGCGGTGATTCGCTTGGAAACGGGGTCGAAGGGAGTAAAGGACTCTGTCACCCAGTCTTGTCGAAGAATCTCGCGGGCTTCGGGGTATCGTTTGAGTGTGAGAATGGTGACCTTGTCGATAGGATCCAGAGTTCGTAGGTTGTGACTTGAGGCCAGAGCTGCTACTGCCATCATCCAGTTGACGTCTTGCCCCTCGGAAACAAAAGGGTCTCTGATGGAGAGTTTATTTGCTGTCAAGGTGCCCGTTTTATCAGAGCAGAGGATATCAACACCCTAATTCTGTCAGATCACAGCTTCAAGATTTCTCGGCACACAAACTTACAGCAAGAGATTCAATGGCTGTCAGCTTCTGAACAATAGCTTTCTGTTTAGCCAAATATGCTGCACCCACAGCGAGAGTTGTTGTAGTGACAACAGGGAGACCGACAGGAACACCAACGATGAGAAGAGCAAGGGCATAATGCAGCAAATTCTGTGATCCGTGGGCCGTCATCGAAACATGATGGAAGAAACCACCGATCCAGGCGACCAAGATCCAAAACATGACCAAAACAAGGAGCGTCGTGCCAATCTTGTTCATGATGGCCTTGAAGTGACCTTGGTCTTTCGCTCCCTGGACAAGATCCGCAGTGCGTCCGACAAAAGACTCTTTAGCTACCGTCTGGACCAGACCAAAGGACTTGCCCCTCTTGCAACCGGTAGTGTAGTATACAAGGTCGCCGAGATACTTCTCGACTGCAAGAGATTCGCCGGTAATGGCAGACTGATCGATGGCGGCGAGAGGACGGCTGCGATAGTCCATGGGTTCTTGCTCATGACTATGGTGAGGACCATCCTCATGGTCATGATCTTGTTTGGCTTCAGGGCCATCGGCCATGTCATCTTCCTCGTCACTTCTATCTAACTTGTCCTCAGCCCTGAGACGCTTATACAGTTCAAAATCTTCTGGACGAGTATAGTCACAGATGAGACGAGAATCTGCAGCGACCGTCCCTCCTTCTTGAATAAGAAGCTGAGGATTGTCAGTCAATGCAGCAGTCTTGATAGTTGGGAACTTACGATATCTCCCGGAACAAGCTCCCTAGCCAAGATTTCTTGTTCGTTACTATCCCTCACGACTGTGCAACGCATTGCAATGTCTCCCTTGAGACTGGCAACAATATCAGCTGCTTGTCGCTCTTGATAATAGCCCACGAAAGCGTTGAGCATAAGGATACCAACGATGACGCCAAAGTCTATCCAGTCGCCGAGGCCAACTGCGAGAAGCGCCGCAACCTCCATGACTGCGTATTGTTAACACCATCCGCCAACACAACATACAGCACATACCATAAAGAATTGGTCCAGTAAAGAAACTCAAGAACTTGGCAAATTGGTTCTCCTTCTCAGAGGTCAACTCGTTCCATCCAGATAACTTTCTCCGTCGCTCGACCTCATCAGAAGCCAGCCCGGTGCTTATATCGGTCTCGAACCATGATTCCGGAATGCCCTTTTTATCGGCGGGTTCCTCTTCGGTGTGAAGGCCACTACCGAACTGCCACCAATGCTTCTTCTTAACCTTTCCGTCCTCAGGACCGTCGGCTACACTTTGACGACGGTCCTCGCGGTAGGTGCTGATGTAACGATCGAGGGCAGGATACTCGCCAAGGTTTTCTTCTACAACACTTCCGACTCTGCCTCTGGAGGCACGAGAAGCTCTTCGGTCGAAATTGGATTCTTCATCATTTGCGTTCTTCTTGCGACGCTGGAAAAGTTTCGACATGGGTGGCTATTGGGTCTATACAAATGGGATAATAAGATGAATTTCTACGCAACTGACTCGATGATTGACTGTAAACACATTCCAGCTCGAAATGGTTCCGGAGGCGCCAAGACCTGTATTTATTGTTGTCACGACTCTCTCCAAACCGACATTTCCGAAGCCTCTACAATACCGTGACCATCTGTTCTCGCGCTCGCGAGGCTGAACTTCCGACTCTATGACATGCGAGCGGTTTTCCAGCATGGCCGAGTGATCCGAAAAGTCGAAGAATGCTCCTCAAGATGGAAGCTGAAATCTGCAGGATAGCTATCCGCTCACACCAAAAGCAGGGACAAAGAAAGATGGTATTTCGCTGCCGATCCGGCGACATCCATGTATCTTTGTGAGCACCCAATCGCGGCTTCGGGCCATACTGCATAGAGTTTATGGGCTTCTGGTTTTTCAGAGTTGGAGGTGTGAAAGCTGACATCCGTCAGAACCGAGATCACGAATAGGTTTATTTCCGGCCAAGTGAGAACGGCTATGCGGCACCTGAGGGGTCATGATCATGTATGTTACACTCGGTTACCAGATGTTCGGTGTGTGTAATTGCCTCGCATTAATTACGAGGTGCGCTGGTTAGTTGCCGTCCCGGTCGGATATTGAGAATCAAGTCTTTTAATTGTAGTTCGGATTGACGGCAAGTCGATCAAGTCTAGAATCTAAATAAATCGTTCTGCAATGTATGGAGATAAGGCACCTATGCTACGAATTGATCACAAAGAAGAATGGTGTTGGGGACAATGACTGCATCCTACGTGGTTGTTAAAACTCAAGGTTAACACTATTGTCGATTGACTTTTAATCACCACGTCATTTAATTCATCTCAAGAACAAACTAATCTCGTTCTAGAATATCTAGGAGCCATTCTGAGGAGCCACACGTGCGCAACTTGTGTCTTATCGTTGCAACATTGCCTCGTGTGGCCTTCTTGGATGTCGCTAAGCACGTTCATATGGTCTGTATGCTGAGACACTGCTAGTATTAGATATTGAACCACGGAAGATCAATCTAACAATTGAACCGGTGGTAATCAGGGGCCAATTGGTAAAAGAGCCGTAGCCATTATTTCTAGATCACAGCGGTTGAACACATATTATCGCAGCGAGACTGTTGGCAGGCTTTGGCTATCTATACGACATTATCGTCCAACATAAACGACACTCACTATCGTCTGACTGCAGCCCTAACCGTTGCCAAGCAGACTAGAGGGTATTAAAAAACACAACTGTCTAGACTGAAGGGCAGAAAAAAATTAGGTAAAGTACTACCGTAATTTCCCCTAAGCTTACCTACATATTTTTACCACTTAGTCTAAAGCTATTAACTCTTATGGTACCATTGCCAAGTACCTAGACTAAGTACCGAGGCTTACCGGGCCCGAAATCTGGGGTAGACAGGGGTCCTGAAAGGTGAGATCGCGACCTGCAAGCACGTCATTTACCAAGAAAAGTGCTTCTGAAACACTTTTGCAAGAGCTCATGTCATTTGCTGACCTTTTGATTCTTGTCTGTGATCCAAAGACGATCTCTATCTGAGGGTTCCCCAACGTGCAATCCAACCACCTCCGGAGCCATGACCCCACCTCCGTCTTCCTCTCCGGATCCGACTCCGAATCGACCTCCGAGGAATCCTCCGACTGCTCGCCAGAGACTTGCAAGACGGGCCTGTGATTCATGCAAGGTCCGTAAGATCCGCTGCTCGGAGACACCCCCCTGTACTGCATGCCAGGCGTCTGGCATAGACTGCACCTTTATCCAAACCCAGGGCACGAGAGGGCCAAGGGGATTAAGACCAAGAACTCTTGACAAGATTGAGCGAAGACGCCAAGGAGAATCTTCAAAGGTCGGTACCTCTAGTCCGGAGCAAACTGTAGCCCAGAAATCACCCTCGCCTGTTGATGAAGTAGCCTGCTTGCTGGAGATCCTCGAAGTTTACTCAGAGAGGCTCTTCCCCATCTGGCCCATCGTCGATGCAACCGACCTGGGGAACCAGATACGGCAGAATCCCAATGCAGGTGGTGCAGCTCGCTGTCTTGCTAATGCAGTGGCCCTTGCTGCCATCGCTCAGCTGAAACTAGACACTGCATGGCAGCCCAGAGTGGAGGAGGCAGAGACAAGTGGGCTGAGCGAGTCGTTGGACCTCTTGGATGCGCTGCGCATTTCTTTCTTTTTGCACATCTATCACGAGAATGCTTTGCCTGGGGGTACAAAATCGCTCGTGTATCTACGTGAAGCCATTACGCAGGCTCAAATATTGCGGCTCGATCGCGAGTCTACATATGCCTCGCTTTCAGAATCCGATCAACATGTTTCGCGACGGATTCTCTGGCTTCTGTTTGTCACAGAGAGGTATGTTTCTCACGACCAACACAACCGTCTACTAACGCCTATTACTCAGAGGTGTTGCGTTACTTCACAAGCTCCCCATAGTTCTAAAGCCCAATATATTATTCCCCTGGTTTGGCGGAGCAAACGACCGTGCTGAGGTCCTGCCAGCTTTTCTTAAGCTGGTTCACTTGTTCTGGGTGTTTGACCAGAGTGGCATCTTTGAGCTACTGCATAATTTCGATGCCGACTCAGATATACCCAGTATGGCTTCTGTCGCCCAGAATTGCCTGGAGTTACTCCAGCAAAAGCTCCTCGACTCAGCCGACAACGACGATTGGGGCCCGATCAATGAAGTGCAGCGCGCAGATATGTTCGTCACTCGGCAATGGATGCGTGCTGTGCTCTGGCGGGCGGCATTACGCTTTGGAATTGTCACTCCTTCTATGAAACCGATAGACATCGCCAAAGACTTTCTGAGTCTGGTGTCTGAGCTTCCCAAGACGGCGCTTGAGTCTCATGGACCGACGCTGGTAAGTGACGTTTGAACTTTGGAGCATCATAAGCTAACAATTCTACAGGAGTTCAAGACGTTTGAGATCGCCACGGCGGTGATTGATGCCATGGCAAGCGAGTCCTCAATACCAGATGAACAATCAGGACGGATTCTTCATCAATTGCGGGATATACTCTCGTGTTGTCGAGGAGGCAACCGGACTCTACTGTCCCTTCTCACGATAAGAATGGATGCCATCTTCAACTCCTGTCGCATACTCGAAGCATCAGACAGCGATGCAATTGTCGTCGAGTCTCAAGCTTCTTACAACGACACAGTCGACCTCATGACTGCGCAACCCAATCTCACGATGCCCACGTATCAATTCATGGAGGACCAGGCTTCTCAGATTTGCTGGCCCCCTCTAGACCTCGGCTATCTCGTCCGATCCCCCTCGCCGCTTACTCGGATGCTGCTAGAGTCGATGCCGCGCGACGTTGCCGAGCAGGACCAACAAGCGGTGCGACAAATAATAGAGACATCTACCTAACTCTCGGTAAGAGTCAGGGATTCAACTCTATCTCTATTAGTATGCCCTAGATCTCAGAAAATGCTTCTAATAGTGGTGTTTCGATCTTTGCTAACCCGGTTTGGCAGCTTGTGTGATACAGGGACCGCATTGCGCCATACTAGACCCCTGCCCGATCAATTCCCCGCTGTAAGTCCACTGAGACTTGTCCACCATTAGCAGCACAGCAGTCACGGTGAAGAGTCAGAGTATCTGATTTGTGCCTGTATTACCCTCACCATCTGAGTCAGGGAATTGGTACAACAGAAATTGAGTATATCCACTCAGGCGTATCGTTCAAAGGACACATGCTCGTCAAATAAGTCGCATCGCTCCACCAAGCGCAGTGTAAGTCAACTCCACAACTCTCCGAGAATTACTCCGCTATTGAACGCGGGACATACATCGACTGACTGAACAATCTCAGTGAAAAGTCTCACATCACAAAAATTTATTACTGTCAAAATCGTCAAATAATTCACAATGGCTTGGGCTGAACCTAGAGATACTGGCATGGTCTACCGCCGCCTGGGGCGCAGTGGATTGCATGTCTCTGCTATTGCTCTCGGCAGCTGGATGACCTACGGAGGCTACGCTGAAGATGAGGAGGCTTTTGCCTGCATGAAGAAGGCTTATGATTTGGGAATCAACTTCTTCGACACTGCTGAGAACTACACTGCTGGTCAGGCTGAGGTTGTCATGGGAAAGGCCATTAAGCATTTCGGGTGGAAGCGCAGTGATTTGGTCATCAGCACAAGTAAGTCTCATCTCACACCACAATGCGATATATGCTTACAACTATCCAGAGATCAATTGGGGTGCTGTCAACGGAGAAATCCTCGTCAACAACCACGGCCTCTCAAGAAAGCACGTTATTGAGGGTCTTGAAGCCTCTTTGGAGCGTCTTCAGCTTAAATATGTCGATATTGTGTACGCCCACAGACCAGATAGACTAACTCCCATGGAGGAGACTGTTCGCGCCTTCAACTACCTGATTGACAATGGAAAGGTAAGCTAAGAAAGAAGTCCATTTGACATATAAGTTGCTAATCAATTAGGCTTTCTACTGGGGCACTTCAGAATGGTCCGCTGATGAGATTGCCGAAGCTGTAAGTTGCGTACGTCTATAAGCTTTCTATAATCTCACGATATGACAGGTTGGCATCGCCCGCGATCTGCGCATGATTGGACCCGTTGTAGAACAACCCTTTTACAACATTCTTGCCAGAGACAGAGTAGAGGGACAATTCCAGCGCCTCTACGAGCGCGTAGGACTAGGCATCACCTCATTCTCCCCCATCAAGATGGGCGTCCTAAGTGGAAAGTACAACAACATCGTCGACGGCCAACCGCCCAAGGATTCTCGCTTCGGCGCCAGCAAAGACTCCTTTGCAGACTACATGCGCGGCCACATTGGAACTGACGATTGGGAGGAGGAGATCGAGAAGGTCCGCCAGCTGAAGCCCATTGCTGACAAGCTGGGTATCAGCCAGGCTCAGCTTGCTGTTGCGTGGTGTCTCAAGAACCCCAATGTCACCAGCGTTATCACCGGAGCTAGTCGGCCGGAGCAGTTGGAGGAGACGGTGGCTTCGCTCAAGATTCTCGATAAACTTACGCCTGAGATTATGGAGGAGATCGATGCTGTTACTAAGAACAAGGTTGAGTTGGATCCTGCCAGACAGAGCTAGAGAGCGTTGGTAGCTGAGACATAATGAAATTAAACAAATCTATCGTGATCATCAAGTGTGATCCTTGTTACGAGATGATGCGGGGGATCTTCTATCGACAATTGGCATCATGAATAGAGGCAAGCGCATAATGATAACAAGTTGCTTTCCTGACCACTTCCTAGTCTTGATCTATCTCGCAGAGGCATCAAAGAAAGTTCTTAGATGATCACATGAATCCTACTCTCATGAATGTCGAATGTCAGCATCCTTGCCTTTCCATCTTGTGCAATCAACACCGGGGTTAACAGTTATAGCCTTCTATCAAACCCTTTTACGTGTGGAAGTAGATCGTATATGCCAGTCTAATGTACATCTACCAAGGGCTTCATAAAAGGATAGTAACACCTTCTACAATGGGATGTCGCCGTTTTCACTGCAAATCTAAGCTGCCTTCGAAGCCTGGCCATATAGCAGTCAGCCAGTTCAAAGAACTAATTGATACACGCCCAATCATAAACCATAAATTAGAAATGAGTAGGATCACTGAAATAACAATACTTGGTGTTGACGTATCTTCTTTCAGTTACGTAGATGGTAGCATATCATCATCAGTCTCAACATAGGAGTGCAGCGACATAGATGATTTTAGAATTCAAATAAAGCATATCTTCAACATAATCCATAGCTGCCAGTATTCCGTTTCAGTAGTATCTAGACATGCAATATTCAAGCCACTATCTTGTGTCTCACTACAGGCCTTCTAAGATCTGGCAGTTGTGGTTAAAAAAGTGGAAGACCCAGGGAACATGTTGAAAATGGGCAAAACCCAGACCATGGTTGCGTATCTAAAGAACGAAAATAGATGAGAAATATCTCAAATGTAGACAGCTTTGATGTCACTATTAAATCATAGCTGCAAGTTCAGACAATTTCAACAAAATGCAGTCAGCACTTGGAGGGACTCATTGGTCTTCCACCAGGCACAATACCGTGCTTAACCACAAGGCACGGGCGTAAAGAATAAGTCCGAAAGGCGAGATAGAGATGCCATTAAACTCATTAAATTCGGCCTCGCTTTTTCAACTCTACAACTCATGTATCACTTTGTGTCTTAACTCATTTCGTATTCATTGAATTGTGATAGGTTGGTGAAGCGACGTGGAGCAAGGCGGAGATCCACTTACCTAATGTAGTAATTGTTCTCTCCGGCGGCTGCGCCAAAGTCCGCGATAGCATCATAGACGATCGGGCTGAAAGGAATTAACAAGTTGTCCGGGGCTGAGAGGGAGATTGTATCAACGCCGAACGGGAGGAATCAAGTATAAATATCTTCTCATGTATTTTATTTTACGAACCTAATATCACCATCATCACTTCACTTTCAACAACTCCACAACAACTTTACATCTTTTACCTATTTGATATTATCAAAATGTCTGAGCAATACGCCAAGGATCAGCCTGAAGGCTTTGTCAACAAGATTGAGCGAGTAGCCATCGTTGGTGTAAGAAAAGCAGCCACAAATCTCAAGATCTACAACTGACAGAATACAGGCTAGTGGAACTATTGGTAAATACCTAGCCAAGTACCTCATTGCTACCGGCAAGCACACCGTCACTGCCATCACACGCAAGGGCAGTAAGAGCAAGTTTCCTGAAGGTGCCCATGTAGTTCCCGTAGACTACGACGACGAGAACTCTCTTATCGAGGCCCTCAAAGGACAACAGTTCCTCGCCATTTCCATGGCTTCGTCTGCCGCTCCTGGTACTCAAGAGAAGCTCATCTATGCCGCTGCCAAAGCAGGTGTTCCATGGGTCATGCCGAACTGTTTCGGAGTCGATGTCTTTAACAAATCTCTCGTGGAGGAAAACTTGACCGGTAAAGGCGTTCTTCCAGGCTTCAACGCCATTAAAGAAGCGGGTGTGTCATCCTGGATTGCTATGTGCTGTTCCTTTTGGTATGAATTCTCGGTCGCTGCAGGTCCTGAGTGGTATGGCTTCGACATGAGCGATGGAAAGAAAAAGATCACTTTATACGACGATGGCAATACCCAGATCAATACATCAACATGGGACCAATGCGGTCGTGCTTTCGCAGCACTGCTGAGTCTCAAGGTCATTCCCGATGACGAGAACGACACATCAACCACCATCTCGCAATGGCGAAATAAGCCCCTCTACATGTCCAGCTTCCTCCTCTCTCAGCGCCAGATGCTCGATAGTATCCAGCGTGTGACGGGCACCACGGATAAGGACTGGGAGATTAAGTACGAGGGATCCAAGGAGCGCTGGCAGCGGGGTATGGGCCTTCTCAAGAGCGGTGATTTCTCAGGCTACGTGATGGCCATGTACTCCCGAACTTTCTATCCCAACGGTGATGGCAACATTGAGGCCAAGTACGAACTGGCAAACAAAGCACTGGGTCTCCCAGAGGAAGACCTGGATGAGGCCTCGCAGAGAGCTTTGGAAATGGTGAACGAGAAGTATAATTATTTCTCAAACAGAACCCGATGAATAGGTTGGCGAGATGGCAATAATTAGAATATTGGATAGATGTAGCAGGGAATGATCAAAATAAAATAACATTACGTGTATTTGCACCAAGTTTCAAGAACAAAGAGTCGAGAATACCTGACAGTCTATCGCCAAAGCAGACCACTTTTCCCGCCAGGAAATGAGTGGGTAGTCAAAGAAGAATGGAAAAGAAAAGAACAAAAAAACCTACAAGAATTGCTGCAATGAGCAAAAGATTGATCCCGCCCGGGCTCGAACCGGGGACCTTCTCCGTGTAAAGGAGATGCCATAACCAACTAGGCCACAAGACCGGGTTTGTTTGATGCTGATGACACACCAAACTGCTACTATGTATATCGTGATCTGCGGGCAGCGAGAAAAGTCAGATCTTCTACCAGATCTGCAAAAAGTGAGGTTCTGCCCGGGCTCGAACCGGGGACCTTCTCGGTGTTAACGAGATGTCATGACCAACTAGACCACAGTACCAACTTGATTGACAAATAGACAAGCGGTTGTATCAAAATATGTTGTCGACAACAGCAGAAGAAATCAGCGCCATCATTTCCAAACCCATTGCCGAACTCGCGTATCCAAGAATAACAGCCGTGCTAACCAATTCGATTTGCGCTACAGCATTTTTAGACAAGAAAGACTGACATACAGGGTTATGGATCTGGTACCATGCCTTCTATTAATGTTTCTTTTGTTGACTGGTTCTGTTGATCCCAGTTTTGGTTTGAAGCTTTGTGCTTTATCGATCGTGGTTTTCACCTTTGGGGGCTTACTACCCTGTAACTTGGCACCTTGAGCGTAGGTACCCGTCTTGGCAGCGCGGATAGCAGAGCCTCAATATCGAACGTTACGCCAAGTTTGTTATAGAAGCACTAATAAGTAAACATAACGCGCTGCTGTAAAATTGCATTCATCCGATAGATTAGCATGTTAAACAAGCAAAGCATGCTCTGCAGTGATTTCATCTTATTCCTTGATTTAGCACGAGCCCGAGTTTACGGTTAAGTTCCTGGTGATGGTGGAACGCTGAATATCTGTTACTCAACACAATCCACACCAGGCTGGGGAAAAACCCCTCAGAGTCGCGGGGCATATCGCGGAGTCGATTTGACAACATCTATCCTGTATTTCTTAACGTAATAGAATTGCTTCTCCATATGGGGTTCAACGGGGGATGTGAATGGCATCTCACGAGAGTTTTGGTCGTCGCCACCGAGACCCTCTTTAATAGTTCGATAGCAGTGGGAACAGGAAACCCCGTTGATAACAGCCGGTCGTTACCGGTCGATTGAGTGACAATCCCCTGGTAAAGCCCGTAGAAATGGGAGCTGTTGACTGCTGCAGATGCCGGTCTGACCGGTCACTCGGTTAGGTCGGATCAAACTGGCGGGGATAGCACGGACCAGAATAAGTTCAAAGAGCCGCAAACTGATACAGTATCTGACTTGGATGAACAATATCGCAGGGTCACACGTGTTGCCAAGTCTGGGAATATCTGGGGATTGAACCAATACGATAGGCTGAGAGACAGTACTAAAGATACAAGGCTGTCGTTGGTTGTAGAGGCTGGTTGGAGGTATTTCCTCTCATGTCTCGTGATTTTGATCTTCGCTGCTTAGCATGTCGGTATTTGGGGTAATCTAGCTCGAGCCGGGTACCCGAAACGTAGGACTTTTCTGCCTGCGGTTCTTTTGGAGCTATTCTAGGATAGAAGTGTATTCGCAACAGACCATGCCGAATAAAGGGCGTAGAAGCAATGGGAAATTGTCTAGTACTATTTCCGATTCCGGAGCATGGCGATACAACGTCGGCTCCGAAGCAATCGGTAGCGGAGCTCTAGTCTAAGTGGATGGGCAAGCGATAAGAAGCACTTCAGCGCGGTCCGAAGATTAATGCCATATCTCAAACAATGTAACTCCTCCGTTGATCTCTTGACCAAACACGAAAATGATCATCCATCCCTTGGAAGATACAGGACATGTCACCGAAAAAGCCGCCCCAAGGAATGGCCTGTCCAATGCCCAACACGCAATGTCACCCCAAACACTTCTAGAACAAAAGCAGATAGGCCCTCCCCCGGCCCGGGGCAAAAAAATCCCCACAGCGTCATCCGCCTGGTGGATCGTCATAGTTGAGTGAGACATGGGGGAAGAAACGACCAAGATTTCTTACGCAACCGCAATGACTACGTCGTCCAATGCGCCAGCACTAGAGATACGCGCTGTTGATCGCCGTGCTGGTAGAGAGTTTCCAGTCTAGCCCCCCGTCAATACACTTTAAATACCTGCTTCTCCACGACCCCCGAATTGTGCCTCTGATCTTCCCCGTTACGCTTACAAGATGGAGAGCCAGCAAACCCCACAGGACAAAAATGTCCATATCGACGACTCGGCTGCCCTGGAGCAGCTCGGTCATAAGCAGGAGCTCAAGAGAAATTTCTCAAAGATCTCTCTTCTCGGTCTAGCCTTTGCCATCCTCAACACATGGACGGCTCTGTCAGCTTCCATCAGTTTGGCCCTGCCTTCTGGTGGACCCAGCTCTGTCATCTGGGGTCTCATCGTTGCTGGCATCTGCAACTTGTGTCTGGCTGCTCCTCTGGCAGAGATGCTGTCTGCGTACCCGACTGCTGGTGGCCAGTATCATTGGGCTGCCCTACTTGCCTGGCCGAAATGGTCAAGGGGAATTAGCTATGTCACTGGATGGATCAACGCCGCTGGATACGTGGTTTTGACGGCAACGGCACCTCTCCTGGGAAGTACCTTTGTTATGGACTCGATCGCCTTCATGCATCCGACCTACGAACCCAAGGCATGGCATCAGTTCTTAATTTACTTGGCGTTCACTTTTATCGCGTTGGTCATTAACGCCTTTGCCACACGTCTCCTTCCTCTCTTCAATAAAGCCGCCTTCATATGGAGTCTAGCCGGGTTCGCCATCATCAGTATAACAGTTTTAGCCTGCGCAGCTCCCGATTACCAGAGCGGAGCCTTTGTCTACGGAAAGTTCATTAACGAGGTTGGCTGGCCGGATGGTCTGTCTTGGATGCTGGGACTTCTCCAGGGCGCTTTTGCTCTGACCGGATTTGATGCCGCAGCCCACATGATCGAGGAAATTCCCAATGCTCGCAAAGAAGGACCTAGAATTATGATCTGGTGTATTCTGATTGGAATGGCTTCCGGTTTCATCTTCTTGTCCTGCCTTCTCTTCGTTCTCAAGGACGTGCAGACCGTTATCGAATCCCCCGCTGGCGCCCTCTTGCAAATGTACTTTGATGCCACCAACAGCAAGGCTGGAAGTATCTGTCTCATCGTCTTCTCCATTATATGTATGGTATTTACGGCGACAGCTATAATGACAACCAGTGCTCGTATGACATATGCGTTCAGCCGAGACCGTGGACTTCCCTTCAGCCACATTTGGGCGAAATACAACGACACACTCGAGGTCCCCCTCAATGCGCTTCTCTGGACCACAGGCTGGGTTATCGTTTTTGGTCTGATTCTTCTGGGAAGCTCTAGTGCTTTTAACGCCATCACTGCGGCTTCAGTCGTTGCCTTGGGTAAGTTTTCAATCTTCCATACCTATACTGTAAACCAACTAACATTCAATAGGCGTCACCTATGCAATTCCTCCTGCTATTCATCTTCTCCGAGGCGGAAATCTTCTCCCTGAAGACCGACCTTACAAGCTGAGCACCCCTGTTAGATGGGTCTGCAGTCTTGTCGGTATTGCGTGGGCCATCTTGACCACAGTCCTATTTGTATTCCCACCAGAGCTACCTGTCACCGCTACCAACATGAATTACTGCATTGCTGCCTTTGGAGTTATTCTTCTTATTGCTGTTGTCACTTGGGTGGTCGATGGAAGGAAACACTACAAAGGACCTCTTATTGAAATGAGTATGGATGGTGCCACTCTTGAGGGTGCGTCGATGGCTGAGACGACACGTACTTCTAATGTTGAGGAGGACACCAAGTATCATAATTCTTGATTCAGTGTTACCACTGTTATATATATTCCCAAGATAGATATTTATTTCAAGCTTTTTAATTTCAAATCACTCCAACAATCGTACCTATCGTAAGAGTGGAAGACGTCTTCTTGAGAAGCCTTCCTTTGTGATCGTAAGGCCTCCGTTTTATAGAGAAGGTCTATGTCTTGAATCTGGGATGATGGTCATGAGTTCGTGGAACTTTTGACCCTTGATGAACAACGGTGGGCTTAAATCCTCGGTATTCTCCAGGGTGATTGATCAAGTATCAATACTGATCAAGTTGGTTATTTCTTACCTAGACCACCGGAATCTTCCTTCAATTTGCCATATAGTTCATGCTCACCATATCGCCACCTGATTAAATAATTTGCTATCTGTTTCTTAAACCATAAATATTATGAATGTAGAAAAGACAGGGTACAAAAATAGTATATGGATTTTACCAGGGAGTAAATAAATATTGAGTCAAGTATCACCTTATTTTTAGACCAAACTTTCCTAGGTTTATCTGTTGTCAGTCTAAAGCCTCTACCTCATATGGTACTCTGGTGTCACGAAGCATTATTTCAGGTCAGTTGTGAGAACTGACGTAATGTCGACTCAAAGTGAGCATTACATATGTGAATCTTGCTTTGGTTTACGAGTTCTCACTCAGCCAAGCGCCAACCTTTCACCCTCACTACTCTTAATGGCAATGATTAAGGCTTACTTAGACTAGATCCCAGAACTATCTCAGTTTCTCGTCACGGCACGATATATAGTTGAGAATTGCTCCAACTATCAAACTACAAACCTCTATCATCAAGCATCGATAAAAAGGTTTCCATCAGAGACAACGTTGTACTTTTGCTGGAACAGATATCATGGCCGTCAATAGAAGTATCCGAGTTGGAATATTTGGATAATTCTCATAAAGCTGTTGATAGACAACCACGCCTTATGGCACCATAAGAAATCATCAGTTCAGACCAGATGAGAAAAAGGTTTAGGCAGCTTTAGTATTGAATTTGTCCTTCTTCACCTAATATTTATTTATCCCTAGCTAAACCGTCAATCTTCCAACACCCTGTTACCGCGGTTGATGATAAAGATACAGCCATTGCCGTGCTAAATAACATCACAATCACGTGTCTAAGCTCATATCATGCTGTCAAATGTCAATGCATGCCATGAAGTCTCCACGTGTCTTGAGCCAACCACCTCGTTTTAAAGCTAACATTTGACATCGGATACTTCGGCTACGAGAATAGAACAAACGTGAGCCTCGGCAGTCTCCAATTAACAAGCATTGAAGCACGCAAGGATCATCAATGCACAACACGAGGAAAGAGTGACAACTCAATTGACTCTTGCTGACCAATGGCAGCACCACCTCGTAACAAAAGCTCCTGGTTTTTGAAAAATATTTCCAGGTACTGCCGTTGGTTAGTGCCAAGGTGGACTGCAATTCCTTGAATTGAGTGCTGAGCTAGATCGAAACAAGTAACGCTATGGCCCGTGTAAAAGTAAAAGCTGTAGACGTCATCGAGATGCTCATGTCACGAGCAAATCACCACGAGGAAGCCTCGTTATGGATGCATTAGCTTTGTCTCGTGTGGGTTGCTTTTCATCCAAGATCTGCAGCGTAGCCGAGACAAGATCCCAGGATTAAGCTTGCGCGAGCGGAGAAAAGAAAGCGATTTCTCGCAGAAAGCGGTTGGGATTGGCCCATGTGATGATTGACGCTGTCAACATGTTGATGTGGTTATGACGTCCAAAAGCTCTCATTCACGTCTTAGGTTTCTTTACGCCCAGCCTCCCGTGCTTGATTAGAGGCAAGTAGGTTTAGTAAAATAACTCAATGGGCTGGTCATCGAATGTTAAATTGCCAGCGATTCCCTCTTGTAACTCAATTGCAATTGCCCAGTCTACGCAACTGCCCTTTGCTGTCTTTATATTCTGCATCAGATCTGCATCAGTTTCAATGGCTCCAGTCTCTCCACACGATACAGGCTTGGGCAACATCCTCGCCAGGGCCCTCGCCTCGCCCACACTCTCACTGCCTCCGACATTAGTGGCTCGACAAAACACCGAGACTGTCACTGTCGTGTCCACCAGCGACAACGGCAACTCTGCGCAAACATTGAGCGGTGGTGCAATTGCTGGTATCGTCATTGGTTCTATCTTCGGTGTCCTTCTTCTCATTTGGATCTTTCGCTCGTGCACCAATCTCGGTGCGCCGCCTCAGGAGCGAGAAAAGTGGTATCACTACAAGGAAGAGCAGCCCCGAAGACGCTCGCATCACCGGTCCCGGAGCAGACGCTCGCATCGATCAAGCATATCTGCACCTCCTCCTATTGTTGTCAGGGATTCGAGATCCCGCAGCCGTCACCGTGGGCGCTCCCCGGGGCATTATGGATCGGGTACACGGTACTATGTCTAAGTGCCCGTGCAATTGATATTGCAATCAGTGTTTGCAATAAATCAGCACTCGCTTCGATGGCTTCGGTGCCCGAATGCGCATCATCCATGTTACTGCTTGAAAGTAAGCCAGCATGATGGGACCTGGCGTATGGGTGCTATAGCTGAGTAACTGCAACATCACGATTTATGAGATGAATCACGCTACGAATGAAGGAGGTTGACATGGAACGAATGGGATTTATTAATGTTTATACTATTGACTCACGACTACAAGTTTCTGGGCTGGCGTCATTAATGATCATTTTTACTACAAACTATTTCCTCTCGCTCTGCTACGAAAATATGAATATCATCAATATCATAACAATCATTCCGCAATTAGATGCTTATAGGGGGCGCTATTTTCTTCCCAACAGGTGATACCTCGTATCGTATCTGCAAATATAGTTACGATGCAACAGGTTTTAGCAACTCCCTTTCACCTGTCGTCTTTCATCTACCAGTCATCACAACCCTTCTTGTGTGGGAAGAGTTGATCAATAGGACACTGATGGTACTGTTGGAGTGAACAGCTAGTTGAGGTAAAATCATCATCTATCAGGCAAGCTCGTACCAAGGCGTGACTGTTGGTCTGTCTGTAAATGTGTAGGTAATTTATGACCTAGTAAAACAGAAAGCCACGCAAGGGACGAACCGAAAGTTAGGTGACATTAGACAATCCAATAAGAACTGGAGCTTAAACCTGTTCTGGTAAATAAACACCCCCTCGGGCTAATTGATATGTCACTGCCTATTCTATGGCCTCGTCCCTCTGGAGGGTGGGTGCAATGCCCACGAGCTCTTCCGTGTTACCCATCTTCTCCTCACAAGCCTCATCTGAGTTATGCGACACACCCTCTCGCTCCCAAAGTTAACGGATCACCTCTCTGGCAAAATAATATAAATTTAGGAACTTTTGATGTGGCATATGCTATTCAGGCGTCAATCGTAAAGAGAGCCAACTACCAGTATCAAACCAGCACTCTCCATACCCGACACCAAATATGGACCTCTACCAATCTCTCTGATAAACATTCAGCCCATATCTGTTACAATGGCCCATAATGTGCCTTTACTGAATTCCCAGTCTGGATGTGGCGCTGCTACTGCTTCCGCCTAACAATAGAGGATCGCACATCTGTCTCCGTCACGGCAGAACTCGTTCTTTCATTTTGGGGAGCCTTAAACACCTGTCTCAGTATGGTAGTACCTCAGTATTTACAGTTACGCTGTGTGCAAGTTCCTAGATAGAGGTAATTGTCTTGAATGTCCGCGGAGCAATGCGGGACGGACACCATTCGAGGTAACAACCACGTCTCCAGATGCGACATGCACATTTTTGCTCATTTCGAAGTCTCCGGTTGGCCCGAAGACCAAAGGAAGGGTTAAAGAATCACGAAGCATGGCTATAGACCGTTGAATTTCACTTTCATACCCGATCATAAGGTTCAACCTTAACATCTACATATGTAGGGATGGAAGTGGTGAGACGAGACAGGCCCCGAAGCACCCTGTGAATCATGAGAACCAAACCAGTGAGGGATACAACGAAAGCTCACGCCCTTTGTCCAATGGTTCCTCCTTGTAAAAACCTGGGCGACTTCCTCGCTCAAGGGCTATGGAAGAGCATTTCTATACACAAGGACAGTGGACGACTATGCGATACGGATTCAGTTTGTGCCAAGTAATAAACCTTGGGACTTCTGGTTATAGTTGCTGTGAAATGCCTTTATGCTAGCATTGCTGATTGAGCTGGGTCTGTAATCTTTGATCAGACTTGCAGTTTCCCAGGAGCTGAAGCCATTGGACGCAGGGCTTACTAGAGACGTATAGCATCATTGGAGATAAGCTCGCTTAGCGTCTCTTCTAGCTTGACGTCACTATAATTATAGTTCCATTTGCTGCTATTGTTGTTACGCAGATCTATCTATTTAGTAGCCGCTCTTGTCAGGTTTGTTATGTGACATTGAGATGGGATGGTGCTTGGAGTTTTGAGCGGCTTGATTCATAATGATTTGGCCAACGCCCATCATATCATATCAGTCTGACGCCATACAAGGTGAACTGTGAACACCTCGGTTGACAATACACCTTATGAAGCTTTGATGACGACTCTTCTTAGTCTGCTTCTATCCACAGACACTTGGTCACTTTGAGGATAAGCTATTAGATCCTATCTCGGCAACTGGTTATCTTACAAATGGGTCTTTCGAGCTGCTACCACGTTGACAAGCTCATGTGGAGACGCGGTCAAGCGCGGCTATAACCGCGGACCGAAACAAGTAACTATAGCCCAATAAGCTGACGATCCGCTGGTTTCACAAAACTGGTCACATGAGGTGTGTTGTTGGTGGGTAGCTATGTAGATATAAGGCGTTGATGAACGTGATGGAATGTAGTGAATTCATTTTCTAGTAAACTGCCTTTTATCTACTGCATTACGATCTCTTTATACTATACCATCAGAATGACGCGCAACTTTCGACTTGCTGTTCTACTCTGCGATACACCTTTTCCTTCCGTGAACGAAAAGCGTGGCTCTTATGGCGATATCTTTCACAACCTTCTCGCCGGGGCTTTGAAAGACGAGTCACTAGGCTCCAAGGCGAAAGATGTAACCCTTGACCTTAGTGAATGGGATGTTGTCACGGCTCAAGAATGTCCAAACGTCGAGGATGTTGATGGCTTCTTGTTGACTGGAAGCAGTAGGTGCTTTGTCTGATCTTCACTACATGCGGCTGACATGGAGGCTAGAACATACATCTTTCGCTGATGACCCTTGGATTTTAAAGCTCGTTGAGTATGTTAACAAGGCTTACACCACTAGCGAGAAGCCTATCGTAGGCATCTGCTTCGGTCATCAAATCATCGCACGCGCCCTGGGCGCAAAGGTTGCAGTGAGTCCTGGTGGATGGGAAGTATGTGTCGATAGAATCAACCTCAACGAAGCCGGGAAGAAACTCCTCGGCGTGCCATCTCTTGTAAGTGCCAAACAAGTACAAACACGAAAGATGGCTAACACGCTATCCAAGGGTCTTCACCAAATGCACAGAGATGCAGTTCTAGAAGTCCCTGAGGGCCTAGTCAACCTGGGCAGCAGTTCGCGGTGCGAGGTGCAGGGTCTTTACAAGCCTGGTCGTATTATATCGTTCCAGGCTCATCCCGAGTTTGACGACTTTATCATGGAGGAGATCATGCAGGCGAGATATGCACAGCAGATATTCTCAAAGGAGATGTATGAGGAGGGTATCACGAGAGCGAGAGCGAATCATGATGGACGTCTTGTAGCGGCCAAGATCTGGGAGTTTTTATTGTAGATAGATGTAATTGGAGCGCTTTTTTGACCTTTACATGAGGCAGTCTTTTGAGCTGGAGAAAATGGGATAATGCGGTGTCAGTACATATCTGACACGTCGTCTGGGTATATCACATTGTTTTAACCGCGAGTAATCTCATAGATGAGTGGTGGGTGCGGTCAGATGTGTTGCATGTGCCCCAAGGACTCTAGGTTTACATAATGAGGCGGGTATCTAACAATAGCGTCCTTTCACGCAAAAGAGATCCAGATCTGACGCTCACGCATTGCGCCGCACAGCATCCAAGGGCTAACCAGCTCTGGCGGCTGCTTCCAGATATGTTCCAGGAGTACCAGCGTCTGCCTCATATTTCCCAATCCAATAGTGTCCAGCATGGTCTGCAACCGCGTCCTCAAAACCTGCTGGACTGCAGGATCGGATGTACTGCACCCGATGACTGCAAGCGGCCAGCAGAGACTTGTGTTTATTCTCACCGTGGCGGGAAACTGATCCAGTAGTGCAACGGCTTCGGCGACGGCGGACTCTACTAGGGCTCTTTGGAAGCTGTTGTCGGGTTGCTGGTAGGGTTTGCCGAGAACAGTCCATAGATATAATAGAGCGGCTTGCTTCCAGACCAGGCCTGCTAGACGCGTATACGGGCTGACGGAAGGGTCTGGAAAGAATCCCATGACTTGGGATTGGAGAAAGGCGAAATTGACAATGTTGTCGGGACTCGGTGACATCTGTCCTTCGACAGTTGGCATCGAAATGGTTTGGCCGAGATGGAAGACTTGGCATATGAGGATGAGAAGCTCAAGCCAGCATCCACACAGCTGCCCAACGTATTTTCTTGAGACCAGCTCCCTAGCCCTGGCTTCTATATCTGGGCTAAGCAGTGATTGGGAATTATACTGCGGATCAATCGAGATCATACTCGTAGCTGCTATGTGCATATAATACTCGATAAGAAAGTCAGGTAGATCGCCGTACAATAGATTCTGCGATCCTGTGAGCAACGTGCTCACCAATGACTTTGACGCTGTAAGATGGTCGAATATGGTACCATGGATATCTCCCTTGGCAACCTGGAGCACGTTAGCCAGTAATCACGTCAATCATTGAGCGGTACACACCTCAGTTAAGCACATGATAAGACTCCCGACGGTCAAGACGAGAGTATTTTCCGCGTTGCCAGAAACATATTCGTCGACGACGTTTCTAAACATACGTAATGAGTCGGTATAGTACCTCTGAGCAATCTCATCGCTGGGATGTCGCTCCGCAGACGCTTGGCGATGTGCAGCGCTCTGAGCAAGGATGAGTTGCAAGACAAGAGGTTTTGAGAAGGCCAATGGGATAAGTTTGGATATGAATGGGTTTACGTCTGTGGAGCCATTGCCCATGCTATTGGCAGTTCGTGCCAAGTAGTAACTGAGCAGCTCGTACGAATGGTGACCTTGCTCTGGTAGCATCGACATTGGCATGGTGATTGCTCCATTGAGTGGTAGTCCCCCCTCTAGAGAGGGCGGCAGCGCGAGGGTGAGAGCATTCGCAGTGTCGATATCGTATGCTGGTACAACGGTTGGAGAGTCTGATGATGTGGATGATAGTGATAGTGAGGGTGACGGCTGCTCAACAGCATCATCAATAACCTCAGCATCAGCATCCTCTTCACCAATGACATCAATCATGTGGGTATCCCCAGACACCGGAGAACTGTCGCCATTCTGGGGTCCGCCGGGGTCCTCAGCAACAGCTCGGTCTTCCTCCGGGGCCGGGTCTAGTAGCACCGGGTCTTTCACCGAGTCCGGGTCCTGACTACCGGGCCGCCGCGGAGAAGACACACTCTGCTGAGAAGTGGCCGAAGCAGCACCAAAAGAAGGCCGTGACGGCCGTGACGCTCCTTGAGATGTGGAAGAAGAGTTACTAGCAGGCACGGCCCCAGGCTCAGGCCAGACACACTCGAGCTTATTGCGTTTGCAGCCGCTGCAGATTGGTTTACTACAAGATTCACGTAAGTCAAAGAAAGTCACAGCCGAAAATTGTGCAATAGACTACCTCTCGTCACACTTCTTCTTGCGTTTCCTGCATGTAAAGCAGCCCGTCCTACTCCGGATTATAGGCATAGGACGCATAGAGCCTGAGGGGTTGGGTGACATGTGACGCCACCAGGCCGCAGTGGGACACTGCAGAGGGAGGGAGAAAAAAAAAGAGGATATAAATATAAACAGCGCGCGGTTAGAGTAGACCAACAGTCACCAGATCCCAGGAACCGCAGGAAACAAGAGCGAGTGGCCGTAAATCGGGTCGAGGCTCCGGAATAAGCGAGTACCGCGCCGTGGGAGAGTGGAGTTTGTTTGTGGGGGAATCAATCCCGTGCCACGGAGACGAGAAGGCTTCTAGACTACGAAGGAACTAGTAGACTAAGGGTTACATAACGGGAATAATTTGGGAGTTACCCTACAGCCCTTCACCGAGTCAACCTTTGATTGCGTGGTCTAGTAAAAGGCTTCTAGCTGCATCGCATGACAGTGCATTGCCTAAAAGATCAAACTAAACCATCTAGTCAAGTACCCTCAGGTAACTCACTTCCGGCCCTCCATGATAACGCTCCGAGCCATTATGTGGATCCCCCTGGGCCTTGGTACTCTAGATCTCGACTCAGTGACGTTTGATAAGATTGACTCGGTGACATGGCGGAGAGGTACGTACCTATTTCTCAATCTCATGCTCCGGTCCTGGAACTCATGAGCCGAAGCGCGGCGAATGTGAGCGGTTGCTTGTACTCTTAATAGATCTTGTGCCTGCTCTAGCTTGGATTTGACTGTTCGCGACTGTTATTGTGTGATTCCATCTTGTCTTCATTTTCTTTCTCGTCTTTTTCCTCAGCTCGACAAGATACCCCCTCTCTCATATCCATCATGATGAACATGAGACTCCTTCGGCAGCAATGCCTTCGCAGCAAGCCATCTCTGGCTGCTCGCGTTTCAACTAGGACATTTGCCTCTCAAGCAGATGTAAGACTTCTTCACGCAAATCACACAATTGCAGCTAACACCATCATAGCTCCTTGGTGCAAACCTTGAACAAGGCGACCCTGAGATTCACGCCATTCTCAAGCGTGTAAGTCGCCCATTTCAATACTCAATCGACACCTCGTCTGACCCCCTTGTAGGAAGAGAAGCGCCAGAACCACTTCATCAACCTCATCCCCTCCGAAAACTTCACATCGCGATCAGTCCTCGATGCTCTAGGCAGTGTTATGCAAAACAAGTACTCCGAGGGCTACCCAGGAGCACGATACTACGGTGGCAATGAACACATTGACGAGGCTGAGCGCCTCTGTCAAAGCAGAGCCCTCGAGACCTTCCGTCTCGACCCTGAGAAATGGGGTGTCAATGTCCAGCGTAAGTCAAGAGTTGAGCATAATCAAGGCCAACACTAACAGTTCCAAGCTCTTTCTGGATCTCCCGCCAACCTCTACGCTTACTCGGCTATCCTCAACACCCACGACCGCATCATGGGCCTTGACCTTCCCCACGGAGGCCACCTCTCCCACGGCTACCAGATTCCCAACAAGAAGATCTCCATGATCTCCAAGTACTACGAGACCTTCCCCTACCGACTAAACGAGGAGACTGGTCTGATTGACTACGATAAGCTGCGCGAGAATGCCCTGCTGTACCGTCCCAAGGTCATTGTCGCCGGTACATCTGCCTACTCACGCCTCATCGACTATGAGCGCATGCGCGCCATCGCTACCGAGGCTGGCGCATACCTTCTGTCCGACATGGCTCACGTCTCTGGCCTTGTCGCGGCCGGCGTCATTGGAACACCCTTTGAGGACTCCGATATCGTTACTACAACTACCCACAAGTCCCTGCGCGGACCTCGCGGTGCCATGATCTTCTACCGCAAGGGCGTACGAAGCACCGATAAGAAGGGCAAGCAAATCATGTACGACCTCGAGGGCCCTATCAACGCCTCCGTGTTCCCAGGCCACCAGGGCGGTCCTCACAACCACACCATCACCGCTCTCGCCGTAGCCCTCAAGCAGGCTCAGACACCCGAGTTCAAGAGCTACCAAGAAAAGGTCCTCACCAACTCACAGGCCCTTGCCAAGCAACTCTCCGAAGGCCTTGGCTACAAGCTCGTATCGGGCGGTACCGACAACCATCTTGTTCTTGTGGACCTCAAGCCCAAGGGTATCGATGGCGCACGCGTCGAGCGCGTCCTCGAGCTCATCGGTGTAGCCAGCAACAAGAACACGGTCCCCGGCGACCGCTCCGCGCTCAAGCCAGGCGGTCTCCGACTCGGAACGCCCGCCATGACAACGCGGGGCTTCAACGAGGAGGACTTCAAGCGCGTGGCCGACATTGTGGATCGCGGCGTGCAGATCAGCCTCGCGGTTGATAAGGATGCGCGGGCGGCTGCCGAGGCCAAGGGTGCAAAGAGCCCTGGCACAGTCAAGAACTTTTTGGAGTTCTTGGGAGATGGATCTAGTGTCAAGGAGATTGCGGCGCTACGGGAAGAGGTTGCTGAGTGGGTTGGAGGATTCCCCCAGCCTTGGCTCAAGTCATGATGTGTATAGATGAGCATGGAAGTAAATCATTTGGCGTTTGGAAAATATTTTATCATAGCAGATTTGAACGAATTCAAGACAATTATCGTATACACAAAATTTAAATCGGTATTGCAGTGTTATCATGGAATTGGTTGTGGTACTGCTCTCTCATGATGCTGTGCTAGACTTGATCACGACAGCATTACACTCGCGCAACCAAGAAATTGTACGACAAAATCCTGTTATCACATGCCCCGATCGATGCTCATTCAATTGAGTCAAAATTACATGATAAAATTTCTTGTGCACTTCATTTTCCGTTCGCAGACTCCGAACAGCCAATCCTCGGAACTCCATCACAAAGCTTCCCCCGCATACCCAAAAAAATTCAGGGCCAAAGCTCTCCCTTGTATTCTGGGGATCAACAGGTACATGACTCAGTGAAAGATACAAGTAGAGAGTACTTTTACAGGCGGCTAAAGGTGGCAATACGGGCCCATCATGACAACTTCTTGGCAAGATAACAAGTATCGCTACCTTTGCACGTGGAGCCGCATAAGTAGCTTGATGGCCTGATAACCCCCTGTTCATCTCGCCCATCTCCAACTCCCATGACGCTACCAAACGCCTTCTTTACTGGGGCCGGGCAGTGACTCCGAGGTACTTTGGCCGGACCGCCGCCGAAGACGGGGAGGGAAACTCTGGGAGATAGTAAATGGGACGGTCAGCCAGAATCATCATCATACTCATTCATTCACTCATTCAACCACAATTCGCACTCACAACCACATCCTCACTCACAATGTCTGGTCTCTTTGCTCGTCAAGCCTGGGCTTCAGCCTCCAAGCTCCGATCCTCTGCTCTGCGAGCCCCCAAGGCTGCTTTCACCTGCAGAGTCAACAGCGCTGCTCCCCGACGATGCTTCTCAGTTTCCATGAACCGTGAGTCTCACTTTTTTCGCATGGTGGTTTCAATTGCCTTCTAACACGCACCAGTCCTCGCGAGGAAATACACAGAGAGTCACGAATGGGTTGACGTAGCTGCCGATGGCAAGACCTGTAAGTTTGCCTGCTCTTTCTGACAAACAAGTCAATTGACACTCTCCCAGGCACAATTGGCATCTCCAAATACGCCGCGGAGGCCCTTGGCGATGTTGTCTACGTGGAACTCCCCGCGACAAGTGAGGAGGTTTCGCAGGGCGAGTCCTTCGGCAGCGTCGAGTCTGTCAAGTCCGCGTCTGACATCAACTCCCCCGTGTCAGGCTCTGTCGTTGAGGTGAACGACCCTATCGTTGAGACACCTGCCGAT
Organism: Fusarium heterosporum; assembly: GCA_013396295.1. Taxonomy (NCBI): domain Eukaryota; kingdom Fungi; phylum Ascomycota; class Sordariomycetes; order Hypocreales; family Nectriaceae; genus Fusarium; species Fusarium heterosporum. The sequence goes on along the minus strand of JAAGWQ010000075.1, from coordinate 119,583 downwards.
CTTGGCAAGGACCCTGAGGGCCAGGCCTGGCTTATCAAGGTTGAGGCTGAGGATGTATCTGCTCTAGATTCATTGATGGATGAGGCTGCTTATGCTAAGCACCTCGAGGAGAGCCACTAAAGCGGTGTTTTTGTAATTAAAATAATTGGTGATTTAAAGCAAAATTGATATCAAAAACATTTTCCCATTCACGAGTTTTCACTGAATCGAGACCGTTCAAGAACATTTACTCACACAGATGTTCAATTGCGTGCGCTAGATGAATTCAAGGCATACAAAACAGCCATTTCACCTGCCAGGAAAGACATTTTCTCAAGGTATTCTTAACTCATAAAGTTGATCTAGGTATTTAGAACTTTTATTCTAGTGATCCGTTCATATCTCGCAAAACTCCGCCAATACAGAGACCAGTTCGCCATAGTTGAATAGCTTTCCAATAAACCATTCCAAATGCAATAAATTCGGGACCCATCATGGTTGAATATGATATCTTATTCCCCGCTCAACACAAAAAAGGCAATCGCTTGACTATATGAACCCAACCACCATCTATCGTTAAACCATTAATTTTTCGTTTTTCCATCTACAGATTCTCGGAACCTTCAACTGGGGGACATGTGCAGAACAGGTTGGTGTCACCATAGGCATCGTCCACTCGTCCCACGGAGGGCCACATCTTCTTCTCCCTTAGGTAGGGTAGAGGATAGGCTGCTTCCTCACGGGTATAGGGGCGATCCCACTCAGAGGAGATGAGATCATCCTGGGGATGAGGAGCATTGGTGAGAAGGTTGTTCTTGCGGGGAACCTTGCCAGACTCTACATCAGCGATCTCCTTGCGGATCTGGATGAGGGCGTCGCAGAAACGGTCAAGCTCAGCGCGAGACTCGGATTCTGTGGGCTCAATCATGAGGGTTCCAGAGACAGGGAAACTCATGGTGGGAGAGTGGAAGCCGTAGTCTGCCAATCGCTTGGCAATGTCGGCAACCTCGACACCAGCAGTCTCCTTGAAGGGACGAACGTCAAGGATAAACTCGTGGGCACATCGACCGTTGGCGTTGGTGTAGACGACCTTGTAGTGAGGCAGGAGTCGAGACATGATGTAGTTGGCGTTGAGGAGGGCAGTACCGGTTTGCTTGGTAAGACCATCACCGCCCATCATGAGGATATATGTGTGGCTGATAGGGAGGATAGAGGCGCTGCCCCAAGGAGCAGCGCTGATGGGAGCAACAGCAGTGCTGTCACGCTCGGCACCAATGCGCTGAGGGTCGATCTCGGGATGGCCAGGAAGGTAAGGGGCAAGGTGAGACTTGACAGCGATAGGTCCAACACCGGGACCACCGCCACCGTGGGGAATACAGAAGGTCTTGTGGAGGTTGAGATGGCAGACATCAGCGCCGATGTCACCAGGACTGCAGAGACCAATCTGGGCGTTCATGTTGGCACCGTCCATGTAGACGAGACCGCCGTGCTCGTGAACAAGATCGCAGACCTGCTTGATCTCGGGCTCGAAGACACCAAATGTGGAGGGGTAGGTGACCATGATGGCAGCGAGCTCATCGGCATGCTTGACACACTTGGCCTTGAGATCCTCAACGTCCAGGTTACCAGTCTTGCCGTCACACTTGACAGTGACGACCTTCATACCAGCCATAGCTGCGGAGGCAGGGTTTGTGCCGTGGGCAGAAACAGGGATCAGGCAGACCTTTCGCTTCTCTCCCGAACGAGCCTCGTGGTAGGCCTTGATACATCGGAGACCGGCAAACTCACCCTGAGCGCCAGAGTTGGGCTGGAGAGTGGTAGCGTCCATGCCGGTGATCTCAGACAGGTTCTTGGCGAGGGAGCTGATGAGGGCCTGGTAACCGGAAGCCTGCTCAACGGGGGCGAAGGGGTGGATGTTGTTGATACCGGGGTCGGAAACGGGAAGCATCTCGGTGGTGGCGTTGAGCTTCATGGTGCAGGAACCCAGAGGGATCATGGAGTGGACGAGAGAAACATCCTTGGACTGGAGGTGGTAGATGTATCGCAGGAGCTCTGTCTCGGTGTGGTATTGGTTGAAGACGGGCTGCTCGAGGTAACCGGTCTTGCGCTGGAGAGAGGCGGGGATCTCATCGTTGAGGAACTTGCCCTGTTCAGACTCAAGAGCGGCGTTGAAGTCAGACTCGGAAACACCAAAGATCTTGACAAGGTTGCCAAGGCTCTCAAGGGAGACGCCCTCGTGAAGAGAGAAGCCAACCTTGTCCTCGGCAACGCGTCGAAGGTTGATGCTCTGAGCAGCAGCGTTCTCATGAGCCTTGGCAACAGCCTCAGGAGAGCCCTTGAGGGTCACGGTATCGAACAGAACAGATCCATCCTCACGAAGGCCGTTAGTGTGAAGCTGGAACTCGCCCTTCTCGAGGATCAGACTCTGAGCAAGACGGGTCTTGCTCCAAATATCCTGAGCAATGGTCTTGAGACCCTTGGGGCCGTGGTACACAGCGTAGAAAGCAGACATGTTGGCAAGAAGAGCCTGGGCAGTGCAAATGTTGCTGGTGGCCTTCTCACGGCGAATGTGCTGCTCACGGGTCTGCAGAGCGAGGCGCAGAGCAGGCTTGCCGAGACGATCCTTGGAAACACCAACGAGACGACCGGGAATCTTGCGCTTGTACTTCTCGGAAGTAGCGAAGAAAGCAGCATGGGGACCTCCGTAGCCCAGAGGAACACCAAATCGCTGGGAGTTACCGATGGCGATGTCGGCGCCGAACTCACCGGGGGGCTTGAGCATGGTCAGGGCGAGGAGATCGGTGGAGGCGCTGAGGAGACCCTTCTTCTCGTGGACGATATCGGCAAGGGCCTGGTAGTCGTGGACACCGCCGTGGGTATCAGGGTACTGAATCAGGGTACCAATAAGGTCGCCCTCGACTTCACGGACGAGCTTGGAGTTGTCGGCGAGGACATCTCCGATAACGAGCTTGATGTTGAAACCCTCGGCTCGAGACTGCAGAACGGAAAGGGTCTGGGGGTGGCAGTCTTGAGAGACGACAAACGTCTTCTGGCCCTTGCCCTTGGGGGCATTGGCCATTGACATAGTCATAGCCTCGGCAGCGGCGGTAGCCTCGTCGAGAACAGAGGCATTGGCGATGTCAAGGCCGGTCAAGTCGGTGATAAGAGTCTGGAAGTTGAGGAGAGACTGGAGACGGCCCTGGCTGATCTCAGCCTGGTAAGGGGTGTAGCTGGTGTACCAGGCAGGGTTCTCGAGGACATTGCGCTGGATAACAGCAGGGACGAGAGTTCCATAGTAGCCCGCGCCAATGTAAGATTCATAGACTTTGTTGTTCTTGGCAAGCTTTCGCATCTCTTGCTGGATGTAGTGCTCAGTGCGGCCGTTGACAGGAACAGCAGTCTCAGCACCACCCTCGTACCACTGCTCAACAAGGTTAAGACCCTTTTGCTTCCTCCGTACCTGCGGGGGAATAGTCTGCTCGAGGAACTCCTCCATTGAGCTCACAGGTGGGTCGAGCACCTTGAGCATCTCTGCCTGCTCGCTGGACTCGCTGCCAATGTGTCTCCGTGAGAAGAGCTCATGCTCGTGCAACTTGGCGCTGCTCTGAGAGTCGACAAAGCGAGGAGCTTGTGTCTGGGCGGTAACTGAGAATGCCCTGGATGCGCCATTGAGACGAATTGTTTGTGTGAGGCGAGGTTGAAGAGTGATGGGGGAACGTCGAGACTGACGGCAGAGCCGTTGTCCGATACGGGTGGCAGACATCATGCTCATGACTGTGAACCCCTCTACACAAAAGCTCAAGACCAATTCTCAATGATGAAGAATGGGAAAAGAGAAGAGGTAAAGCTTGTGCTGTGTATTAAAAAATTGTTATCAAAGAGCCGTGTCCAAAGTTTTAAGGGTACATGGCATGAGTGGCGTCGGCCGTCATGGTCCGATCATGCAGCCGGGCCCTGGAGTCTCCAAAGCCGGCCGGGAAAAGATACATCGAGGTACAAAGCGATTTGCGTCTAGTTCCACGGGGACTTCATGTGACTCGGTGAAGCTAAAGCGCGGCAAAGCATGCGCGATAACGCCCGTGATTGGCCCGCCTTGACTCAGTGAAACCAGTGACTCGGTGAAAGATAAGCTGCCTATCGCTAATATTCACCGAGTCAACGGTTGTCTTCACTGAGTCAAGATGCACCCAAGCAAATTAGGTGGTCGGTCCGGTCTAGTCCAAGACTTTATCGCTTAGTTTTTTCGTTCTTTTCGACAAAGAAAGCTGGGGTTGGTTCTTTTCTCGGCCCTGTACCGAAAGCTGGGGTCCGAGTTCGGCAAGTCCTTATCAACCGACTACTATGTGAGGTGAGTCCGGTATTTGATCGTGATGCCTTCTAGAAGATCGCCGTGCGAGATTCCCTTGTGACCATTCGTTGGGAGCGTCGATTTGCTTTCCACAAGTTCTTTGTTGAAGCGATTGACGGACCCAGCATGATACCCTATTGAACTAGATTGCTCGCATAGTGATATAGGGTAGCCTACTTGCGACATCTTATTGTGAAGATCTTGTTATCCAATCTCACAAGTCCCTAACCTTGTGCTTAGACTGTTTGTAATTACTCTGTACTCTCGATGAAAAACTGGTCTCCATCTACAGCTTTTATGGCTTTACCCAGGCCAGGAAAACGTTTATGTTGTTGACCTTTGCCCTTCCAAATGCATAGAAATATTCAAATAAAAATTTGACCACTGAACGGTCGTAAATGCACATCAACATATTTACAGTACCAGCATCCAAAGAAATCTTCCAAAGTTAGTCATACTGCAGTTTGAGTAATGAGACGATGTGCGAAGAGTAAAAAGGTTTGTTTGCCGCGAGTTATCCTAGACAATTAACAAAGACGAACAGTGTAGCAAGACCAGCTTGGCTGCACACTCTAGACAGGGGACAAATACAAAGAAAATCGAGAGCTTTTGTGCCCAGGCAAAGAATTAAGCATGTTCGTAGTTTCAAATGTGAACATAGGCTGTTCAGAAATTGTTTAATTTCACGACATATAAGATCAAAGCCTCAGCTGCGTGGATAGCAGTTCAAATTCAAACTCATCAATATCCTTTCGTCATGACGATTAGATCCAGCCATACACAGCCACCTGTCGGGGCACCCCTTTGCAAAAGACATTTCGAATCTTACATACTCCAACACATCATGCATCAGATCGAGACCAAGAAATCCAAAACCACTCGCAAAAGTCTAAAACCTACTCGAGTCCAGCCCAAAAGAGCTGCAAAAGACAACCATATCCTGAATAAAGCTAACAGCAAGAAACGTGGCTCAGACGAGGAGCAAGTTAATCCAGAAACGAAACGCAGGAAGACTGACGATTCAGTGCGAAACTCTGCTAAGTGGAAGACGTTTTCTAAATCACTTGAACAACAATTAAGCGAGATGGTCGAGGCAGTTGGAGAAAATGAGCTCCATGGTTGCCCTTTCGGACCTACACCGTGGACATGTCATCTATGCACAGCCGAGATCGCTGAGTCAACGAACGAAGACTCACTTATGTTCATCGAGGAGCCAACTGCGCCAATTGCTCGCATGTCTCTGACAAAGTCTTACTTAGAACTCAACTCATGGAAAGACTTTGGTACGGGAGAGGTAACGTTGTCTCAGTATGAGGGATTATCATATATCGTTGATGCGTGTAGACAACCAATGTTCATGTTTCTATGAACAAATTAGGATTCAAAGAAAATCAAGTAATACTTTCAGATAGTCTAAGACCTAGGAAGCCTGGCGCTTAGCTCCAAGAACAATATTAGTCCAAAGACTTTGCGGCCTTCAATATCATCAGTAAATTGAGATCCTATAGTAGTCTCTCGTGAAGTATTTGAAGTTAATGAATATAATACCCTGAGTGACACTGCACCACTACTTAGAATGACATTGCCCAGGATCAGGACCTCTAAGCCGGGCTAAAATCTTCGGATTCGTCCTCCTAATTTGGCATTTCCCCAGTGAGTGATGCTGCAACTAGAACCGGTCACGTTGACTTCACGAAATACGCTAGAGGTCGATTTAGCACGCATCCTGTTCCTCGGCTACTGCCAGGTGGACTATTTCCCGCGACTAAAATACTGCCTATGCAGAGACCTGTCACTTGGACAGGATGGAGTTACTTTCAATCTTCCCAGTATAGCTTGGTCTTATACTCGCATGTATGTCGGCATTCTAATCGGTTATATTTGGTTCATCGGACTAGAAACAAAGCATAAGATTTGACCACAGAGAAAATAATTATGAGCTTCTTGTTTCCCTGGAATCATGGCAGAAAAAGAAGCAGGTGACATCACGCCACGTCGAATTTGGCAATCAACTGCCGTGTTGACTTCTTCAGTGGCAAGCGTGAGTTATTAGTGCGATCCAATCAGAGACAGCAGCTAGAGTAAGTGGTGTTAGTGGCTACCAGCCTTAAAGCATGGCTTTTGTGATCACAACTCACATTTGACTACCAAAGATCAAATAACACAGGTGGAAATTCCATTGCGATTAAGAGATCCTGCGTCTCAAGATCTAAAAGCTATAATAATTTTCGTATTCCCAAGAGTATACGTCTAGAATCGTCAAGATGCTTCGATGCCCTGCCCCTGTCTAGCCCGTCTCAAATCTCGAACCATCCAGGATCATCACGCGGAGTCTAAGCCAACCGCCAAAATCACTCACATCATCCCCACAATGCCAACTCAGATCGCCAACCAGCTTGCAACTTGCCCCTCAGGACCCTCATTATCCAGGGAGGGGCGTTGCAGATTCAAGCACAAAGACCGCAGCTACGCACAAAGCGCGCATCTTGCAGGCACCCATGGGCATCTATATAAGACCCTGCATAATCCAAATTATATTCCTTCTTTCTTCATCCTCGACAACAAATAACTTCAATAACAAACTCCTCCTTTTAACTTTTTAAACCACTCCCCCAAAACAATCATCACAATGGCTGGCGACTGTGGATGCTCTGGTGCCTCTTCTTGCAACTGCGGCTCTAGCTGTAAGTCTCCATGACTTATTTCCATCAATCTTTCGTGGTACTGACCCTTCTTCAGGCTCTTGCTCCGGCTGCGGCAAATAAGCTGTTCGATCCTTATCTACAAACTATTACGATGGCCTTTGAGCTTCACTGAGACGCCACTACAACACACCGCAATTCTTCCTCTCCGCGTACATCCATCGAGTGCGATCTTATGATGGAAGAAGTTATGGATTTATAGATACAAGAGTGGAAAGGCTCTCAAGCTCTGAGGATTATGGTTCATTAATAAAATAATTCTTCCACCATCTGCATCATCCAGTGTTTAAATGATTGAGAATAACCTTGATATCTCCACAAGATGGGACTTTAAGCATGTATCTGGGATAGACCCGGGATGAAGGAAGGACAAACCTTTTTATGGAATCTCCATGATACGACCCCATATCATGCATGCATCTGTACAGTGTATGATACAAGAGCCTCATGCATATAGAAAGCCAGCATGAGCCTATGTACTACTTCATCTGGCTGTAACACAATATAGCTGTGCTGAAGAGAGATTTGAGACTTCATTGGCACTCGTTTCCCATCACATTTTATATGTTTCGTAGCAGGGCAACAAGCTACACCCAATAATTATCGCAGAGAGTTTAGTGGCGTTCGCGTATCCATGTATCGAGACTGTTCAAACGTTTGCTTTTTGTAAATACTCGAATGTAACCCAGCCATTAATATTACAATATGATCGAACCCGCCTTGACCAACGTGAAAATATTGTCTCCCAAGCCCATTACCATCGACATGGATAAGAGAGTCACCCCTAGGCTGACAGCCATTCCGGTTGAGATACTCGAAATGATAACTTCATACCTAAGAAATCGCGACATCAAGAACCTTCGCCTTATGTCTACCATCGGCTTTTCTCTACGCCTGCGTATAGAACGAGTTTACTTGTCAGCCAATCTACTCAACATCAGGGTTCTGAAAGATATTGCAGACAGCGAAGTTTACCGCTGCGGGTGACTGAGTTGATCTGGGACGACACCTATCTGAAGGATGCCGTGAGAAAGGAGGAATTGAGGGACCTCTTCCATTATGATACCACTCGTCGCTGCCAGAGTGGTATGTTTGCGACTCAAGCTGGCACTCCTACCAATTAGATGGAGTAAGTGGGAATCCTGATCTGGAGGCACAACAGATGTCCTGGGAGGAGTCTTATGCATATTATGTTTACCTATTGCGACAGCAGCAACTTGTTTTATCATCGAATGTTGACGTCCTCGCCTTTTCGTACGCCTTGAAAAGGTTTCCCTGCTTATCTAAGGTCACGATCTCTACAAAAGCCCACGGGCGTCTATTTAAGCCTTTTCATCACACGCCCATGATCCGAGCATTTCCGGATGGGCTCATATATCCTGGAGGATACTACCTCCACCATGAGAAGGTGGAATCTCTCTGGCAAGGCGATCCAGATAGATCTAAGAAGGAGTACACGGCCAAGAGGCGTGGTTTCGCTGCCGCTCTCCATATACTTTTGAAGGACGAGGACCATAAGGTTTCTGAATTCATCATAGAGCAGTTCGAGGAATTTACGGATTCTTGGATGAATCCGGATTTGAAGAGTCCAGGTCACATACGTGACGATTTGGTTTCACTACTCCAAAGACCCGGGTTTCGCATATTGAGCATACACTTGGAAAGAGAGTGTAAGTGCTTTTCATGTCGTAGAACTGGCTATAGAAGTATACAAGATCTCAAACGGATCTTGCCGGGTTCTCCGGAGTCTTGGTCATGGGTGACTTCTTTGAGCCGCGACGGGGATGAAATCCGATCGACAGGCTCCAAAACCATGTTAAGTACGCGCGTGGGAGAAGAAGCTGTACACAAAGTGCAAGACAAGGTGGAACCGGGGTGGCTTGGCGATTGAAGGCGGCCTGGAACAATCTACAACGAGCAAGGAAAGCAGAAGTCAAATCATTATTCTAAACAGTCAGTCGGCCCTGAATCTCGAAGACAATTACTTGGGGAGGAAAACAATGGAATAGGAGTAGGTAAAGACCCCGTGACTTGTTACTGGAACAGCGATAGACCCCGACCAAGGACGTCAACCTGATTCATGTGCTTCCCTTGAATGACCGACCGAAGATTAGCATGTGACAACACAAGCCAAGCCCAGAACCGACGGGAAAGTAAGAAAATGGATGACTGCGCCTGCCCAGAAGCTCACGTGGACCTCTAACAAGATTCCTTTGTTTCCTAGTTACTTATTTCCCTTTTTATTTATCTTTTATCTTTCTTTTGGTTGATTTGATGGGTTCTTGACATTGGATGACTGCAGACCAGACGTCGCGGGGCACGGCACACCAAAAGCAACCACCACAATCCGGGGTAGACGCTGGATGACGCCTGTATTAACGTTGGACGGTAACTTTGCAGCGCAGAAGAAACTTGGAAGAGCCGCGTAAATGGCAGCCTTAGTAAGTGCATTTCTGTGCCCATTTACTTTTCTGTTATTCTTTTATCTCTTGCTCTATTCCCTCTTTGTCCAGCCCTCTCATCTCTCCAAAAACCAACCCCAGACAGCCTTAGGAGTCTGTCCCTCAAAGTGGCGCCCCATGACATAACCGTCTCCTTCCCTAACCCACTTACCCAACTCCCTGGTCCTCCACTGTTAGCTACTAAACTTGGCCCTCTGACGTCGCGACGCGGCTGTTCACGCATGCGAATGACCACAACCAAGATTGCCTAGCATCTTTCACTCACTTCGTCGATTTTGCCGGAAGCTCTCGTCGCATCCAAGTCTGTTTATTAACTTCATCACCCCAGGATATACCCTGGCTGTCGCATCTTGGACCATCACCCATGTCTTCCCGCGACGATGCGTCCCACGGCGCATCACCTCCCTCTTACGAACCTCAATCCTCGACTAGTGGTGCCCCCCCGACATATGCCACCTTCTCTCCCGTAACCCTTTCTTCGAATACGCCATCTCGATCTTCCCGACGATCTACTATTCTCGTCCACCAAAAGAGCCCTCTGCTCCTCGCTACTCCGCCCCAGATCACCCGCGCCCTCGCCTACAGCCACCCTTTCCTTCTCCCGTTGAATACACTTGCTGGACTGCTCACATGGAGCACTGGAGATCCCTGGCAGAGTTTCTTGCTATTGTGTCTCTACTGGGCGGTTGTTCTGTATGGCGACGTAGTAATAACATGGGCCGGCCCTATCCTGGTTGGCATAGCGCTCATTGCTGGCATGTACGGCCGGAGATACAGTCCCCTTAGTAGTAGTGGGTGGACTGAAACCCGAAGTCAGAATGCCGGTTCTAAGGCAGCAAACCAGAACCCTGGCGAGAGCAGCCAACCGAACGGAAAGGCAAACGCTGGCGAGAAACAGTCGAAGCATACCCGGGGTAATTCGGAGGTTACTAACACCAAACATCAAAAGACACTGGACGAAATCGTCGAGACCCTTAAACAGCTTACGGGGAGATGCAACGTTCTGATGGAACCTCTACTCGATATGACCGATTTTCTAAGTACTCAGACGACCCCAACCAGTGCCACCACGCGCCCGGCACTGACTGTCATCTTCATGCGACTGCTTATCATCACTCCAATCTGGATCGCACTTACTGTTCCGCCATGGCGGGTTGTCACAACGAGACGTGTAATGCTAGTGGCTGGAACCATCATCCTGACTTGGCATGCAAGGGTCCTGCGAGTGTCGCGGGCCATTCTCTGGAGAAGCTCCACAGTTCGAAGACTTGCAGCTGCTATTACCGGGCTGCAGTTCAATACCCCGGAACAGTCATTCAAGAAGGACTTGCAAAAGGCTTCTAAGAAAGGCCCAGACCGTGTTGTTCAGCAGCAGCAAGATTCCGAGCTCACAAAAGCTCTTACCAAGGCGACGAATTTTCAGACCAATCATGGACGACGAAACGGCGCTGCAAAGACTGCGGGCGTCAAGTTTACGTTCATTATATATGAAAACCAACGACGATGGGTTGGTTTGGGTTGGACGAATAACCTTTTCGCATATGAACGAGCTGCTTGGACTGATGACCATAGTCATTCCGTGCCTGCCAAGAGTGACTTTGAGTTGCCAGAGGTAGAAGACGGAAGCGCTATGGTTTGGAGATGGGTTCCTGGAAGTCGATGGCGTGTTGACGGTGTATCCGATGAGCAAGGTCCTCTTGACTATGATGGAAATGAGGGGAAGAACGGATGGATATTCTATGATAACAAGGTAAGCGGATCTATCTATGGCTTTGTGAACAACTTCTAACAAATTCTTAGTGGCAAAACGGCCAACGAGGTCAAGATGGCTGGGGTCGTTGGACGAGAAGGAGAAAGTGGTACCGTGACGCCGAGTTGGTCGAGGTAGAACAGCAAGAAGCTCCAGACAAAGAGGTCAAAGAATCTCCTTCGGTGACGAAACTCCGGTCTCAGCCATACAACTCCAGCAACGAAACCATGGTACCAACACGAAACACTGCCGACCAGAGCCTTTCCGAGGACCTCAGTAACGATGACGCGAACTCCAAGGCGGCAGAAGATTCCTTGTCAGTACACTCGACATCCTCGAAATCTTTCCTTCGATCACCTTTTATGCGGAAACGAGTAACTGACCGATCCGGAGGGGACAACAAAGAGCGCGCCAGGAGAGATAGTAGAGCCAGTAGAACAAGCAGCTTGTACAACGACGACGAAGCCAATTCTCTGGGCACGGAATTGGCGTTGGAGATTCAGAAACAAGGTAGGCCGGGAGGACAGTGGGGTATCGGTGATGAGGCACGCATGGGTCTTGAGTAATGGGGTACGTGATGGTGATAGTGCATGTCGAGATTATTGGCGTTCGATGGAGGGGTATTCATGGGATATATGATATCAAGGTATTTGCTACTACTGTTCACGGCATAACTGATTGGCAGCTCGGGAAAGTCAAGGGATGGCGTATGTTGGAACGGATGTTTTGTATGAGTAGGGAAATGAGGTTTATGACAAATACCAACTACTTTAGTCAACACATTGCAAACAAAGAAACTCGTCCTCAATGAGTATTTGATAGCGAAGGTTTGTCAGTTGCTGGACCTGATGATAGTACTTGAAGGAGAACAAAGAAGATTTTGTATGGCTTGCAATTGATTTCGGGCGGATGCACAGAGAAATATTGTCACACTAGGATTATTACAATCGGTCGTTGTTCAATAGTTTAATCACGAAGGTTGCGGTAGTGCCAGTATCACTTGTTACCAGTGCCCGTCACTGCCATCCACAGCAACAAATTTTATATGACTTCCTCCCACATTTCTTCAACATCTTTTCCTCTCCACATTCTTCAAAGTATCAAGTACGTCCACATTCGTTTTAACTTTTCTTTTTGGTTCCGCGCAATGGAGCTTCCACCACCTCGAGATGCGAATCGCACTCTTCGCAAGAAGAGAAGTGGTCACCCCAGTATCCTCACCCTATCTCTTTCTCCCGAGTACGCCCAGCAGCACCCCCAGCAGCGAAGCATGACTTCACCGGCCAAAGCATCACCTGCTATGCGTCCGACACGTTCCTCTCTTGCTTCACCCGAATATCTATCACGTAGCGCATCTACACTAACCCACCACCGCACCATCTCAGGCTCTGGTCTCTCACCTGGCACCTCAGTCATCGACTATGGTTCCATGCGCTCCGACTCACGCGCAGAGTCGAGTCTGACAATTCGTCCCACAGAACGAGGAGGTTCACCGCCGCTGACGCCATTTCCACCGTGGGTAAGCGAAGAGGAAGACGAGGGGGATGAAGATTGCAGGAACCGTACTTGGGAGGGGTCTACGACGCGGATGGATGGGAAGAGACACAGTTACGATGGGAGTCATGTGCCCCTGATGTTTGTGCGTGTCGAAGGACGATGGGTGGTTAGCTCTGTCATACATGGCCTCGTGCTCGTGTTGCAGTTTACCGTAACACTCGCCGTTTTCGGTGCCTTGATGTGGATCACTGTATGGAAGGAGAATGAGCCTGGTAATGACTTTGATGAATGGTGAGTTGCCCAATTCAGGCTTGACAGCCTTTTGCTAATCGTCGACAGGCTCTGGAAACTCGCCGATCCCACTCTGGTTGTGGTACTGTTCCTCTGCTCGGCCAGTCTCGTCGTCCATGAAGTCAAGCTCCTCTCCTCAGTCGCCCTACTTTATCTCGAATCCATGATCCTCGCCGCCACGACCGTATCCAGCCTTGTTCTCTGGGTGCGTTGTTTTCAGGAGGAAAGCCGCAGTGTCAAGGGCGTGTTGATGGGGTGCAATGTGTTGATGTGGGTGCTTGCTCTCTTTGGATTCGTCAGAGCTGTTGTCATTTGGCAAGTTGAAACAGGCAAGGATGATACCGATCAGGAGCGCGCGGTTATGTATGGGACGTTCATGCCGTGGGGGATGGGCGAAGAGAGAAGGGAGTCTCTATAGGGGACGGTTACGGGAGATGCAGGTTGGAAAGCGTCTTCCTGTGTAGTAAGTCATTAGTTCAAAACCACGATTCAAGAGTGAAATAGAACAAAAGACGAAACACAAGTTCCTCTTGATAGCAAGTTGTCCCTTTGCAATGACATGCTCATCCATCCCAGTTCCTGATGGAGGGATAGGCGACACACCCTTTCTGGTAGGACTACGTAGATCACTACCTCGTGGCGGCGCATAATGGCTCCTTTTAGTCTCCAAGTGGTCCTGATGAGACCTTCAAGAACTATCGAACCATGAAAGTCAGACATGTGTTGATCCTTGCCCTCATTCTGCACAAAGTATTGTCCGAGGATTTAGAAACAGGGGTAGCGTACCCGGCCAAAGAGGCTTCTTCAGGAAGGTAGCCATCGGTTGTATTGGCGGCTATTTAGCATGACACCAGAGCCTTATATTTGGTGTTTATACTAGTTATATTGCCGATGAGGCTGATAAAACGGCCCCCAAATATGCATGCTTCTTCATGACCTTGCATCTGTGCAGGGATGATAGAGCTGGTGCCAGTAGGCTCTTTGAAGGGTGTAACATTTTAGCCCCCAATATTGATGAGCTCCCGTTCTATTGGAGAATGCGTTTAGGGATATATATTTTGAGATGATTATCAGAACCAGAAATTCCTGTCCTTGCGTTTGTCTATGAGGATGCGTTATCTTATTCGAAGCAGTGGCCAAGAAGGAGGCAAATGGGACCAGTCTAGGACTTGGAGATGCACGAAGTGGTGGGTATGCGGCGGCAACGTGTATGTCACTTCAGCTCGCTGACAAAAGAAGATATCAAAACATAAAGAATCAACATTTTATAGGCGTTGATAGAACATCTGACCCGTTCACTGAATTCACACAAAGAGCATGTCCTAGAGTCAATAAACCAGAATAAATAATTACGTTTACCATATCTTCAACTCACATCTGAATTCATACTGGCCACATCAGGCTACGATATCTACACAAGCTGAACATAGACATGTACTTAGACTTGTTTCGATATATGCAGTCAGATAGCAAGGGTTTGCAAACTGCAACATTGTCGGCCCTGGCCCCCAATCTTCAGCCCCAAGAAGAATGAGAACGTGCGAAAGAGATCGCCTCGTTTTATTTGGAATACTACAGTCCATGACTATCACATTGATAATGCTTGAAAGGGGCCCTTACTAGCTGCTGCGTATGTAGACGTGTTCAGGCTGGCGGCTCGGCACCTGAGGAGCTCCTTCTTAACTATAAATAACATCCATGTGTAGACTCTTAAGTCTCTATATCCCTCGAACCTTCCCCCTTTCTTTCTCACATACTCACTTATCTATTGTTGACAAACTTCGCATATTCAAGATGAGCTTTGACTCGACATTCGATTTCTACCAGCCCTTTGGCTCTAAGGGTCCTGCTCAAGAATCGAGCAAACCTTTCTCTTCAAGGGTAGATTTCAGTGATTCATCATACGATATGCCCTATTTCCCTAGCGCAAAGACGTCGCCGTCAAAAGTGCAGAATGTTCAAACGAATAATGCAGCTTTCATGCACAATACCAGCAGTTCTCATAACCCTAAATCCAAGCAAAGGATCAGTAGTCGAGATGCTGCAAGCACTGGAGACGTAACGGGACAATTCATGTCACTAGCCCCTCAATCTGGTGAGTAGAACAAAACATCCCGACTTGCGACCTCTGCTAACGACAAGGCACAAGACGAACACATATCCAGCTCCCATGCCGAATACTCGGCCTTCTTGAACAGTCTCGAGTTCCCTTGCATTTCAGACTTCCAAATCACCCCTCGATCTGAATTCCCTACTTCTGAGTGGCTTGAACACGATGCAGAGTTCGTCAAGTGGATGACTTCCAGGACCAGGCTCCTCTGGTTGAGAGGGTCAGAAGGAAGTGGAAAGACGACTCTCATGAAGCAGGTTCTTCATAGGTGCATCCAAGATGAGCCGGGCTCAATTCACTTGACGTACTCATTCTCCCCAGTTGGAAGCGATGAACCCATAACGCGCTTAGGCCTTTTCAAGGCGCTGCTATACCAACTGATTCCACAATCCCTCGAGAACTTTAAAGACATGAAAGCCAGATTTGTCAAGATTCAATCTTCTCTACCTCCTAAACAACAAGTGGCTTGGGCTACGCAGGAGCTCTATGACAACCTTGTCAAAGCTTTGCCCAAAGTTCTCAAAACCCACTCCATCTGCATCTACGTTGATGGCATCAACTACTCTGAGGGCGAAACGGCAAACAAGCTGGCGCAAGACTTTTCAAAACTCGTTGAAAAAACCCAGCCTTCTGCAAAAGAGCCGAACGCAGAAAATGGTCTAAGGATTATCTTCTCTAGCACCGCGTATCCCGCCAATGATCCCTTCCCGTTGTCCTATGTTCAAGTAGACGAGAATAATGGGACAAGTGTGAGACGGTACTTGGAAGATCAGCTGTCCAGCACCGATTTAGATACGCAGAGCTTGGTAGTCTCGAAGGCAGGTCCTTCATTCATATCAGGTTCTTTAATCGTCAACCACATCAAACTATTTGGGCCTACGCAGTCATCCCTTATTCAGCAGCCTTCACCGACGCCAGCTCCCGTATCCTTCTTACTGAATGCATACTTCCAAGACATGGCCCAGCATAGTAATGAGAATCTCGCGTTACTTTTGTGCTGGTGCTGCTTGTCGTCAAGGCCCCTCGCACTATCTGAGCTCCGAGTCGCCCTGGCGCTTGACTCTGTTGAGCAGTTTGAGTCCATCAAGGATATCTCAGCCACCGAGACTTTCACTCGATATGTGTCTGACGGGAAGTTCCAGTCTTGGATTAAGACTACGTCATGGGGACTCCTCGAGACGGTGACACTAGGTAACCAGAAGGTCGTGAAGACCATTCACGAAAGTGTCGCATCCTTCTTCGTCGAGAAAGGACTCAACATTCTCTCGTGTGGCCTCCAGTCTCCCGAAAATCCAAAGACATTACTTCAGAAATCCCATCATTATCTTGCTATTTGCCTCATCCGGTATGTGGCCTTGATCAATAAAGATTCAAATTGGGAGTCAAGAATACATACAGATCCTACATTGCAACTTGTCAAATTTGCGGGAACCAGCTGGTCTCACCACGTCTCTATGGCTAGCCTGGACAAATCCGGAGCATCCGAGATGTTGAAGTTGTTGGAATGGCCATCGGATGATATTCTCCAGATACTTATTAGATTTGGCCAACATGATCCTGCCCTTGGTGATCTGCAAGGACCTTGGGCCCACGTCTTTGCAGCCTATGGGCTTTATCGTCTGCTCTCAGCTGTTGTCAAAAAAGCTGGAAAGGAAGTTTTGGAAGTACAAGACGTTCACAAGAGGACTCCTCTACACGTCGCTGCCCTCCACGCACATTCAGTAACGGTGAAGCAGCTTCTCAAGTCGGATGCCAACGCGAGCTCTCGGTCAGTGAACGGAAACACGGCTTTACATTTCGCTATACTTCAGGGACACCAAAGTGTGCTGAAGCCTTTACTTGAGTGTGATTCGAGCTTGATCTTCAGCACAAATGATTTATCGCAAACGCCGTTGTTCTCTGGGGTCATTCGTGGAAGTTCTTCAGTAATCAAGCTTTTACTTGAGAAGGGCGCCGACATCAGGGCTCTAGACCGGTTCAAGAACTCCTTGTTGCACCATCTGGCTTCTTCGGACAAATCCAGTGTTTTGAAACTAATTTTAGAACACGGTGCAGACATCAATTGGCAGAATACTCAAGGGCATACACCTTTGCATGTCGCAATCATCACAGGCCAGTCCTCTGCCATTAAGATTCTACTTGAGAATCGATGTCGAGTTGATATCCCTGATAATCTCGGTAGAAGGGCTCTTCACGAGGCAGCTGTATCAGGGAACAAATACTGTACACAGCAGCTCTTGGAGCAAAATGTAGTTGTTGATGTGAGGGACAATGATAGTCAAACAGCTTTGGTCTATGCTGTCCAAGGCCGCCATGTGAGCATCGTCAAGCTTCTTTTAGAGAGCAAGGCCGATGTGAACGTGAAGGACAAAACCGGCTTCAACGTACTCATGATCGCAGTGAAAGCTTGCGAAGAGAAGATGACAAAGCTCCTCCTAGGTGGTAACCCGGACCTTGACTGGCTGAGTCACGAGGGTCACACTGTTGCCTTTTATGCTGTGCTCAAAGGAAAGGCAGTGTCTCTTTTGTCAGAGGCAGAACAGTCCATTGCCGCACTCCTTTTCAGAAGTTATCAGAAGAAACACACTGAATGGAATTCCGAATGGAGAGAATGTCAGCAAGCGTTCTTAGCTGAGCACGGCAAAAAGAAAGATGATGCTATCAATACGAAGCAGAAGCTCAAGGGTAGGGTCAAGAGCAATCAGATTCCATCCAGCAAACAGACCTCATATCCGCACAAGCCTAAGAAGTCTTCGAAGGTCACTAAGCACACAAACAATACAATGGCAAAGGTATTGCCCGCCACGATATCAGGAACCGAGGGTAGCTTGGCTCCGGGGCACCACATCAAACCCATTGACCAGCAGGAAGCTGAGGATCGGCAACCACCCCAGGCAACTTCAAATACACATAATCCATGTATTTCCAGTAACGCAATACAGCAAGGTCTCACGGGAGTTCAGGAGCCACTGGCGACTGGTCATTATGCTCCATACTCTACGGCCACGGGGTTGCAGGCATACGAGATTCAAGAGGATCCATTTGAACCGTACCAAACTACTCCAATTCCTGGAAGACGTGCAGGACAAGCAGATGCTAGTGTGGGAGGAGTTACCACAAAGTCTTTGCGAGCTCCCCAACCACAACGTACGGCTTCTAGCGAGCCCAAAGGTCCCATAGTTCAGAGAAGCAGTTGGGATATCTATAACTCCCTTTCATCGGCCCCTGTCCCCGTTCAGGAGGTTCAGGCACACAGCGCTTATGCGCCCTACCCAGGTGCATCTCAAAGTCTTTCAGGAAACTCAGCTAATTCGTTTCGGCCATTTGAGCCCAGTTCCTCTCCCAGGGGGCTTGAATCAGTGCCAAGGCCAGTGGATCAGGGAGACTACAGATATGCTATGTCCTCTCAAACCCAACCAAAGGCAACTAAAGCAAGCGAGCCAACAGTTCAGAAGGGAACACCACAGGCGTATCAACCCTTCAATTCTAGTGCTCAGGGTCCTGTCCCGTCACGATATAAAAACCCTTCGCCTTATCGTAGTCCTCCCCGTCAAGAAATAGGAGTAAATTCTAGCAGCTCCAAAGCTATCGGACTGGAGCCAGTTGGGGAAAGACCTGTGCTGCAGCAAATGGCCGAGAGGCCAGGCCAACAATCCCCCTTTCTTCCATGGCAGCCGCCCGAGTCTACCATTGTCGCAGCCCAAGGCAGGCCTCAAGCTATCCCTGGTTCGGTACAGGGCAAATCTTCAGTTCCAAGATCTGCATCACAAGCTCCGTCTATCGACTCTCAAGCTCAGAGAGGTATAACCCAGAGAAGATTTGAGTCGACTAGCAAGGCGGCCCAGCCCTTACCAGCCAGACCCCAAACTCCGGCTACTATACCATCAAGAGAATCTCAGACACAGGCTAGAACATCTTATGACGAAACACTGCCTCCATCGGTAGCACCGCAATCTTTAACTTACAAACCTCAGTCACGAAGCGGAACAATTCAGGATAGACCCCATGCTACTACTGGCGGGTCTCAGTCTCTACCTGGCAAACCTCAAGCACCAAAGAGTACGGCGCAAGGAAGATCTGAAGTATCTGATACCAGGTTACAGTCTGGAGTAAGAACACCCCGACCTCAAGGTGACAGGCCACTACACAGCCAGCATCAAGCCAGTAGTTATCCCTCGCCACTCCAGATAAAGCCGCACTCTTCCGCACCTACTAAACCTCGAGGGCCGACCCCTCACGAAAGGAAGCTGGCTGGATCTCGCTCTACACCTCGCTCTACACCTGCCTCAAGTGCACCGCCAACAGATGTATCCAAACCAATTAGTTCTGGCGAGAAGAACCATGCATGGCCCGACCATCGACCTGAGCCTTTCTCAACGACGCAGCACGGTTACCAAAAATCGACTAATACTTCCAGCTCCTTCCAAGGGCATTTAGGAAATCATACATCAAATGCGGGGCAAGGTGGGAAGCTTTCTAGTGGTAAAGTTGCAGCAGTAGCTAGTGCTGGTATTCTCACTGGTGCAGCTGGTGGTTATCTTCTCTCTTCTCAAATGGATGGACATTACTCTGAAGAGAATATCGTCAACAACTACAATTACACAAATTACAACGACTTTTATCATCAGCCTGACGCCTCAGACTCTGGTCATGATTCCTCCGATGTGGAGTCACCCGCGGAGGATTCAGAGCACTCCGAAGCGGCTTCGGAATCAGAGCACTCCGACGATGATAGTGACTTGGAGGGCAGCAGCGATGGTGATGTTATCTCTGATGCAGGATCGAACGTTTCGTACTCCGATCACTTGGATAGCTATATCTCGTCAGATAACGCCAAAGATACCGATGAGAACGAGTCCGAGAATGACGACTACAGTAGCTCAGACTCAGACGGGGCCGAGCCCGATAGCCCACAGATGGCTGCTGACTACACGGACAACGAATTTTCGGAAGCCGGTTCAGACGACTTTCATGTGGGATCTGAATCAGAAAGCGATGTCAACTCAAACGTAGAGATGGGTGAAAACGTGAACCATTCAAGCTCTGAAGACGAAAGCGACGTACAAAACGAGTCAGATGCAGAGCCTACAGAAGATTCAGATTCTGAGAGTGACGGCGAGCATTCGCAGCCTGCGTATGGGCAGTATCAAGACCACTTTCAGCAAGAAATTGAAACGCAACATGACTTTCAAGAGCAGTATCAGCCACAGTATTACCAGCAGGCGGATGAACAAAACGACTCTGAAGACAAAGAACAGAGCGAGGAAGATAGTAGTAGTGAACAGGGCGATGAAGATGACAGCAGTGAACAATCCAGCGATAGTGGCAATGATATCGACAACAGCTATGGTATGCAGGACTACAGCGATAATGAACAGGTGATAGATGATGAACAATATGGCGGAGAGGACTGGGACAATGGATACGAGTCAGACTACTAGTGGTAGAAGATAATTCATCTGAACGCTCTAGAATTACTCGGCTTCCTGGCGTGTTTGAAAGTGAAACATTTGAAAGTGAAAAGTGAGAATATTGACTTCCCGCCGATGAGTCAACGGCGAGGAGAATCCCCACGGGG
Source organism: Fusarium heterosporum (assembly GCA_013396295.1). Classification (NCBI taxonomy): domain Eukaryota; kingdom Fungi; phylum Ascomycota; class Sordariomycetes; order Hypocreales; family Nectriaceae; genus Fusarium; species Fusarium heterosporum. The sequence goes on along the minus strand of JAAGWQ010000075.1, from coordinate 98,866 downwards.
ATGATGGGAGAAGTGGATCACGATTCCACTATCATGCAGTTCGAACTAATACCTCAAGAACAAATACTAAACCACACACAACTTCTCATTTTTATCATCACCAACACAAATAAACCCTCTCGATCTCACCTCACCTCATCATTCGTAGTACAATCTACTTGTAGTCTCACAATCAAAATGGCCGCCTCGGAGGTTCGCATTGAACCTATCACCAACCCCGAAGACTTCTCGGGAGCCTTCAAGGCCATTGCCAATGCGTTCGGTCACCAGACCCATGACAGCATCTGGATCGCCTTCAACCCAGGCTGGGACACTCCCGAGGGTGAAAAGGCATGTGCTCAACGCATGGTCGACCGCTTCTCGTCAATCACCAAAAACCGCGACGGCCAGCCCAACACCGTCTTCATCAAAGCTACGCTCGACGGCACCATCGCCGGTCTTGCAATCTGGGAGCAATCTTCAGTTGTAGATGGCTGGGGCCAGACGCCCAGTGATCTGAGCGAAGGCAGTTATCTGAAGAAGCTCTACCCCGGAAATGAGAAAGAGCAGAGATTTCTTCTTCAGGCGGATAGCTCATTGTTTGGACGTCGACGAGAGATTATCAAGGAAAAGGCCACTGCGTCTCCGCCGGCCGCTTTCGTCATGGATCTTTGTGCTGTGGACCCCAAGTTCCAGAGGAGGGGAATCGCGAGAAAGATGGTGCAATGGGGTCTCGATGAGGCTCGGCGAAGGGGCGATCTTGAGTGTATCACTGAGGCCTCGACCATGGGCCGACTTGTATACCTCCAGCAGGGATTCAAACAAGAAGGAGAGGAGACTGTTTACAAAGTTGATGACGAATTCAAGGATCGAGACTTGCCTTCCAACGTCGTTCTCAGGACGGGTGGACAATAGGTCAAGAAAGAGTTCATGGGTGGACAGTTGAGTAGATAATAATGAATGATGTTCCTAAATTAAGACAACTCGCAAGTCTTTACGCTCATTACTAAGCTCATCAACACTTATTTTAATCCCTTATAGCGTATGCTTCTTCACCTTCAAGCCCTCTGGCATCTTCCAGTAGTTCTTGACACCACCCCAGCTATGATCATTATATCCCTCCTGGACCTTCTGACACGTCCTCAATCCCCACTGCGTAACACCAACCATCAAGCAGCTCTCAAACATGAACGCACAGCTGCCTCCTCCAACCTTGACAGGTTTCAGCTCTGCGTTTCGCGCACCCTCGTAGCTCTCAGCATCAGGTCCATGACCACTCATGACATTGTGCAGACTTGCACCGCCAGGAACAAAACCACCCGCGCCGCCGCGCTTGGCATCGTAGCCGCCTTGAATGAGACCCATGAATTCACTCATTGTGTTGCGGTGGTACCACGGTGGGCGGAATGTGTCTTCGCCGACGAGCCAGCGCGGTGGGAAGATGACGAAATCTGCTACTGCTGTGCCAGGTGTGTTTGTCGGTGCTGTTAGAACGGTGAAGATGGATGGGTCGGGGTGGTCGAATGAGATAGTGCCGATGGTGTTGAAGCGGCCGAGGTCGTATTTGTAGGGGTAGTAGTTTCCGTGCCAGGCTACCACGTCGAACGGAGTGTGCGCCTGGACCGTCTTGAAGAGATCATTGTTGAACTTCACAGAAATTGTGTATTTATTCGAACCCTCAGAGGCAGTGGCGCCAAAGTCTTCGCTGAAGCAGGCAACAGGGGATTGGAAGTCGCGTGGGTTGGCTAGGCCGTTGGATCCAATGGGGCCAAGCTCTGGGAGACTAAAATGCCCTTGGTACAGCTCAAGAGCGTAGCCGCGGGCTGGGCCAGAAGGAAGATGGACCTGATACTTGACGCCCCGAGGGATGACAGCGATCTCCATGGGGCGAACAAGAAGCCATCCGAATTCCGTTCGGATATCAAGAGCGCCCTCCTGCGCTACGATGAGAAGATCGCCATCGGCGGAGTAAAACGCCGATTTCTCGTCCATGCTCTTTCCGGCAGCGTAGATATACATACCCAGTCCTTCCTTCAAGGTAGGATCTCCAGCGCCAGCGACCAGCCTCAAGCCAGAGACAAAGTCCAGATCCTTAGCCTCGTTATGATCAAAGGGGTCCCAACGGAGCTGGTTGGGGATATAGTGCAGCTTTCCATCCTCAGAGTCATGGAGAGTTTTGTTTACGTCGGTTGTTGACTCTGTGATGGCTTGGTATGGAGGATGCGCGCAGGATGGCAGGACGCGATACAGCCAAGTCTGCTTGTTGTCGTGGCGCGGCGCAGTAAAGGCCGTCCCAGAGAGTTTCTCGGCGCAGAGCCCATAAGGTGGTTTCTGGGGAGAGTTGTGGCCGATAGGTAATGCGCCCTCAACAGCTTCCGATCTGAGAGAAATGTGAGCCTGAGGTCTGCATCACAGAAAGTGTGATACTCACTCTAAATAGCAGTTGAAGCCATTTTGATATATGTACTTCTCCTTGAGGTCAAAATCAGTGACAGGCATCTTGACTGTTTTTGAGATTGAGTTTGAACAGGTCGCAAGTCTCACCAAGTCAGTGTGCGGACTGGATGCTTATAACTGTGTTTCCACGGCTTTATGCACTCCTCTTCAATAACGGATGACGTCCAATTGCCGTGTAAGCCGTTGGAGAGCAATTCGGAATTGCACTGCCAATTCCGCGTTACACGGTTCCGAACGGCCGATGTTAGCCGTGGGGCATTGTGCTGTTGTTCCGCTCACAATCAGTGAAACCCAAGGTACCTGTTACAGTGAAGAAGTACCATGACATGATATTTCATCGCATGTGATTTAAGCGTTCTTTTGATGGGAAATCAATAGCTCATTGAATAAGCAATCATATACTTGCAACTCTGGAATCGGAATTGGTTCCAAGGACTCCCGCAAATTTACCGAAGCTAAACGATCGTCGCGGGGTAAAGCTGCGGTGGGCCCATGACGATCCCAGGCTAGGAAACAGCTTTACCTTGATGTCAACTTCGCTCTCACAATATCTTCACATGCGTTTTTATGAACCATCAAATGTGTGGGGAATGTGTATTATTTAAAGGAACCATCATTACATGGAACCTTGGACGCTGGCCAAATCGGACAGCGACAGCAAGAACTGTAGAGGTGTACACCAGGCGACGCTTCTAGCAGTCGCACAGACTATAACCAGGCCGAGAATATCTAGACGCAATATCCCGAGCGCCGACTCGCAACGAAACCAGCGAAACGATCAATAATTATAGGAACTATTGGAACAGATACCAGGGTGGCATCAAGAGCTTATTCCTCTTGCTTCTTGTTCTTCTTCTTCTTGCCACCGCCGGAGGGGCCGTCCAATGTTGTGCTTGTTGGCTGAGCCTGAAGGTGAACAACAAGTCGGGTCCATGACTCTTCCTTGTCCCACTCGAATCCAGCGAGGTAGGGCTTGTCGAGCTCATCATCAGTCTGGGAATTGTTAGCATTTGTAGGTCAGTGTGGAACGGTACTCAGAACGTACCCGCTTCTTGTACGCCTTGTGAATGGCATCAAGAGCATCCTTGATTGTTACACCCTTGAGGTTTCGGGCTGTCACCTCCTTTCCGAGTGGGAAGTGAAGGTCAATTCTCTTGAGTGGGGGTTCTGATAGTGGGAGCTTGAGGATAGCGGCGTCTTCTACTGTGTTTGGGCTGGTGTTGATCTTCCTATAGAATAGGTTAGTGGCTGGCGCCGACAACGCCGAAAATGATAACTCACCATCCAGTCTTTTGAGTCTCGGGAGCGAGCTCAAGCTCACGTCCCTGTTCCTCTGAGTCAACAAATCAGTAAAGTTCGAGCCAATAGTGGTCTCATGGTATTATCAGAGGATAGAAGGAGCCATGAGAGCCATTGAAATGTGTCAGAGCTTACCGAGGTCATTGACGTTCCAGACGCCAGGTGCTGCTGCTGAACTTTGTCGCCGTGTCTTCTTCTCATCCTTGGCAGGGGGTGAACTTGAAAGACCCTGGACGGCTGAATCGACCTTGGAGAGTGGTTCCGACATGATGTTAGATTGTTATGTGAGTTGATCGAGGAGATCTGTCTGGAGTAGCGGATTCTGCTGTGAGAAGGATGCTTGTTAGTGATGCTGGTGACGAGGTAGGGGATGTCCAAGGAAAGATGGAGAAATGTGCAAGAGTCACGAACCTTTGACGTCAAGCAGAAGAGTGTAAGTGTAAGTGTAAGTGGGAATGATTTGCTGTTGTGCTTTGAATGTGTGATGAGGAGAGGAGAGTGGAAGGACCGGATGGAGGGGAGAGGGTTGTTACTTATTGCCATCTCCTCAGGCCTCACAGACGCACCTGCCGTCCGGCGTCGTCCATCCCCGGGAAGGTAAAAGCATTCGTTTGCATGCAATGCTTGAATCCTCAGTCATCCAAGTCTCGATTCAGTACAGTACTGAGCTGTCGTCAGACTGGGCGGGGTAACTGCCCACACCCGGAAGGGGGACGAGACGGACGGACGACCTAGGGGGGTGAAGCTAAGGTTGCTCTGTGCCTGCGCCTCGCTTCTACGTAGCAAGAGAACAATGGCCAACTACTGTTGCTACTACCACTACCGGTACAAGCACGCATTGGTATTTGTGGATTCCCCCTGCCACTTCATCTATGTATTCATTTGTTGCCGCTCAAAATTCGCTGTTGGACAATCGCGTGACTTTGGCCTGACGGAAGGCGTGACGCCCCTGGCTACAAGCTCAGCAGACCAGGCCTGAAGCCGCAACAGGTCTAGCGCTGTCGTGATGCAAATGCACCGACGCAGGTGGAAAGTTGGAACCCGCTCTACGTACCGGGCTGGTACCCGCTTCGCGCCATCTCGGGCTAGCTTGGGGGACTATAATCCGGGGAAAGCTTGTCGAGGATCCACCGCGATCGGTCGTTGTGGGTTGTGGCGCGTTGAGGGCCCCCGGCACTCGAGTGGTTCAGTGCTGTCATTGACGGTCGCGGAAGCCCGCGGCGGCATCACGAGATTGAGCAGTGGGTTCAATTAGGTGAAGGAACACTGCTGAGGGCATTCACAGAAGGGATCTGGACAAGAATAGCTGCACAGTGCCATGGTGTGGCCGATCAACAAACTCCAAACAAAGATTGGCACGTCCAATTGATTCAGCCGTGGCCGATGACGAGGGATCGCCAATTGCTGCCCCTCATCCATATCCATCCCTTTATCCCCTCCCCGTGCTCCCCGGAGCCTTCGGCTCGCGGATGCGTGCTTTGGCGCTTGTTGGCGCAACTCACCTGACTATTTGATATGTCTTTTACGACTACACTACTGCACCACTCGATACTAGGGTTGCAATGATGGAGGCACTTTTTAGCAAGAAAGACAAAACCTCGATGGATACTGTGCTGCAGTCAATCATGAGCTTCCCTTTCCCCTCCTCCATGAACGCCCGCGTGAAACCTTGTGGCAGCAAATTGAGGGGAAGTGCTTGGTTCATTGGCTAGTCAGGTTGGTGCATATCAATTGTGAAGCTAGCAGCGAGTCAATCAAGAGCTTGTCCAAGACGTCTTTGGTATCAGATGGTGTCAATCAGCCATGTTTACAGGAATTCTTCTTGAGATCGGCCAAAGCTATTCCCTGGCCTTGTGCATCTCGTGCTGCCCACATCGTACCAGCGTCATGCTGTCGAGGCCAGGTTGGACTGCCGTGATGGTCCATATCTCCCCATGGCCCGCGGCCGCGTGCCAAGTCTCTCGTGACTTGTCGTTTGTACCTGGCTTCCTGCTCGTGTGCTTGTACTTTCTCATGACGCTCGAAGGAGGCCACTCCCACATAAAAGAGGGCAGCTCTGCATCTCGGGCACCCCTCCACTTCTGGTATCACTGGTCCATTCAACCATACATCTCATCCAGCCTCTATCGAGAGCTCAACTGTTGAAATATCCTTTGTCTCTTTTGCTCTCAGTGTTGCTTGCTACGGCTTCACCGTCATCATCTTCATCATGATCCCTTTTGTCTTACATGACCAGCGTCAACATCCGATAGTGGGGTCTGCAACAGGCGACATCAAGTGGAGACGTTTGAATGGATCCCGTTGATCCCTGGCGGTGCTTAACTCACCTGTATCTTTTGGCTAGAGCGCTATCAGCATCAGCTCACTCAAGCGAGCATGCCACCTTTTTAACCACCTCAACCGCCGAGAGGCGAGCGCCGAAACGCAGTCGAATCGATAACTCCAGAGTAAAACTGCATAATTCGCATGTTAAACGATTGATCACGAGAACATCTGTTCTGACTCGCTTTTTTTTTCGCCCTGGCATCTTTTATTTCCCCTATTCAAAGTTACCAAACTCACTGAAACGCCATGCCAAAGTTCGACGCAGAATGAGCTCATTCCCAGGAACAGTTCCCACGTGATGCGAAACCCATGGCAGTCTACGCAAGCCTCTGTTTTACCCGCGGCACGGCCCACGATAAGCAGGCAATTGATTAAGCTCAGATCAGCTCGACACCGACCTTCAAGTACCATCAGATCATTTCCAGCAACACCCCAGGGATTTCATGTCCAGGTCATATACCAATTTTCCTTCAGTAATTTAATCTAGGACTGCCCAGGATAATCCAGGATTTGGTCGCAACTGGCCAAGAACGGTATGTATAAGTGCGTTTAGATGTGAAACTGACATGCACCATGCCTTGTGGCTTAGTTATCGTCCATATTCCCAAACGTTCGCCTGTCCTGTGACCTCGATCTACCCATCGCAACCTCAAGCAAACTCTCCCAATTAGCATATTACGAGTTAGCCATTTAGTTCCTGGCCTCACCATATCACGCCCGACCACGTACTGTGCGAAAGCGACACAGAAAGATACACCCTCGAGGCACCCCGTAAAAGTCCACCGCAATCAACGTCCCAACCATATCAACGTGAACACCATTGCCCAAACGAAGCCTAAACACCAGCTACAATTATTATGTGACAACCATGTATCTTCGATGACGCCTGTTTCGTATACGATCGTATAAGAGCTCAGGAGGATGAGATAAGCTCCACCCCCTGTTACCCTGAAGCCAAAAAGTGGCATAAGAAAATCTCGAGGCAAACATCACAATGTAAAGTTGAAGATATGCCACGTCCTCGCAGCACCATCTCTAATAAGTTCTAGTCTTGGAAGATTGCCGAGATAGTATTATCTTGGGTTGAGGTTCATACGTTGAAAAACCTCCACGATCTCTACGATCAAAGAACTTTCTACAATTTTATCTCCATGTACAACATCTAAAAAAATTCATATCGCAAATTTCTCCATTGCTTTAATCACCAGAGGGACGCATCCGGAACCACACCATTCCGCTCATATCTGATTCAATATGCAATTATTCGACAATTGCAACGGTCAAACAACAAAAAGCACCCTATTATATCGACCCAAAACTTTCATCAATAGTGTCCGTAATTGATCAGCTCACTGGGACAACACAAGATAGGGGTGTTGACTCAAGCGCCCGTTGGATGAGACAAAATATGTTTGTGAGAAAGCAAACTTGCGTGTACTCTTGTTTTCAAGGAGAGACGACAATCCAAGAAACGCCGCAAATGCAAGGGTCATGAGGCTCTACTTGACTCATATACTTGTTTAAAGCCATAAAGAGAGAAATATACTGGTCTCGGCAGTTGTTCGCCCGCCTGGAAGCTTCATATTGAACGTGATCAGGTCAACACCCTCTTAATCAATTTTGTCAACAGTAAGACATGCGACAACAGGTATCAAAAGGTACGAAAGAAGTTGATATAAAGCAAGCGGGTAGAAGCGCAACGTTTGATCATGTCTTGAAATAACCTCGAGGGCATCGGAATATTTAACTATTTAGAACCGGTAAAGATTCGGTAAGTCAATAACATGCTTTATGCTTAAGTTACATATGATTTTATGTCACCTAGTCTAAAGCCGTCATTTGTTCGGGTATCCTGGTAACAACCCACCTGAGATCTGAAGATAGCGCTAAGATGAGGGTAGAAGGAAATTCCAATATAATTTTCAAGATACTTTCACTGACATGGTGAAGCTTAAAAAGAGCTTGTTGAATAATCATTTAAAATACGGGTATCTTTTGCTATTCTATTAAGCGTTGTCTTTCTCATACATAAATTCGTCCATTTGGTTTCTTTTTCTTCTCCTAAGACATTTCGGAGTCTACCCGGATGTGGCTGATAGGAAACCCATTCGCAATCGCAGCCCCTTCTAGTTGCTTCAACCATGGTGCACCGTCTCCTTCCGGTACAGGCCGGTGTGATAGATTGCATTCGACAAAGATCGAACTCTCCATGTACTGCCAGTCGGTCACTTCAATTGCACCCTCAGATAGAGAACCAGGGAAGGGCGAAGCACTAAGAGCAGCACATGTCCATGCCATTTGCTGCAGGATCTCAATCATAGTATGTGTCCATGCCGATACTGTGAGTCGTATGGAACCATCCTCAACCTCGACATGTAGCAGGCGTAGACCTGGACAGAGGAAGGGGTTATCAGTGCCATCCCAGATGGACATGCCAGTGAAAGAGTGGCCCTCGCAGTTAGATGTTGAGGCTTCTTTGACAGCGTCTTCGATACATCCTAGGAGGAGTTTACCGCATTTGGGCCATTGCTTGACAGTGTACTCGGATATCGTGGTGTAGACGCAGTCATTCGCCGTGCCAGTGATCGCTGGCAAAGAACCCATTTTCGCAAGCTGAGGATCTCCAACACCGCTTAGAGGACCGAATAGCTGGCATTCGAATTTGAACTGGACGACATGGTAACCATCGCCGGGTGGTCGATAAGGGGGTTTTGTAAGGATGTGCCACATAGCTGACTCCATCATATGCATCTGCACGTAGTGTGGAGAGATCAAGACCTCGCGGATCCTTGACATGAGATGCTTTGCAGAGCTTCCTGTGGTTATATATGTATGAAGAGATGCTGCGATCTCATTCGGTGTTCCCCTCGGTGATCGAGCAGGGTATTCTCTGTCCCAATAACTGCATAGTAGTTGAAGTGCGACCGGAAGCTCAATGCCCCGAGCGGCCTCTGACCATGTAGAGGGCCGTCGAGATATGCCGGGACCTAGCTTATCGAGAAGGCACCGAGGTGCTTCGGGGCCGTTGAGGATGAGTATCAGTTGGCAGACAGGTCCATCAAAGAGTTTCTTGATCTGATCTGTTGAGTTGGGGTTCGAGTCACAGTAGAAAGCCCACAGTTCGTCCCACAACATCAACGTAAACTCAGACAACAATCGATCCAAGACCCTGTCAATATTGACGCGAAACTTCTGTTCGGGGAGGTAATAGTGGGTGAGAAGTTCATTGTTCAAGCCATCAGCAAGGGCAGTGGCGAAAGCGGCAACAAGGGCGCCAGCGATGAGAGGCGGTACCAGAACCTCGGCATTATTGGGAGACTGTGCCGTTCTGGGTCGACGTCCAGGCAGTGCAGGTTTGATGATGGTCAAGATAGAAACAGGCGCGTCTACAAGATCGTGGTTGTGCTCGTGCGTGGTGGATAACACGGGGGGATGTGGTGGGGGCATCGTCTAGGCATTCCGTAGGTAACTCAAAATCCACGGCTTAACCGCATGAGTTTCATGGTAAAGATTCCATAATAGAAAAAGTAGATTCGATGTAGTTTCTTGTGATATTTTCTGAATGCGGGACTTTTGAGAAGTTTTTGATGGCGAGGCAAAATGAGTCGTCGCAAGCAGGTCTCCGAGCATTGCGTGGCCCCATGACAAAAATGTGTAAGTCGATTACCCGGCCTCTTACGCCATCCAAATAAAATTACCAACAATATTAGAAGACCAAAAGCCAAAGAATAGATAACTCGGGTACTATCTGTACTTTGAATAACAATTCATCATTAAATGGGCGATTCTTCAATCAAGAAGCTCCTATCTTATCCTCACGGTGAGGTGCGGATCGTGTAAGTTTTGGTGGATTTACTCAAAATCAGCGTCGAGGCCGCGTAATGGCTGTCATATGGGGCATATTACGCGCCCCCTCATCTCCTTTCTGACGAATATGTAATTTGCGCGGAAATCGCGCTTTTTCTTATTGAAATTCAATGAAAAGTAGCAAAGTGATGAGATGTCGATGAGAGAAAATGTGAATGAGAAAGTTGTCTCGGGTTTAAACATGTCGCTTATTGAGGCTGTGTATGGCCCTTGCACATTCACCCCAGAGGCCAAGAAACGACATGGTTTCTCGAATACGACGAGACTGGCAGGGCTGAACTCTAGTTTATTTCATATAAGCTTCTACATAGGCATAAGAGTTGTATACGTAATCATCTCCCCTCAATTAGGTGTGTAGTAAACTAAGGCCTCAGCCCTGTCGGAGCTCAGGATATACCGGATCTAGTCCTTTGGTGTTCTTCGTCTCAAAGTGCCCACATGATGCTGACTTGGAAATTAAACGTGTGATTAAACTATGGGTATACTATTGTTAGCAATTAATGACTTGAAGAAATTCTTGCAGCGTCGTCGTAATGGTAGGGCATAATGGAGATAATCTTCCTTTGGCTACATCTGCTCCTTCCATTTCTCTTCCTTAAGAAGCACAAGCCGTAAGTTATATAAACTGTCAATATCAATCTCTAGTCTAACATGGTTTTTGGTCTTCTATTTAATCAGAGTTACGTCTGCTAGTAATTTATGCGGCAAGACCTAACTCTACTAAGATCAGTGATATCACAAACACAACAAGATACTACCTGGAAATGATATGATGAAAGTTCATTGTTTCTATACCAAGTCCGCAATTTTCGAGCCAACTATGTACGAGCGCAGCGGTTATCGTTCATGGGTCGCCTATTCGTCCCCTGGCTCGCGCATGTAAGACGTGCCTAAGCGCCTATCTCAGTCCTTCAGCCGCCAAGAAGATGCATCTGAATTACCTAAATGGAGCTGTAACGAGCGGGGGTCTGACGCCCGGCTTCTTCCATTGCTGTTCTCATCAGAATTGTATTCCGTGAATATTAAGGACGGCAGAAGACAGCTTGTTGCAAATATTGAGAAAGAGAATTTGACCACAGGTAGAAACAATGAAAGACAAATTACGACAGCTAAAGGAGCGTTTGAAGAACCGTATGGAGGAGCGCCAGATCGGGCATGAAACTTCCAAATCATCGGTATGGCCAAATGGTGCATGATCAATGCTCAAGTTACTAAACACTTCTGATATTGAACAGGCAGCGGACAATAGAGCACCTTCTGAGCAAATCATATATGACTCCCGGCAAGTACCTACTGGAGGTATTAGGAAAGAAGATCAAACTGAAGCAGCCGAAAGCTCAAGAAGTACAGCCTATTCTGCCCCCCTGCCTGATCCTAGTGGTAAAGATACAGCTTCGCTTACGGCCAGTAATGTCGATATCTCTGACTGGGCTGGTATTTGGTCAGAAGCATACGAGACAGTCAAGGGAAACACAGAGTATCTGAGCCTCCTGGGGAAGTTCGAGGGATTTCTAGAAGAGGGAGCAGGGATAGTTGGAAACGGTATGCATATGATATTCAATGATCCAATCGCTTTAACACAGAACTGATGCTACCTGATTATAGCGGATGAAGATGATCCTTCAGGCAACCTCTTCCCGGCGGCTGGCGACAAGAACCGACTAAAGAATATCCAACAGATCGCGAAGGAGAAGCTTAATGACCTTTCTGAAGCACAACTTTCCTTTGCGATCGGCAAAAGGTCTATCGTTGTTCGAGACAGCATTGTGAAGACCGTCAAAGTAATCAATACCTTGAAACCCATCATTAGTGGAGCTGTTGCAGCTGAGCCATCTGCCGGCTTGGCTTGGGCAGGCGTAACGACTATTTTACCGGTAAGTTCAGCCTTCAATCTTGAACTAAGCGTTGTCTAATTACTCATATCTAAAGATGTTGGAGAGCATCTTCCAGCAAGATGAGGATGCGGCTACTGGCCTTACTGAAATTACATTTCTTATGGCCCGATATCAAATGCTCCACGAGGGTGACTTTTCTACTGGGCTTGGATCAACAGGGTATGTACAAGTATTGCTTATTGTCAGCATATTGCATACTGTTCCTGTTTGGGGCGAGGCCGTCATGGCTATCGTAAAAGAGTTTGCCAGGCCTTCTCTGTGTTTTGCGCACCCCTTTACTAGTTCTCTCAAAATGACACAAATACTGACTTACACTCAGACACTCCAGTGCCTCTAAAGCGCTCCTAACTCACGTCAAACACGACCTTATCGGCATATATGCTGATATGTATGTCTATGAAGCTAGGTTCATCCTCCAGTATGCAACACGGGGTAAAGTGCATCGTACTTTCAGAAACGCATTCACTGTCGACGACTGGAAGAGTTTATGGGCAGGCATACAGTCAAAGAGTCGTCGTATTGATCAGGGTATACATGACCAAATTAGTGCCAGGACCATGGAGATATGGAAAAAGGTCGAAAGAATTCAGATGGATACCAAAATAATTGAGGTTATTACAAAAGATACGTTAAAAGTGGTGCAGGTAAGTCATTTTCTTATGCCGATGTCTAGATAATTTCTTCTGACACCTCAGTTATTAGGGCCTGGACCGAAGACAGCTTCTCCAGTCGCTGAAGATCACGGGGAATGCTATCTTTGACTCCCGCGAGACCACGAGTGTAGCAACTCCCTGCTTACGCGGTACCCAACTCCAAACGCTAAAGACTATCCAAGAATGGGCAGAAGATCCCGATGGCGAGATGACTCTTTGGCTCGAAGGAATGGCAGGTACTGGCAAAACAAGCATCTCAATGACTGTTGCCCGTGCCTTGAAGGAAGGAAAGCCTTTCACTGACCAACTTGAACCCCTACGCAAAGCCTTTCTCGGCGCCTCTTTCTTCTTCAAAAACGGTGACGCTACCAGGAAGAGCACAGTTGAGTTCTTTACGACTATTGCATGGTGCCTTTCGGACGTTTTCTCAGACCCTGACTCACCTTTCACCAAAGCCATTAAAGACAACCCGGGAATTGAAACAAAAGCTCCTCAGCAACAGTTTCTAAAGCTTATTGCCGAGCCTCTGTCATTGCTCGATAAGGATAAATTCATATCATTTCAGCTCATCGTCGTAGTCGACGCTCTGGATGAATGCGACGATGCAGAAACCTTGCTGGCAATCATAGGAAACCTCCAAGGCCTCCTCCAAATCCGACTTCGTTTCTTTATCACCAGCAGGCGCGAAGAGCATATTTCAAATGGCTTCAGGAGATTGCATAGTCAGCCGTTCCGTCCAGTCAACCTCAAGAAGGTTGAATCATCCCCCGGCGAAGCAGACGATATCACCCTTTACCTCTCAAAGACCCTCAAAGAAATTGCTACGAGATACGATGCTCAAGGTAGCGGCATAGGAGATGTCGACATCAAAAAGTTGGCTGAAAAGGCGGATGGTCTTTTCATTTACGCTGTGACTGCATGTCGATTTTTGAATGCTCCTGACTTTGCCGATCAGGAGTCAAGAAACATACGGTTGAAGCTTATCTTGGAAGACATAGAAGGCCCTCAGCAGGAGGTAGATTCCATCTACCTCACGGTCTTGAAGTTCCCAGATGTTGAGAGACAAAACAAAGCACTCCGAGTTCCATTTTACTCCAAGATTCTTCGGCTCATCGGCTTGATCGTGGTTTCACTTCGACCTGTTTCAGTGGAAACACTTTGCAAGTTACTTCTTACTACCAGAAAGGAGCTCGATTATCATTTGAGATACCTCCATCCGATTATCGACGTCCCTAATGATCCAAGTGCCCCTATATCCCTGGTCCACCTTTCATTCCGCGATTTTATTCTTAGCGAGACACGATCTGAAAGACTTTCTTTTTCTGTCAAGGAGCCTGTAATACACCGGGAGATGTTCGATCGCTGCCTTGAGATTATTCACTCTGAACTTCGTGAGGACATTTGCCTTCTGACACTCCCTGGAACATTTGTCTCCGAGGTCAAGTCTAGTCAAATTGAGGCCCATGTCCCGCAGTATTTGCGATATGCATGCCGCTACTGGGTTGACCACTTGAAGAAAATCGACCGTGACGATCTTCAAAAATCTGGGCTGAATGATGATGATGGACCAGTCCATAGGTTTTTCCAGAACAACCTCCTATACTGGTTGGAGGTAATGGCGTTGATCGGAGAGGCGCATTCTATCATTCCGATTATTCAACAGTTAGAAAGTTTGCTTCGTGTCAGTTTCCGAGAAACAAGCCTAATAGTGAGAGCCAAAAGCTAACACTATTACTTTCTAGCCGTCAAAACAGCCCGAACTACAGTCTTTTCTGCATGATGCGAAGCGCTTTATACAAAGTAACCGGTGGATCATTGAAAATGCCCCCCTTCAGATGTATTGCTCCGCTCTGCTCTTTTGTCCGACAAAGAGCAAAGTACGGTTCTACTACGAGTCTCTAATCCCTACTTGGATCATAAAGCAGCCTGAGACTCAAGAAAGTTGGGGTCCGGAGCTCTACACGCTTCAAGGCCACAGTGGCGCGGTTTTGGAGATCAGATTTTCTCCAACACAATCCTTGCTTGCATCTACTTCAACCGACAATACAACTAGAGTATGGAACTATGACACAGGATCAGAACAGTGTAAATTTCAAGATCCAGGTACACCTCGATGTGTTTGTTTCTCAATGGATGGCCTAAGACTTGCCTCGGGATGTCTCGATGGAACAATAAACGTAAGGGATCTTAGGAAAGCCACGAACATCAGCTTCTGTTGCCCATCTGGGGTGGTGCAAATCACATTTTCGCCAACCGCAAGCAACATCTTGGCATCGTTGTGCGATGATGGCAAGCTCCGAATATGGAATCTTGACGACAGACAACAAGGCCCAGTTCAGCATGCTTGGAAGCCGGATTCTTCACGAGGATTCGTTTTCTCGCCCGATGGCCACTTCATCGGCGTTCACCAGGGAAACCTCGTCGCTTTATTCAATGTCAGGCTAGGAGAGCCAACAAGCGAATTTATGGTTATGGATCAAGTCACCACAATGGCATTCTCCATCGACTCCAGCATCATTGCCGTGAGGCTAGAAAAAGGTGTTGATTTCTGGGATATAAGTTTATCAGAGCCAAGGTTGATCAAATCCTACGAAGCTACTAGTAGCAATTGCTCTCCATTTCTATTCCTGTCCCCAGACAAGACGCTCACCATTCATCAACGCCATTCTGGAACGATTGAAATACGCGACGCCTCCACTGGAGATTTGATCGGGAAGTTTTTGAAAGACTTTGGGAAGTCGTTCTCTCCAGACGGTACTTTGATGGCAGCCGAAGCAAGTTTTCACCCTGTCATTCAGATTTTCAGCGACCCGTCTGCGACGTTACTGTACCAACAGATGTATAGTGCTCCTAAATACATTGGATTCATATCTGGTGACAGTGTCGCACTGAGCTACTCTTCTCGACAGGCTACGAAAAGATGGAATGTGGCCGAGGAGTCTATGCACCCGCTACAGGATTATGTCATAAGGGTTATATTCTCGCCAGATCGAGAATTCGTAGTTCTACAGCTGAGCCAGCGTGACATGTTCCAAGTCTGGGACAAATCCTTGATGCACTTACAAGCCACCTTTGACGGCATGGCTGACATTGCCTTCATTCCCCACACTGGCGAATTAGCCACGTTATCTCTGCTGGGCGATTTTGAGGTCCTCAGCCAAGATGCTGAAAGCCACAGTTTTAAGCCGATAAGGAGTTTTGGTCTTCGCGATGTGGTCTTCGAGAAAATACCTCAGATTAATCCCTGGGATGTGACAACTCTTCACATATCACCAAGCGGTCAGGAGGCTGTTGTGAATGTCCCAAATCCAACCCCAGACTCCCATGGGAGAAAATCATGCCAATTATGGAATATTGCAGAAAGTAAAAAGATAAAAGAGACTTTGCTTTCTGACATATACGATACAGATACCATATTCTCACCTGAAAATGACTTCTTTGGCGTCCAGGGTCGGTATACTCAGTTGTTTCATATGCCAAGTGGTGAAGAGGTTCACAATTGCGATTTGCGCGACTGCCATTTTCTAACATTCCATCCCACAGATCGCACCTTCGCCGTTGTGTCAAAATACGATCACACTATTGTGATATGGCAAGGATCGCCATGGGTTAGAAGGTTCATGTTGAAAGTGCCCCAAGATTATGAGGTTAGAAACCTCGCGTTCTCGGCAACGGGTAGGATTGCGGCATTGTCAACGTCAAGAAACGCTGGGTCTTCTACTATTGACATATGGGACGTCGCAACCGAGCAAAAGCTTGGATCCCAGGTCTTTGGTTTGTCCGGATTTGCAATTTCTTTTTGTTTCTCTAATGATGAAACCTTCTTTGAGTCAAATAGGGGGCGTTTACCAATGCCTATCCAATATGCAACGGAGGAAAGATCGAGACGACCGCGGAAAGGATTATATAACTGTCTCTACGTATTAGATGAGTGGATTTTTCAGGGACATGAGCGACTTATATGGCTCCTACCAGCATATCGACCGCTACCTGGTCGGACGCAGAATATTGACGTATGGGGCGAAACGGTTGCTCTAGCTTATAAAGCTAATTCCGTTAGGTTTATTGGAGTTTCTCTTGAAACAACACCTATTGCAAAGACTTGTACTTAATTACATGGTCTACCCATGCTTTCAGATATATCAAGATTGATAGGGCTGGATATCAGCTTCTCTATAAACTTCTATATGCACCTGAGAGTTGTATATAATCATCTTTTGATCACTTATAACGATATGTTCACAGCCCTATCAGAGGCTATGCTGAATGCTCTGGTGTATCTCAAATTCGGAGTGCTCTTGAAATGTAGTTCCACACTTGTTCATAATTAACAGTTTTTAAGGAGACTCCCACTATGGCGTCACAGTGGTAGGGGTTATAGACGAGAGGCATAAGGAAGTTACCTCTCTTTTGAACTGCTTTTCCTTCTTTCAATCCTCTTCTGCAATAGACGCTAGCTGTGATAGCTCTTGGTGAGAGATTATTACCTAGTTGTATCAGATTTCTTGATGTTCCGTCATGATCTCAATCAGATCTAACTCTGGTATACCGTCTTTCACTCCCTTCTGTATCAGTCGGGTCACTCAGCGTAATGCAACCTCGTTGCTTATTCCTCTGGCGCACGAGCGCTTCCGAATCGGATGCTTCATTACTCCATTGGTGACGGTCGCGCTTGTTCATCCACTTCGCTCACGCCCGTATTAACCTCCAGCATAGACTTGGAAGGTTTCATAGCCCATGGTCCGGGTGGCGATCAAGTTCGTGATTTCCACACCACGAAGTTCATGGTCGTCCTATCTCCAGGATGCACCTGTATATCGCTAGTGACATTGGCGCTGACGAGGGGGGCTATTCACCCCCTTGCTAGTTTTACTCTTCAGATTTCATGCTGTCCATCTCTAAACAAGTTACCGACTGACTTGATATCTTTCAGCAGTGCAGCAAAGCAAGGCAGTGCTTCATTGCGTCTTCTCGCCATACAGAACCCAAGCTTGTTTTGACTAGATCGAAGGACATCGTAGCATGTGTTATTTCTTGGGAGTCTTCCATATCCCTTTATCTTTAAATAAATCTGGTGAGAAACAAGGTAAAAGAAGAGGAAGAAATATAGTTACACACAACGTGTTTCATTCATTACATGTTCGTGGGAAGATATTCCGAAAGAGGTTGATCTGTTTTCCTCGAGAGAACGTTTTGCTTCTCGAGCTAAAAGGACAAGCAATCCAGCCCGAATGGCTTGCGGCTACCTATCTGGTCTTCATGCTGAGGCACAGCGCTTTGTCCGAGTATGCACAACGGTACAATAGAGGGTGCGAGTCAATATTTATAATGTGAAGTAGCTGTCGTAAGACTCATTATAGGTCGCTTTATATATGTGCTGTCCATGGTAACCATGGCAGAGTTGTCATCGTATCGGCAACGGCCAGGTTTGTGCAGCTACATGCTATCTATCTATGGTAAGTGGAATGTCACATAGCCAGCTATTGTATATCGCGCAGAGTTCTTACGTGCGCTCGTAGGCAATAGAATATTTGGGGGAGCCAGCTCTACCCTGGCAACATCACCAACTTGCGGAGCTCCTTTATGGAAGTCATCGGAAACTCTGCTGAGACCTTCACCACTCAAAGCGATTGGATCACCCGAAGTGCTCTTTGAATTCTGAGGAAATCATACCACGGTCGGGGTCTAGTATAGGTCTGTGTGCGAGGAGTTGTCTATATAATCTTCCTCCCAACATTCAGACGATCAATGATCCGGCAGCCTAGAGTGCAAGGACAGATACTAACATATAAGACCATGGTAGGAAGCACATGGCACAGTCAAGTAATAGCAGTACCGATCTGTTAATTTTGCAAGGGAGCCGCCGTTTGGCATCTAGAGTGGCACCTGTTTGGCACTGCTCTGCGACCTTGATTCATTCCATCAGCATACCAAATTTCTCCTTTCAATCAAAGAAAACGCTTACATCCTATTATGTACCTCTTGAACTCCTTTTGAACGTGTTCCTCGTTTGATCTAGACCCCGATTCTTGGTCAGTCCGTCTTCTCTATTTCATCAACCATTTCCTACTGCGCCCTAACAGAGAACAGAACCTAGAACTTCACTTTCACTCTCAACACTTACCTTGGAGCCGGACCTTTTTGCCCATCTTCTTTCGCTATCCTTTTTTCGGAGATGGAGCAGTTTGATATTTCAGGGCACGTCGCAGCCCTCGTCAAGGAGGCAAATACTCTCCGCCAGCAAGACGCCGCGCAGAAGGAAGAGATTGAGAATCTTCAAAGCCAGCTGAAGTATTACAATGAGGAGACCAAAGCCCTCAACCTTGCGCGTATCCAATACGAAGCAGCCCTGGATAAAAGGGACGCCGAGGTCTTCGAGCTTGGTATTTCCGTCGAAAACTGGAAGACAGACTGTCAGCTATTTAAGGACGAACTTGCCAAGGCCCGGGCTGATTTCCAGCTCCTTACCGTCAAACACGCTTCCGTCAAAGAGGAACATTCCAGTCTTGACGCAAAGCTCTCTCGTCGTGAGCAGCAGATCAAAAACATGGCTACCATCATGCGTCGCAAAATCGCAACAAACCGCGTTGTCCTTGTCGCTTTCAAAGCCGCATACAAGATCCTCCCTTCTCTGAAGGAAAAGAACCACTACAGTAGGATTCTTGAACTCGCCAAACAGGCACCTCATAGAGACCGCGTTGAGTGGGAGCTCGCTGAGGCCCTGAAGGAAGCTGGCTTCAGTTTTGCTCAAGTAGAGCCTGACGTTGCCTCACAAATCCCGGACGAGATCGAGGAGCCAACAGCCTCAGACGCCGACAAGGATGTCGATACAAAACACTCATTTCCGGAGGCAGCGAACTAGACGTGTCTGTCATTAGAGTTTGATCATGGATATTTTGGAGGAATCTGGATGGCGAGAGCAAGTCTGTGTTCTTGTTTGTGTGCACATACCGCATGGGCTATAGGAGTTTTGGTCAAGAATACGTCTGATTTGCTGGCTTAAGACGTCGTTGGAGTTGGATTGGATGGATGCTTGTGTCAAGTTGCTACACAGCGGATTGAGTCTTGATTGGCGCTCCTCCATACCTAAGTACTTCCCTAGAAATCATAACATGCTTTGCCCGATATTTACAGTAATTACAGTGTGTACCAACCGATATCGATTCCACCTGTCTGGAAATATTATACTCAAACACATGGCTTGTGATACAATATGAATGGAAGGAAACTGCCCGCAGTGATCAACCTGAACAGACGTTGCCTGAGAATACCTTACAGCTTAGCCAGTTTCCCTTGTTTTCTTTATTGTCCCAGACTCAGTCATCGTGTTAGTTACAATCAACAGATCAAAGGGCACATTTCCTATCGCTTCTGAAGCAATCTAGATTGCATTCACAAAGACATTTTCGACAAGTACGCAGCCGAGAACTTTCTTCTTTCTGGAACAAAACTTCACTTCACGTTAGGAAGCAGAGACCGTGAACTTTCCAGTCATGTTGCTTTCTGCTCTGCACTTTCCCGTGAGTTGAGTGACTTCCTTCCTTATCAAGCAAGCAAGCAATCGGTAGAATTGCATCCTCCCGTCATGTTTCTTCACCTCCAATCGCTCTTCTACACATCACTGTTCTTCTTAACAACATTCATTAAACATCCAGCCAGCTCGTGTGGTCAGTATCAGTCATGACAAAACAACGCGACCTCTTTAATGGCCTTCCAGTAGAGCTCTTAGATATGATCATCCCACATGTTCCTCGTCAACAGCTCGCGAAGCTCCGCTCAAGCTGCCGCCGCCTCAGTGAAGTTGTCTCGCCATTCCTATTCCGCGCCATCAAGATCACATTCGCAGAAAGGCACATTCAACGGCTAGAAGGAGTTTCATCATCCACAATGATCGCACACTCGGTGCAGGAACTGATCTTCCTCACCGCCCAGACCCGTGATACTCGCACCATTCCAGGGGGTCATATCCATATGGATGCCACCAACTACATTGCTTAGTTTCGTTACAGGTCCCAAAACCCCTATGGACATATCCTTTAGTCAAAATACAAATCGTATCTAACAATGTGCTATTCAATGGAAACTTACGCCCGCCCTATCATATCTTACGGCAGAAAAAGGCCCTACACACTATACCCATGGAACCAAACCATATGGTTCTGTACTGGCAATCATCCAGGCTACACCCTCCCATACGAGTTGACTAATGCTTTGCGAAATCTGGGAAAGCTCGACCTACATACTGATAGTAGGGTGCAAATATGGAACCGCTGGGCGGAAGTGGGAGACACTTTGGTCTGGTTCCTCCAATCGGCTGCCAATCTACAAGAGATGTCCATTCGCTGGAGACGTACGGAGAACGGAAGCAATAGTAGCAGATTTGTTTGCAAGGTAACCACAGTTATAAGTCTTGTTTTTATACGATATGAAAGCAACATGTTTAGCTTTAGTAGCATACTCGCAACTAACGTAATAATTCTAAACCTCATCCAACGCCAAACCTCAATCGCAATTTCATAGCCATTTCTAGACGTTTCCTCTATTTCGGCAAAAGCAAGTCATCCGTGAATCTCGTGGCCCAACTAGTCTCAAATCATTGCGTGGGCACAACTCCAGCGCTGGCAGCGCTCTCGCCAACCTGGAGCTCCTCATCAGGCACGCCGACGCCGACAGTGACTACACTAGCAATGCTCTGTGCCGTCATTCCCCGCTCCCGCTCACCGCCTGGTCGGACAAGGGTCCCCTCTCGTGGTCCTGCTATACTGGCTCCTCCGGCTGGCGTGATGTTGACGCTGGTGGTGGTGCTTGCACTTCCGCTCCGGGGTCGGCTTGCGTCGCTGGCCCTTCGCTGACGGACCTGTCTCTCCAACTCCCTGATCTTTCGCTTCAAAGCGTCGTTCTCCCGTTTGGCGCTGTCGAGTTCGCTTCGGTAGAATGCAGTCTCTTCGTACCGCATAGTTGCCGGCATCATTCCAGGGCTTAGCTGCTCGCTGAGACTTCCGGGTGTTGCACCAACCGAGCTTGGTGGGATCGACGTGGGCGGCGGGATTCGCTGATGTTGGAAGTAGTTTGACGGGTCAATACTACTGTGCTGAAGTCCCGGGGAGCTTGTTAGGCTCCTTCGGGAGGCGGCGCTGTCCTGTCGTGAAAGAGGGACAGCCTGCGAGGGACGAGGGGCATGAATTCGTGCTTCGTACGACGATGACAACTGCTGATTGCCAATGCCTTGAGACGTAGTCGACGATGTTCGATGGTGTCGGGCGGTGGGGATGGAAAATCCTGATCCTGATAGAAGGGACTGCTCGGGTACCTCGTGGGATGAGTTGGCGGCGGAAGCTGAGGATGTGTTGGAAACGACAGAAGCGTTCTGGGCAGCTCGAAGAAGAGATAGCTCGCGGGTCAAACGGTTGACCTAGGGAATGTCAGGCAAATATTTTGAGAACCATTTCGTCATGTGCGGCTTACCACAGCTTCTTGTTCTTTCTCAAGCTCAAGGTGAAGTTCGGCGGCGGTCAACGGACGGGGATGTCTGATGGGCCCAGGACCCGGTCCAACACCAGGCTCACCTGGAACACCCGCGACATGAGAAGGCGGTTGCGAAGCAGTAAGCACTGGCGATGGAAGGGAAGGCGAATGTGGATGGTTGACGATGCTCTGGTTCGAGGGGAGGATGTTGAGAGACGGTGACGCAGGCGCCGGCGGAGTAGCCATCTGATTCGTAGACTGGCGGCGAGAGGCCGCGAGAGGATGTGGTGAAGGGGGGACTGAGTTAAGATCCGGCATACCGGTCATGAAAGATGGGGGTGAAGTATTTGTTGACTAGGGAAGGCGGGAAGCCGCTGATGTTTTCCTGGCGCCTGTTAGATGAGTGACCGCGTATTTGAGCTATTGGAAACGTTGCAAGCTTCCGGCGCGTTTTCCATTCAACCCGACCGGGTGCGGGGTCCCAGGCGGGCCGGCCGCTAGCATGAGGCGCCGGTGAATGTGGACGCTAGAACAGGCCCTGGTTGTTCGCAGAAAGCTTCCGACTGGCGGGGGTGAAAGTGCGGTATGATATGGTTGCTGGTAAGCTGGTTACCCTAGATATGATGGTGATCGAAACATATCAAGCTTAATATTACATGTAAGAGTCGGGGATACTGATGGATTCATCAGGCTGACAGAAATTTCCGTGATAAACTTGTTTCGGAATAGGCAGGAAGTAAAATCGTGAGCTGGAATACAGCCAGCTGTAAACAATGGCATCACGTTGGACTCGATAACCGTCATTGAGAAATGAAAGTTTTCAACATGGTGACAACCTAGATAAGAGCCCAAAGGGAAAACAGATCGATAAACGAGTCGAGACACCGCAACATGCGGCCAATATTATAAAGCAGTTCTGTCATCCTTACCAACTTTTGTCACCACCACCAACAATCATGATAAACTCCAACAGCACCCAATCCAAGGAAGTGGGGGACCCTCAGATCAGTTACAAGCCCATGCTCGAGCTCTAGAAAACAGCTTCACCAACCGGAAACGATTTCCCTGTCGAGCGTTCCTGAATCAAAAACAATAAAAGGCCCGTATCCTACCCCTCCTCACATTATCATTGGCTTTCAGGTCGACTCCAGTTTAACCAAAAACACCATCTCGATCTCTCCTACCAATGATGTAATCTCCCTATGACGGCATCAAGATGCCACCTCGACGTCAACCTCGCAATTTTAGGAAGTGCCCTGGCTGGTACTTAACCTCTCACTCTTCCTCATCTGAGACACCATTCCATTTTCAACCAAACTACACCATCCCTCTCCATCACCACCACCAAAAACACTCACAATCATGCCTGAAGGACGTCAATCCCCTGCTCCCGAGGACCAGAGCGGTCGCCAGCAGCAAGACCCTCCTGCCTCTGGACACGGTATTAACAAGACCGACGATAAGAACCCCGAGGCTCAGCTCGATGTGAGATTCACCGATTGATGCTTTGCTTCGGCGATATGCTAATTCATGTCTAGAACCTCTCATCAAACCCCAAGAGCGCTACTGAGGACGCCGTGAAGGAGAAGTTCTCCAAGACCGAGAAATAGTTAGTCCTTCTACACTTCAAAACTTGGGCGATCAATTCCTGACGTCAACAGAACATAAGATACCACGCGGTTACGACTTGATGGATTAGTGCAAGGAAATAATTAATAAATCACGAATGACTTAAATCTGGTTCTCTAATTTGTGCATGTGTCACGTTGCTTGATTAAATATGTCGAGATAATGTATTATCCATTGTATATTGTTGAAATGTTTAACTTTCACTATTCGTTTCTTATAAATGAGGGGTATGAAAAGTTGATTATCGAGATAAATAACATTCACGATGGGCAGGGACAAGAACAACCACGAACAAGAGAGTAATAAAAGATCATTGAATTAATCGATTGTGCTGTGCAATCAAGTCGTGATAATTCGTTAACTAATAGGCTGGAACAAAGCCGCAATAATACTATCTCATCAAAGCCGGTGAATAACCCATTCATCCTTCATTATTACCTCCACTAATTTTGTACACTTAGTGCTTCTCACCACCCTCGGGGGCGCTCACACTGGGGCCATCTGTAGAAGCGGCAGGGACTGATGTTCCCAACGTGCCCTTGCCAGCCTCGGGTGCATCAGTGCCGGAAGTCTTCTCCTTACCAAAGACCTTCTCGAGACCAGCAGCCTTGTAGGCGCTGCCACCGGCCTCCTCCTTCTTGAGGTCAGCAAGGCGGCGAGCCTCGGCGTGCACCTCCTGGACTTGTCGGCTGCCCTCGGTGTAGAAGTTGGCGATCTTCTTTCCAGTGGGTGTGTTGGAGGCCTTCTCAAAGTAGGAGCTCAGACCGAGCCACAAGCTGTTGGCACGCTGAGTAATGCCGTAGCTCTCATCGGTGGCCTTGGCCCGGTCGGTGGCATGGTACTTCTCGTCGAGACCCTGGAGAGTAGAGAAGAAACGGGTGGAGACATTGTGGGTGGAGTCGAGATCGAGAGCACGCTGGATGGCAGCATCTCCTACGACGTAACCGTGGGCGAGGTACTCAGCCAGGATGCGAGCACGAGGCTTCTCCTCCTGGGTGATCTCGTCGGAGTCGCGGTCAGTGTTCTTGGTAGGGGAGACATCGTCATCGTGGTCGGCACTGGCGCTGGTGACCTCAA
Source organism: Fusarium heterosporum (assembly GCA_013396295.1). Taxonomy (NCBI): domain Eukaryota; kingdom Fungi; phylum Ascomycota; class Sordariomycetes; order Hypocreales; family Nectriaceae; genus Fusarium; species Fusarium heterosporum. The sequence goes on along the minus strand of JAAGWQ010000075.1, from coordinate 74,220 downwards.
GGTGGTTGGGGCCGAGCTGGGTGTTGTTGAGGAGGAGGGCAGTCTTCTTGGCAGTCTCCTTGTCGAAGATGACCTCAGCGGTCTTGGTCTCACCCTCTTGGGTGACCTTGATATCAGAGATCTTTCCGCTGGAGGATATTAGCAGCTGATAACTGTAGGATGTGTAGGGAGAGGAAGCTTACCAGAAGCTGAAAAAGTCTTTGATCTCGCCGTCACTAGTGGACGAAGCGATGTTCTTGACGTTGATGGTTGACTTCTCAGACATGATGAATGTGTTTGTGAGTTGTGCTGTGTTGTATTTGGAATGTGATTGTTTGTTTAGGTGAGGGGTATCAAGCTTGTAGTGTAGGAGTACGAAAAGGAGCAGCAGGCCCTGTAGGTCTTATAAAGAGGCAAATGGCAAGCAGGAATGACGACACCGAGATTGATCGTGACGAGGCAACGAGGCAGTGTGTTTGGTCTGGATTGGAGCTTGTGTGGAGGCGCGAGGGAGGCTTGAGCTCTTGCCTACTGCGGGGCAAAGAGCAACGTCATCGACGGGAGCCATCTTTTGGTGGCATGATCAGGAGGGGAAGGTGTTATAGAGGTACTTCACATTGGGCACAGGCCATCACATAAAACAAGTATCTGCTAACGCCATATCAACTGTTGAGCCAGAGAAGAGACTAGAAGCTGCCGCTCATGGTTGCACATCAGGAACGCATCCCTTACGTCGTTCCGTGGCGAGGTGATGAGACAGTTTCAGGCCAAATCAAGATGCAGATGAATGATATTCCCCTTCTCTTTTTTTCATGTGAAAGACCCTTTTTATTCTTCTGATCGACTTGGCAGATGATCATCGAAGCTTGTTACTTTGTCTTCTCAACAATATGCTCATAAACCATGCAACCAGAAGCCACTGTCTGCGCGTCCAACACGCGTATCGTAGATGAAGCTCATACACTGTTTGACCTCTGCAACCGGTAGCTATCCCCTAATAAAAACGTCTTCAGCGACGGCTTGTCTTTTGTTCCTGCTTTCACTACTGTGACTGTGACATTCTTGAGACTTTTTATGTGTTGGGTTTAGCATCATTATGGGCGCTAATAGTTCCCGTCTTGTGGATACCTCCCGTGCTACATATTGCTCTGTCCGTTTCTAATTTAAACCTCTTTGCACCGCTTGACAGTTGAAAGATTGAAGGTGATCTACATGTGTTGATGAATATGAGAACATTCTAGTTATTCCCAATATGCTCTTTCTCTCTAATCAATTCAACTTACACCGGATATTGTTTAAAATCTGCTCTTCATCACCGCCTTTACTAGCCAACCTGGCCAACTCACACGTCTCCATTTCATCGCATCAACCCCTGTCCATCAAGCGCTGATGGGATTTTTTCAATGCGACTTCAATTAAATTACCATCCTCATCAATCTCCTACAATCCTCGCTCATAACCTTTTGCATGATCGCCAGGGGAATACCTCATGCTATTATCATGCCATAGAAATAATACGATACAATCACCACCACTACCAAACCTTATCTACGTGGTAGTTATTATTAACAACCTCACTCTCACGCAAGCTCGCCACTTTCTGCTAAAGTCTTCCTCATCCGGCAAAGCCTGCTGTTGAAGCCCACTCTCCCGCTTCGTTAGACAAGCGCTGAGGGTCACAAGCCAAGTTCGCGATCGCCTCCAAAGACCAGGGTCTTAATGATCCTTGTCGCAATATTGGATGGATAGAAAATTTCCCTCATCCTTTGGAGAAAATACTGAACAAAGAAAGGGGACACTCTGCAAAAAGGAGCAGAGGACACTTTGCGATCCGTGGCGCTCACCAACTTTTAACCCCAAATGTCACAGCCATAGCGTGTATCCTACTGCATCAGAGTATTGATTACGGGCTTCCTCACAAACGCCCCCTCGTATTTTAAACGATTCCTATCACGGGCTTCCAGGCGGTCAAAGCGGACAGGGCATCCCCCAGATCCAGACCGCATTGATTCGAATTTGCAACCCTAGCCCAGCCCAGCCCAGTCCAGCCGTTGTTAACATCTAACCTTGTAAAGGACCACACCACGGGCAAATGTTTCGCGCCAAGGAAACAAACTAAAAAGAGCCCATATTCCCAGTTTTTGTTGGCCTCTTTTGAATGGTGTCACCGCTCTCGTGCTCACCTTTTTGACTTTCTCACTCTTTCATCCGTTGCGAATTTGTGCACTGAGGAAAACAAGTCCATCAGTTAGCTCCTTTATTGTTTCTCGCAGACTTGAATCGAGGTCAAGGTATGGACTGAAATGAAACGTGGTTCTTAAACATCAGCAGCTAACAGTTGAAGTAGACCCTGCCATGCCTCTCGTTCCAAGCACCTCGTCACTGCCCAGCAGTATGACCACCTTTGCTTACCTGCGTGAGCAAAAAATCCTCAACATGGTCTACGTCGGCCTCCTCATGGTCGAAGTCCTCATGGTTCTGGGCGTCATCACCACGGCCCTATTCAAAAAAGTCAAAGGCCAACCACGACGCAAATCGATATCCTCAGTTCCCGCATCCGCAATATACGACCCCTACTACTTTGCACCTGGCGCTACGGAAAAGACCATGATATGACGACTTGAAAAGACGACGAGGGGAGAGAAAGGAGAGACCCAAAATTGGAATGTTGGTCTTTGACCAACTCGACGAGCACCTACGACAATCTTTTGCATTTTGTTCCTTTGTTCATTAAAAGCAGCATGGAAGCCTGAACAGCATTTTTTCGACGGGGTGAGATGGAGAGGGGGATTGTTCATTGTTTCCACGGGGTTTCAGCAGGCGTTGTTCACTTGGAGCGGCATGATTCACGACTATATTATACCCAGATTTTTCTAGCTAATGACATTTATCATTTGATGTTACCAAGTCTCTCCAGAGGTGATTTCGCAAACTTGCTATAAAGCCCAATCGAGATACCAACCATGGCTTCCCCGTCCCCTCACGCAACGTGCACCATCATGGATAGCTCCAGTCTCTGGCAATCTAGACCCGGGCGTAAGTGCCCACACTGCGAGTACTACCCTGACCATCACGAGAAGAAGGTATGTGAGGTATGTCAATCCAAGATGAGTGCCAAAGAAGTTCAAGCCTTCCTCAAAGACAACGAAAAGAATTGGGTTGTATATCACCTTGTCCGATGCGGACATCTCCCTGGTCGAGATACACTTGAGGAGGAAGTGTGCAAGCGTCTAGTCCGTGAGAAACGCTGTCGACGCCTTGATTGCGCCATGGCGAGGGATTCTACCTACGTGCACTGCGAGAAGTGTCGGGAGAAACTCATCGGTAAAGGTTATGCTTCAGAGTTGGCGAATATGAAGGATGAGAAACCCTCCTTGGCCAAACATCTTAACAGCTATTCAGAGACGTCTTTGGCAGTGAGAATCACCAAGACCGAGGTCGAAATTTTGCCTGAGGATTGGGTCTGGGAGGGCTCATCAGAGAAGTATGTACATGCAGAGCGCGAGACATATCAGGGGAATTCTAGCCCCGAAGATATGGTCTGATTGGTGATTAAGTAACAACAAGTCGTGTAAGAGCTGGGTGTTTTGGGCAGTTGAGCTTAGAGCATGCCTTCATACAATACCGGGGACGAGTGAGTCATGAAGGAATTTTTGAACTCGGAATACGAGCTCTTCATCACATAGACATGGTAACTGCCAGTAAGTTTAGACTAGATGTATTTTTGGAGAAGATATTCATAAATTTGGGCACATTTTGACTGGCGTAGGAGTATTTGGAGCTTATAGGCTGTTCCTTTTCAATTTACTCTCTTATGTAGATGTCAACGAAAATTACTTCAGGATCAACTTGAAGGGGCCAATTTACTACCATCGAAATCTTGGCGGAGCCATACCATTAATTAACCCAGCCACCGTCAGATTTAAGTCCCTGCAGAATTCGAGGATGGAAAGGAATTTAATTGGACACCTTGGACTTCCTCATGATGCCTTCTAGGCTGCCGCGCCCGTAGCTGCACCCAACCGCTTTGTGACTCAGACATAGGTATAGTTCCTACATCACTATTATAAATGTAGTTACTGGCAGTGGATGTAGTTTTCAAATGAAACAGAGATTCAATTGTACACCAAACAAGTGACAACTAAGTTAATGGTCAGACAAATAATTCCTTACATCACCAAGATAATCATGAGGAGATATCCCAGCCCAGTACACCTTTGTCACAGAAAGACAATCAACGCTTCGCAATTGGATCGGCATACTCATACACCCAGACATCGACTGCCTTCAACTAAGTCTATAGAACAATACGCCGATTAGGTCAGGCCATTCCACCTGACGTCTACAGAAAGTCACCATGTGTCAACAGCCCATCACCTTTGAGGGCCTGCCTTTTGACATACACGTTGAAGTAGCCAGGCATCTCAATTACCAGGAGATCCTCGGCCTCAAAGCGACAAACCACTACTTCAACACTGTCCTCAACCCAAGGGCCGTCTTAGGCATGCAACAGATCAGAGACTTTGTCATCGAGCGTGACGAATATCTTCGTAAGATAGGTCATGACCTTTTTGCGTGCAACAGTTGCTTCAAGTTTCTACCCAAGAAGAAGTTCGAAAGGATAAAAAACTTCTACAGCTCCCAGTCATTACGCGTCTGCCTGAAATGTACTGCAGCTGTGAAGACGCGACGCCATCTGTCAGGGACCAGTTGTGCGGGTAGGACCTTGAGATATTACTTTTGTCGCAATTGTGGACAGTGCCGAACAAAGTCTGAGAAGTGCCGTGGGAAGCAAATCGAACATGATTTCACGACAGATGAGATAGCCGAAGCTTTGTCCCTCTGCACACCACCTCATCGGCAGCGACAAGGCCTCGAAAAACTCCCGACACACATCTTGAAGAAGGTATCTTCATTTCTTGGATTCTTAGACGTACTGCGTCTTGCACAGGTCAGCAGAGACTTGGACGATATCGTCAAGCCGAACCAATGGGTGGTATTACACACCCGTTATCGGTTTGTCCGTGACAAATGGGCAGATGATATGGAGAACAGTGAGCCATCTATGGCTAATATGTTTCCCTGCTACCTATGTTTCAAGATCCATCCCGAGGGGAGGTTTAGTTACAGGCAGATTGAACTTTCTCGGGCTCAACCAGGAACGGCCTGGAAGATGCGTTGCGAAGCGTGCGTGTGGCTGATGGGCCGCAGCGCTATGAGTCTCAAGCGCATAGAATACAGACGACGGGAGATGTGTGAGATTTGTGGGTGTATCAAGCATGTTAGGAGGACATGCAGTGGTTGTATGGAGCTCTATGTCCAGGGATTCATCGGGCGGGGAACCCTTTGTCCGAATGGTGCGGAACGGGACGAAAGTCGGTTTATGATAGGCAGCCTGTTCAACTTCAAGGACGAAACGGCTCATGAAGGATGACTTTGTAAACCCGACCCGTTTTCCCGCAGTAGAGTGGGCGTTTTGGGGGTTTGAAGTCGAGTGTGTCAATGTAGTCGTCGTTCTGGTGAGTTTTGCTGCTCGTTCGATATCTCTCGTTGTGTATCTTAAGTCCGTGATTCAATATTCATCAAACTCACGAGTTGTGATCTCGGATTGCTGTATATGGCTAGAACCTTATTAGTGAGAAAAAACATATATCCTTCCTAGATATCCATTCCGTATCAGTGACAGTGTTAAAGGACAAACGTACTTATATCGTGGCTTTTTATCGAACACCTTGAAGAGAAGGGCTGATCCCGCACCCCCTTTCCATGTGTGTGCTGTATTGATCCCAGCATATGCCTCCAATTGTGAAATTGAACCATTAGTCATCACGTTGACAGACTCCAGATAATTAATCAGTGTATATAGACTGAAGTCCCCCAGCTGCAGCTTTCTACATCCATCAGGGCAGTCCCATCAGTCACAGTCGCAGACCACCAGGTTGACCGCGGAAAAGAGCACCCTGGACTACCAAGCATTCTGCAGTGGATCCCACATACTCGGGAAAAGTTGATCGAGGAAAGAAGAGTCTGCCATTCCAAAGTTAGAAAGGTCCAGAGGCTCTTCGGTACTTGGGTCTTTAGGTGGTGTCATAGCCAGAAGCTTCTCGACCACTTCAGTATGCTGAGCTAGACAGATATCCCCAAGATCCCAAGCATATTTCTCTTTATGTGAGCGAAGAGCTGACAACAGATCTGAAGCGATCTTCAATGAACTGCTCTGAACCAGTCCCGACGTTGAGTTTTCCGTCTCGAGAGCGCATCGGAGAAGGAAGCTGACGGTAGTAGAAAATGCATAGGCTGCGCTAGGGAGGAAGAAATCGGCTAGATGTTCTTTCTGTAAATCTTGCGTTAGAATTAGAATATCTTCCGCTGTTCTTCGGGCTTGAATGTAACGATTGAGCAAACGGCTGTCCCCTGAGTCTCGTATGCGCTTCTCGGCTTCAAGCTCAATCCTTTCTAGCAACAATTTGACCGTCAAATAACACAAGCGCAGGTTCGTGGCGCCGGGGATATTCAGATTGGTTCCACGAATAATGATCCGGCGGACCTGGTCTTCCAAAGTCTCGACCCAATTATTCACAGCCAGCTCGAGATGTGTTGTATCTTTGGTTTCGTCCGAATTGCTGAATTGATGGACATGCCTCAGATGTAAATCCAGAACCTCACTCAACCCAAAGAGAGCGATATAGATAGTGGCCTTGAGTGTTCTATCTGGGGAGGAATTTTCTTCGCAAAGGTTCTCAACGCGAGGTTGGGGAACATCGTTCAAAGAAGGGCAAATGAGTGGCGGTGTTCCATGCGATAGGCTCAACCTGATCTTGTTAGAGTTTGGAACAGAGTGGTACAAGATACATGCATACCATTTATCGTGAATCAGTAAAGCCCACCAAATTTTCATTCTTAGGTTCTTCTCAGATTTCGGGATCTCCCAAGGCATCGGGTTGTGGTTTAGGCCAAGCGAGTGTGCCATTGCAACAGAGGACCCCAACAGAACGCCGTTGCCAATGAGAGAAGTTATCTCGCGACCACCAATATTCAATATCGAGGCCTCTATAACGGACAGGCCTGGCGACCTGTGGATCTGAGAGTATTTTGCCTCAGTAGCAAGGTTCCAGATGAAGCGTCCATCAGGGCGTCGGTGTTGCGATAATACTGGCGAGCTGTTCCAAAAGGTCACCGAGTGTGCGAACAAGGAGCTTAACAGTGCAGGCGATATCGAGTCTTTGTTCTCTCGGTACTGTTTACGAAAATGGGCTTCGTCTAGTAGAGGAAATGACGAGTTCACCTTTTCAAAGTAGCTGAGCGGTTAGTAATTTCCACCACTGGTCTATCAGATGACTTACACGTCCAGAAGATCATCTGCGAATGGCTCCAGTATCTTTTCAATCAATTGGAGTCTCTCTTCAGAGAAGCTGCGGTTCGAGTCTAACCCTACCGGCCGTTTCTGAACCATAGTGAACAAGACCGGTTGCGATCTGTTGCCCGGAACAGGTCGAACAATACGCGATCCTCGCGCGGTATCGGGCATCGCCGAAAGATAGTCAGACAAGACTTGGTTATCTGATGTGACAGCTGGTCCTACAATATGGAGGTTATGCTGTTGCTCGTCGTTTGAGCCCAGTGTCAAAGGCGACTCCTGCGGTTCGCCATTTTGATGTGGCCAATCCGTGCTTCTTGACAATAGCGGGGAGATATCAGTCACAGAGGTTCTGACAGCCGTATTGCTTGGACTTTCGCGAACTGGGGTTGCAGTTGCAGTTGGTCTTATACCAGAGGTGGTCTGCTCGATAGTCGAATCGCTTTGTCTTGACGAATCTACAGACCCAGAAGCCAAACCAACAGATCTTGTGCTACTAGCTAGTGATGGTCTTGCTTGTCTTCGGGGGCGGGTGTTTGAGTGCCGATGTACTGTAGAGTTGGGACTAGATTCCGAAGGAAAGATACAATCAGTACGATGTGCCCGGCACATCAGGCAGATCGCATTCGATTCCTCTGACTGGCAGCGTGATTTGCGCTTCCGACAAGGTAGACAGGCCGGTCGAAGATGCGACCTATATGGCCGGCTATTCGGAGTTTCCTGCTGCATATTCGCTGTTTTGGGACTCAAAGTGAAGTTATGCCGGTCGTTAAGATGCGAGACTTTCCGCGGAGTGATGATAAAGTTGGTGTGTAGATAAGGATTAACTTCCCCGCGGGAAAGTCCGACAACACAGTCCAATACAGTGCAGAGCACTGTGATACTAATTGAGATGTCTGAATAATTCGATGCAAATCATTACACTCAACCGTTACTGATGGCCTGGATTATTTGTGTGCTATTTTGTATATCTATACCCCTATTATATATACTGTATAAGCATTTAATCAAGTAACGACCCAATCGTACGTGGGCCATAGCATTGAGACACCGAGAGGATTCGGTTCACCAGAACAATATATAGCTAGCGGTAAGTCTTAGGGCAAGATATCTAGACGCTTATATGAGTTCATGTAAGCTTTCAGTATATCTTGCGAACCTTAGACTGGGCGAGTCAGAATAGTAGCAGAGTGTCAGTTCTTTGACATACCAACTCATTGTACTCTCAATCGACATACGTCTACGTAAGTGTCACCAGCTCCTGTCTCGCCATTTCCATATTATTATCAATTCGATGCCTTTTCCATGTATCTTCGATTCAACTTGTGCAGTGTCCGTCAGCTATATGCATCCCTGTGATGCTTCCACACAAGATGGTCAGACCCGCCCAGAATCGCACATACACGATACTACCAAAAGTATACAACGGTCTGCTTGAATAAACTCAGCATCCATTCGACACCGCATGTGTTAATCGTTCATCTCACACCTCTTTGGACTGTATGTGCCCTTGTTATAAACCCCTGTTCTGAAGCCGACTGCCTGCCGCTGGTTCCACTTGTTGGTTGAGGTCAATTGTAAGGTTGATTCAGGCAGTCACACGATGGGTCTGGCCCAACAATACTGTTTCCGCATCCATAAATACCTCCTCCCATCTTATACTCTTTCAATGGGTATACTTCAATGTTCTCAGACAGTGGAGTCTGTACAACAATGAGTAATCACCCTAACTCGCCGATACCGTTGCCATCGCCGCCACCGTCGGATGGCGGATCTTATGCGGAATCCGATTACTCTGAACGTTCAGTCCAACCACGTTACACACCTCAAGAACTCGGCGCATTATTTCTCGACTTTTATAAATTCCTGACTACTCTTCATTATAACGAGTCTGATCTAAAGATCCCGCCTGCTACCGGCTGGCCACAGATTACCCGCGAATCTAGCAAATTCGCAAACTTCAAATCGGACTACACTCTTGAAGTCCTGCGCCATCTGCCTTACTTCAATGAAGGAGATCCCATTACTTGGTTCCATTATAAATCTCGGTTAGAGGATTATACGGAGATCGAGAGCAGCCGACTCGAATTTTTCCAAAGCCTCGATGCAGATACGCCACTGTATTTCACTGAGTAAATAGGTCCGGACAGTACGGTCTCCTTCAGTGCAGGAAAAGAATCAGGCAGCACATATTACCTTCTTGTGAAGGAGTGTCTGATAGTCGAGGAGTTGGGAGGGGGCTGCGGTCAAGGACCGCCGGTTGCTGTTGAGGACTTTTTTGAACGCCTCAGAGAACTATACCGAACGTTGAATCTCATTCCTGGGCGCAATAGGGAGACGATAGAGGCATGGCATATCCCTGAGATCGATCGAAGGATTACGGAAGAGGAGGTCCACGCGCAGACTGAGGAATGGGGAACCGAACTAGACATCCAGTATATCAGACAAGTGTATCGCGACCATGGTTGGCCTCTAACCTTGCATTGGGAAGAAGCTTCAGGTGTTATCGACAAGTGGCAGAATGAGGTGGAAGAAGGACCACGAGAATCTGCGTGGTATGACTAGTTGCAATTCCTGTTGGAGTGACTCATAGTGCCAGCACTCTCCCCTTGCTTCACAATCACTGGTTTAAGCTGCTCGTCGTTCATATGCCTCAAACTATACACAGCTTTGTTTCAATTACAATCAAAAGTATACAAAAGCCCTAAATCAAGACCCTTCCTCGTGTTTTCTTATACAGTTACCCCGTAGTCTCAAGCACATCATTGACTCAGGTTCCTCCGCTGATACATAACAAACGTGAAAGTCATTTGCGGAGCGGAGACTTGGGTTCAGCAGAAGACCTTCGTCGCGTTCCTGTTTTCTTCTTTGAGTCACCGTTGACGTTCGCATTCCCATTGTTCTGTGCTTCTTCAACCGCCTCGACCACGGCAGCTTGGTCGGACCGGAGCACCATGCCCTCAGCAATGACTTCATCACGACAGACGAATTGCGGGAATAGCACTGCCAAGACGGTCGGCTTGGGACCGCCCTTTATTGCCTTGCGAGTATTACCGACATCGTAGTCGTCATACTGGCCAGCACCCCTAGAGTCTTCCTCGTCGGGTAGTTCGGCATGGATCATGTCTCGAGAGTGCTGTGTGTCTGCCCATAATGCAACGGCTTGCTTGAACAGCGCTGGGACAGCATTGAAGAAACCCGTCTGTTTGTACGCCACTACTAATGGGTGTAGTGTACTTCGCACCTCGTTGCTCGCCTTGCGGACAATGTCATCCTGGATAGCCTCGACCTGCTCAGAGTCGGACAGGGAGCCAAGGATCTGACAGCGATAGACGGTCTCCCGTCGCTCATCACCCTTGAAGAAGCCCAGCATTGCTGATGCCGTGGCTCGCATATCATGTGCTACGTAGAATGGGACGAAGACGTGGGAAAGAAGCGTTTCTGTCAGGACAGCATCTGCGACTGCGCAGCGCATTTTTGCAGCGGCTTTTGTGGTGCGGGTCGACAAAGGGATCTTTGGGAAGCGAGCATTCAATTCTTGAATCTCACTCGCCGATTCCTAAATTGTCAGTACATTACACAAAGTCTGCAATGGTAGACTTACACAGCCTTCATAGTCGTTAAAGTACTCGTTGACAAATGCATGTACCTTCTTGGAAAGTTCCTGAAGATCAGAGCGCCTGTTTATGTTAGACCAATCCATACCCGAGTTATACAACACTCACAGCTTCTTGACCTCTTCGGGCCCATAGTCTTTCAATATCCCCTCTCCAAGATCACTCTGCGCATGAGTCAACTTGGTCTTGCAAGTCGCAAGCTCCTCAACACTGGCCTCCATTCTCGACCGATGCAGCTCACACTCCGCATTCATTTCCCTAATCTCAGCAGCATGATTCTTCGCATGTGTCTCCGAAGAAGCCAATTTCTGCTTCAACTTACCAACTTCCCCATCTCTGCTCTTCTGCGCCGCTTCAGCCGCTGCCAACTTCTCTTTGGCCTCCTTGACCTCCGCCTCCATGGTCTCCACAGCCGCCTTGTTAGACTCGTATGTTTTGTACTTTTGCTCAAACTCTGCAAATATCATGTCCGTCTTTGCACTTGCTTGCGCCTTGTGTTCCGAGAACTCACGCACGATTTTGTCATTAAACTCGCGGAGGCGCTTGTTCTCGCCCTGCTTGGCCTCGAGCTCTTGCTCTAGAGCTCTGCGCTCCTCGGCCGACCTCTCGTAGTCTTCGACTGAGCCGACATCTTTGGATACCTCCTTTGCTAGAGCGAGGAGCTGCCACAGCTTGGTGTGCTTAACGGGTGTCTTGTCAGGAGTGCGTGTGCCATTGCCATTGGCATGGTGATTGCCATTGACTTTGACCTTCGTATCTGCCATTGTCGATGGATAATTAAGGAGAAAGGAATAATCAATTTTTATCGCTAGAAATCATCCTCATTTTAAACGTCGCTAGATACGCGACTAGAAATTCTCATTTTGAGGCCATCGCCGCAGAGCCTCATGCCGTTCGTAGTCGAGGGACAACTCATCACCACACCACCACACCGGTCAGTTAAAGCAAGTCATCTTATCCCCCATCCTAGTGGTCCAATTCCAATCGCCGTACCCAATCCTCATAAAAATCAGGCTGAACCGCACAAACGGCGTTACACCACACGCGGGGTAAAACCCAATGGCGTTGAGCCGTTCCATCGAAAAGCACCATCATGCTCTGCAAAGCTGAGGTCCTCAGAGCATAATATCGTGGGAGGTCATCCTGGTAGCCTATTGAGGGTGCACGCTATCTGCTCTCTTGGTGTAACGGTGAAAGCATCACCCAGACAATTGGTTATCAATGTTCCGGACAACTGGTAATGCGGTCGCCTTGCGTTAAAATTTACCGCCCGAGGCCATCTTGCCGCTCATCAAGCAAAGATCCATCACACAAGAGCCTAGTCCTGCGACTTTTCATCATCAATTTCGTCCTTCTTATCTTTCTCTTCGTGTTTCTTGGGCTCCCACTTCCCCGGGCCCCTGCCATCACTCAGACCAGATTTGTCAAACAGATGAAGCTCGACATACTGAGGTGCACCTCCAAGAACAGGCTTGGGCACAACCTGCTTGTGTACTGTGTACCAACCTTCCTTCTCCATCAATTCATACAAAACATCCTCTGACTCATGGCGGGGCTTGGTAGCGAGAAAGACTTTTGTAGTAAAAGGCTCTCCCCGGGGGAAGTATGTCAGGTTAGTCACATGAATGGCCGAGAGTGTTTCCACCAGCGCTGGGAGCATGTCGACATTGTAGGTGCAGTCGCTGAGCATCACGAGATCCCAGGGTCCGGATTTGACTTGAGGCCCAAAGCGACCTTGTCTGCCCTCTTCCCAATCCAGGTTTTCGTAGAGCATTCGGACTGGGTTCTCTTGGAAGCGTAGATGCGAGTTTTCCAATCTCTTGATGTTTGATCGAGCTCGCCCCTCAGCCTCTGGTAGATCCGTCATAAGAATAGTGCAATCGCCATCAGAGGGCTGTAGTCGGGGATAGATAGCGCCGACACCAATGCCCAAGATGCCCACACCGCAACCCAATTCGAGCACACGAATTGCCTTCTGAAGACAGAAGATATTCTTCATTGTCATCATGCAGGGATTCTGACTAGACTCACTGTCAGGAGCTGTCTCAATGCCTACAAGTGCGCATGTTGCTATCACGCCACCGTCCCAAACATGACGCGCGATGCTTTCTCCAATCTCCTCCTCAATCTCAATCGTTCCCAGACCCTCAGGCGTATCATTCAGTAGGATTCTTCGAATAGATACATCCGTTTCAGAAGGGTTAAGAGTCAATGGCACCCAAGCTGGCATGACGGCGCCTTTCTCTGCAGCCTCCTTCCGGTATCGCATCTTCTCAGCTGACAAGGCTAGAATACGTGGGGCACTCTCGGCGGTGTGGATAGGCTCTGATGCTCGAACACAAACGTGAACCCTCATTCCGGTCTCAAGGGCTCGTTCAAGAGCGATAGGAAGCTCCAATGCTGGCTTGGCGACGCGCATACCGGGTTCCCAATCGAGGTGTCCGGGATCTGAGAGGAGCCATGTTGAGTTTCCTTCAGGAGACGCCGCGATAGCAACAACTTGGAGGTCTAGAAATCTCTCAGGAAACAAAAACGAGTCTCCAAGGTCGGTTGTGATTGTGAAGACCAGCTGCACCAAGGGACCGCGTCGGTGCTTTATCACCTTGGGTGCAGCAAGAAATCTGACGTAGTGCATCTCGTGATATGATTAGAGTCCGCTTTGTTATCAAACACAAAAAGGCTTTATCACGTTATAAGTCAATTCGACTTGCCGAGCAATGCGACTTTCGTCGTTTATTGTTTATTTTTGAACCTCGGGTTGATCAATTCAGCCCGAGCCTCACATGTTGGGGAATTTTGACCTGCTGTAGTGTGCTTAGTCATCACCGCTCGACAAGCAATTAGCTTCTGATTAGACATCACTGCAAACATGATGATCGAGTAAGGCTGACTTTAAATTTCGGGCACTGAATAGTAGACAAGAATATTGGGCAATGTGATGTGAACGTTCGTTGTTGGTAGTTGCACACTTAAGATAACATCCGGGTGGTACAACAGTCGAATTACAACTAGTGAAAAGAAGAAAGCCTTGTAAGCAACAAACCGTATACTCTCGAATGAACAATTGAAAACAGAAGAAAAAACAGATAAAACCCGAGGAAGTCGAAATTAGAATACACTGACCTTCAAACATGTGCCACAGGAAGTGATGATGATGTAGAGTTGATATACTCCAAGAACTAAATACAGCCAAAAACCACCTACCCGGGAGCGAAACATGGGCTCCCAAATTCTTGCCAGGTGTACGATATGAGTGAGGTTGCGATGAATGTAATTGATTCACAATATGATTAGAAGCATACCTAAAGGATTAAGTTTATGTACAACCGAAGTGGACCCTTTCCAACTACATCTTCATAGGTGCGTTATTAACTCAATTCTTCAGCATCGCTGTAAACACTACACATAAACACCATGTCAAGCTCAGCATTCGACCAGGATGAACTGCGCAACATTCTCCAACAAAAGACCTGGTTTGGCTTCGATCTAGATGACACTCTCCATGAGTTTCGCAAAGCCAGTCGAGCAGCAACAACCCATTGCCTCAGCAGCATAGCGAGTGAAAACCCCGGGGTAACACTTCAAGATCTGCAAGAACAGTACGGAATCATCCTCAGGCAGGGAACTGCCGACGCATTCACCGATGGAAAGACTTCGCACGACTACCGCCGAGCTCGTTTTACGGCTACGCTGAGCCATCTTGGTCTAAGTCATAACTCGGTTAACGAATTACTGGAAGACTACGAACGAGTCCTCGTTGAGAACCTTGCGCTTAAAAGTGGTGCTGTTTCTCTCCTTGAAGCTATCAAGACATCCGGTCGGAGAATTGTGGTCATCACGGAAGGCCCGCAAGATGCCCAGGAGCGGGCCGTTCGAGATCTGGGTATCGACAAGTACATCGACTTCCTGGCAACTACAAATCATTTCGGCGTCGCAAAGACATCAGGTCTATTCAGCAAGGTTCTAGATCATCTGGCAATTCATGCTCAGGATCTAGCGTACGTTGGCGATTCGCAACCGCGTGACATTGAGCCTGCGACCAATGAAGGCATCTATGCCATTCACTTACACGAGGATCAAACGGAGCCGCTTGTGCTGCAACCTCCTAGTATTAAATCATTGGAAGTATTAGCTCGGCTGATCTGAGAACTATCGATCAATTCGTTTACGCAGCACGATCGATCTGGAACTAGACACGTCGTCTTCAAGTGACCACACTCGTGACCTAACTAGACAACCTAGCGTTACAAGGCTGAGAATCTAATCGGATTCAGATAATATAGGTAGCTCAAATGATACACCCGCTCAACGTGTCAGTTCCTCACAGGATAGTTCCGAAGGGTCTATTGCAACGATGTGTGTTGCGTCTAGCAAACAAACCAGACGAGTGCTACGTTGGTGATACCAACAAGATTCAGCTTCGGGTCGTACACCAAATGATCGCAAGTCCCAAGACCGAGACATGCGCTCAGCGTGATGATTACATTAATCAAGGCTTGTCATACTCTGCATTAGCCAGCACTATTGGTGTCTCTATAATTAATTTTTGCGTGACAATGTCATCAATCTCAGCCTTGTATGCAATGCACGACCGCTGACGTTGTGCATACCGTTTCATTTAAAATTTCTTACGTTCTAAACTCGGCCGCGTCTGACAACGGCTGAGCCTCGCAGCTTGGGTACGAATCCAGCGCTGAGGGTTACATGTCTGTCATCCGCACCGAAAGTCCCGGGGTGTGCCTCAAATGGGGGGAAAAAAGAAAGGGTCACGGATAGATGCAGCTCATGCACATACCAGCCTCTGTCATTCACGGATGACGGGCGTTGTCGTGAGTTAGACGCCGTGGCCCAAAGCAACAGTGGACATTTGCCCGGGAGGGGAAAGCAAGAGAAAGGGTGCAATGTGCACTTCGCAAGTCACATCACATTGGATCACATTCAGCCCTTTTTGGTGGTGGGTGCGAAGGTTACAATGGGGTCGGTCCGGGCATTTGCATGGAGATGAGGTTGGGTGGTACAGAGGCCAGGATTGGGTGAAAGCCACTGTTTATTCATGTCATGACTTCAGTGCCAAAGCCAACGTTTCCAAAAGCTTCATAAACAGTACAAACAAAAAATACTAGACAGGACATAGGCTACTGCGGCCTCAATCGGGACCCGTTCCGTCCTTATCTACATCACCCATCGCCCATCACATGTCCCTCTCTATACGGCAATGCAAGATCCAGCATATCAATCTGGCCCCCAAGCATCACATCACATCACATCACCCCAACCTCTCCTCCAGGTCTACCCGCACGTGGAAAAGCAAGGCAATTCACGTCTGTTGCCATTGGTCTCGTAGCCGCTCGCTGCACCCACACCACCCACGGTCAAAGTCGAATGCAGACCGGTGCAGCCAAAAGAGTTACTTTCTAACTGAGTGGGGGATACGGCAAGTTAGGGCCTCGTAAAAGAAGAACGAGGGAAGAAAGCAAGGATTTAGCGAAAAGGCAAAAGAGACGGCATTTCCGGGCTCACGGCAGAAACGTTTAACGCCTTGAACCTCTCTAGGTGGGAAGCCAAGGCCTCTTGACTCGAGTATTGGGACCCTCGATTCATTCCTTCGTCGGAGCCACTTCATTCCCCCGTCAACTTAAACAATTTCTACATCCAACGGCTCTAGGCTAAGATTTAAACAAGGGATGCCGACATATTCATGTCAGACAGAAAACCCCCCCTTCTAAATCCTACGGATACATCCTAACGGCTTAGCCCATCCCTTGCTCTGCCCGCTCCACCCTTTTAGCTGCATGTCATTGCACAAAGTTTCAACACAGTTGGTGCATTCCAAGCCCAAGCCGAACAAACAGACCGCGACTCGTGCATTACCAAAGTACAGTAAATCCCCTGAGACGTGTGGATACCTCCGCAATGGCTGAAACAGATCATCTCGACAAATTGTGGAGGATCTTGTCTATCTCTATGACAATTCACTCCTCAAGTAGATCCATGCTCTAAATGTCGTGTTTATCACTCGAATCTGATCCCTAATCATCCCAAGTAGAGCCCAGATTACATCACAAAGAATGGCCTCTGAAACGACATAACGCATTGTCGCCAAGGGGCTGTTGGCCATGACCTCATATGAGGCCTTCCCCAGCCGGATCAACCTTTTACTGACCCATGCTGTAAAAGCAATGTGCCTCAAGCCAAGCCCTTTGCGTCTTTACCCCTCTCGCTCGCTCGCGGGGTTCGCGAACACGGAAACAGGGGATTGTCACATCACAGAAGGAACAAGCAAGTTAGCAATCACAGGGCAACAAACTGGACAGTCAGGTGTCAAAGCCACAGGCCATGCAGGCAACATATCACCATCACTAAAGGTCAAACAGTAACATCACATGCATGGAGAAACAATGGTTTAAGATAATTTGCGATTTTTTTGCCTAATATTAAATGATCCCAAGTCAATAAAGTCCAACATGAAAGTGGTATAATCAATCGATGGCCATCCTTGGCTCCCAACTCCCCCTCGGTGCTCTAATGCACGAGGACATCGCAATCCATCAATGAGGAACGTTAAAGACGTAAATCCTCCATTACCGTGTAGTTGCCATCCGTTCTAAGTGTCAATCACTTTTGTTATCCTAACGCGCTGAGTCCCAAAATAAATAAATAAGAAAAAGATCCAAGCTCCAAACAAAAATCCAGAAGAGTATAAAAATCACGGCGTCCTGTCGCTCTTCCTCGTTGATATCTTTGCACGCGTAATTCGCTTGCTTGCTCTCCCTCGCCAATTGCTCGCGTAATTCCGAACGGGAAAACACTGGGTATCTCGAATTTGGAAGAAAAAAGAAGTCCCCTTGGTATCGGTCCCCTCCTCCGCACGCGCACATTGCATTGCTGGTGGTACAGGTCGCCCTTGATTCTTGGTTCTTTGATCCGATTGCCAAGTCAATAAACAGAAATTGCTTCCCGGGACGAGATAGAAATAGAAGTCGTAAAAGGAAATAGATGCGGGAAAGTCCTTGTGGTAGGTCCTGAGGATCCTGATAATAGTGGTAGTATACAACGGGTATGGGCCATCCTGTCCAGCGAGCTTGGTTAAATATCACAGGCCGGTATCATAGGAGGTCCTCGGGTATAGATAGATGGTATGGTAGATCAAAACAGGTATAATCAGAAGCATGGTCCTGGAAAGTCCTGTGGAATGGTTGTGGTCCGCTTATTTGGTAGGGTTGCGGAGAATCTCCTCACAGTTGGCGTCAAAGCGAAGGTTGAAAAGTCTCACGTTCTGCATAAACTTCTCAGTCTTGTCAAGCTCTCGGTCACGTCCAAAGAGGGTCTCGACAAACTCAACTCCGGCATTCTTGCCGAGGCCAGCTTGCTTGCGCTTGGCAGCCTTAAGCATAGGGGCTTCACAAGCCTTGAGAAGGGATCGAAGCTTCTCAGTGAGGCGTTCACCGGCCTCGATGAATTCTTCAACAAGGTCACGGTTGTCAGGGGTGCGAACGCGGCCGACAGTCTCCTCAGCGCGCTTTACCTTTCCAGCAAGTTGGATAAGGAGAAGCCACATCTCACCAGCCATATCAGAGATGGGAGTGGCAGGACCCTGGTGATAGACGGTCCAGTCATAGATCCACTTTCCAAGACTGTTGGCATCAAAGACACTACCTAGGAGGAGAATGGGTTCTTCACTAGGGTCCCAGTTCTTGAGTGAGTATCCGGTAGGGATGCGGTGCTTGCGAGCATCGGCATCGGTGGCCTTGGGGGTAGAGGGAGTAGACGCGGGCTTGCTTCGGTGGGAGCTGGCAGGGCGAACGGTCTGAGGCCTGGGTGGTGGAACGGCAGTGGAGGATCGGCGGCTGTGGCCGAAGCTGGTAGGAGGTCGAGCTTGAGGCGACTGGAACATGGAAGCCTGCTCTCGTGTGTAGTAATCATCGTAGGTAGCGGCATTAGAAGCACCCTGCAGGTAGTCGTCGTAATTAGTGTACCGTCCTCGGTCATCATCAAAATCTCGAGGTAGGAAAGCGGATTTGCGGTGGTGATGGTTCTTGGAGCGGGACTGTGCGGGAAGCACATATGTATGTCCCAGCGCCTCGATGATCTCGTCCTCGTCGGATTCTCCATATGGAGTGGAAGCCCGGACATAGGTAAATGAGAACCGGCGGTCGCGCTTGGAGCGCGGAGATGACTCGGAAAGCCTGCGCGACGAAGAAGTTTTGTGACTCACATCTGCCGTGCTATATTGTCCGACGCTGTTGTAGCGTGGCGAGTCCTTGGGGGGACGAGGGCTGAAGTCACTAGCCTGGGAGTAACTGTTGAATCGCGAGTGGGCCACACGCGTCGCTGGCCGCCTAGGCGTCGAGTCGGCCCATGTTGGCCTCGGCGAGGGGGTGGGAGTTGCGGACGACATCCTCGAGTAGACGCTGTCGTAGTCGTGGATCGGTGTCGATCCAGGTGTTCGTGGAGATTTGTAACTCATGATATTGTATGTCGATGTCCAACTGACATCCGCTGTTTCCAGACTTTCAAACAACTGCTCTCCTCCCGAGCACCCGCAGTTGTTGGCTTGTCGTGTCGATCGCGAATCTGTTCGGTTGGTTTGTGTGGTTTTTTTTTTTTTGTTTCTTTCTAATGAGTAAGTTGAAGTGGCTTTGTCAGTGATGTCAAGACTGCATGCAAGCAGGGTCAACGATCAAGATGCGCCGGGGAAGAGACGCCCAAGGGGAGGTGATGGATTAGGCCCGTCACCTCGGTATGTAGTCGGAGGAAAAGAGGTTAGAAGATTCTTTTGCGACGGCGAACATGACCAAAGGGTATTATATCTCTCCTCAACTTGGAGGAATAAGGCACCAGATCCCGTAGAACCCGGTAGTAGTGGCGAGAAGGCTCTGGACTCTTGACGAGGTCCAGCTGATGAGTTGATTAGAAAGAAAAATGAGCGATGACGTCGATGCACGACGTGCTGAAAGCTTTGATGAAGTAGTTTGTGGAAATATTTGATTGGCAAGTGCCAAGATACGTGTAGAAGAGAGGAAAGGAGGGTTGAGCGGGAGAAGTCGAGATATATATTGTCGGGTCACAAAGATTTGTGGGTGTGGATACCGCACGGTCGATTTCCAAACCTGCCTACTCAGCGGGTGGTGACAGGGGAGGCAGCTAATGGAGGAGGGGCTTGACTGGGGTTGAGTAAAAAAAAGGACAAGGGGGCGTAAGTTAGATAGGGGGCAGGGGTGTGAGAAGTCGCAGGCTATGAGGGTGTTGGGTGTGCAAGTCTTTCTCAAGGGAGACAGGGGGTAGCCTAGCCTATGCAGGCTTCGCTTTTGCACTTTGTACTCCCTGTGGTTGAGTGCTGTGTGGTGTGTATTGCGCCGCACTGAGTTTTGTGAATTAATTAGAATCTCTTCTCAATTTTATCGCCGTCAATCAGACTGGAGAGGCAATAGAAGTTTCTGGTGACTCCCAGAATGAGCTCGATTTTATGACTCAGAGAGGCGGTGCAATGCTTTTGTCGTATTGAGACCGAGCTCAGTATCAGGGAATTGATAATCAGGGTGTAAGAGAAAGAGTTCAACGCTTAGATAAGTTCAAACTGTACGTGCGCTGCCAATTTCTCACCAACCAGCGAGGTCAACGTGCGCGCCGCACTGGCCTCACCTCTGATTAATTGGCGAAATGAGCCAAACGGTGACGCAGCTGTACAGTACCACTACCAGGACACCGCTGCAAGGCGCTGGGCTGCGGCCAAGTTTTGTTGGTTTTTCTTATTATCCTCCTGCTGTAGGATTCTTTTCGTTTTTTTGTTAGACGCCCCGACACTCCCTCAACCCAATTCCTCTCTGGTTGGGTATTGGTATTTTGGGTTTGAGCAATTATGAATCAACTCTAATACCTCACGCGCAATTATGACTCAATCCTTTATCACTTGTCAGCTAATCCAGACCATAATGCTAGAAAAGGGGCGAGGTAGGAGAAGAAATAGAGGTGTTGATAGGTAGCCTTGATGGGAAAGAGGCAGCCTTTCATGTGAAAAGGAGACCGCAAAATAGCATGAAAACTGGAAAAGTAATTTGATTGATTGCTTTCCCATCCCATTCAGCTCTGTGCGACGGCTGTCATCGTTGGGGGTGGCTATAGTAGCGCATTGTTTGTCTCTCAACAACAAGACAGGCAACACGAGGGACAGAGCGCGCGCACACAACGCACATAATTTGACTTCCCCTTTCTTGTGAGCCTCTTCCCTTTTCTTTTTTTACTCTTTGCCTCTCTTGTCACAAGCAGAGGACCAGCCGCTGTATGTAGGGAGAAGAGTGCCGGGATAAGTGAGAAAAAGCATGTGCAGACGAGGATCCGACAAAAAGAAACATGGCCACAGAAAACCTTTCGACTAAAAAAAAAAAAAGAATTTACCTTTCAGATGGCTCGCGAGGCGGGGTTGAGTGTGGTCTGCGAGGACTCAGATGTGTCATTTACTGACAGTATTGTACGCCTCTGTTCAACTCCCTGTTCCTAAAACCTGTCGTCTAGGACTTTCAAAACACTCCTCCCAAGTGCCAGTTGAATTTACCGGCGGGCAGTAAGCGAGATTGACGGCCTGGATCCAAATCCAAAATCCCAACGTCTTGCGTACCCGGATGCCCGCAACTCTGTTCCGGTGAAAAATTTTCCTTCTCCTTGGGCTTCTAGGCGCGCTGGCGGCAACGGACCAACAGGGAACGGGCCAGTTCGGTGTGATTCAAGACCGGGGCGCTCAGTAGACCGTTACACCCCCTGGACACTTTATATTAGATTAGTGCTGGGAAACCTTTTGCTAAAAAGGCACAGAGACGGCGGAAATACGAAGCTGACGCAACCGAGCGGCCAAACGAAGACAGGGATTCTTGAGATATGATATACTGGGCCTCAGAACCCATGTAAACACTATCTGACCGGCCCTTAATAACACTTGTTTGACACAAGTGCGACACGAGGCTGCCAAAGGCTACCGGTAGGCTACCACTTGAAGTCGTTGCACTGTCAGCCAAATCCGTTGGTGAGTGGCTGGTTGTCGCAAGGCAGCCAGTCGAGAAATCCACTGGTTGCCAGGGCTCTGAAATTTTAATGAAAATCAACAAGGCTGGAATGGGCGATGTCGAATCAGAAGACATGCAAGACACGTAATAGAGTTGCGAGCCTTGAAGTCTTGGTATTTGGAGTTTTCGATGGGTTGCCTGGTCTTAGATGATACAGAAAGGCACGTGCCTAGCATAAACGATTGATGCTATGACTTGCAGCTGTATCCGTACTCTGTAAGCGGAGAGTTAGATGGTGAAGCTCCGCAACACAAGCTGTGCCGCTGTAATGATGTAGTTAACGGAGGGTGCGGATGAAAGATCAGAAAGAAACTTGCAGGAAACCAGGGAACGCTGTCGAGTTTTAATCAGCCTCAGGTTCTTCACACCATCAACTGGATTATCACAAGCCCACGCTGCTGACTTGAGCCATGATTCTCTTATTGGACGAACATACATACATCATCAGCGGAAGTGATGGTGTCGTGCATCCTATCGCGCCTTCCCCCAAGGGCTCTCATGCATGAATGCTTTCCTTGTGACAGGTCCTCCTCCCGCTGCCAAAGAAAAACCATTACCACGATTTCTCCGCATCACGCCGCACATTGACCACCGTGAACTGAGGGACTGCCAATCGGCATTAGCATTTATCGATGTGAGATGCATATCACAAGCCGGATTTGTTACACTCTGCATGTGATGGGATGAGTTCCTCCGACCATTTTGGTCAGGCTTACGAATACGTGTGGTAACGGAGGATCTTTTCTTTTCCTCCTTCGCAACTTTCCTCTTTGAGACCACAACCTTGTAGTTGTAATATTGATTCAAGTCCTAGATTCTCGCTCATTGCTTGGGCCGATGGAGCGCAAACATATGTTCGAGACAAACGGCAGAAACCAAGAGGCTGGGGTGAAAGATATACCCCTTACAGTAGTCAGCGGCATATCAGCTCCTCTCGTCAAGTCGAAGAAAGCAATTAGACTCAACATCATCGCCACGAATGCGATGCGATGCGATCTGACGGACGAACTACACACAAACCAGTGGATCGGAGTTCGACAGCTTCTCCGCATGGCGGGGCCAAACAAAGATGGAGATGGAGAGATCGTGCATTCGGTACTGGATGACTGGAGCGCGGCAGCGGAGACCAGACGTCAAAACCCTGCACTTGAGCAGCGGCTCGCGAATGGGGTCGTTTCCAGTGACAAGCGGCCTGCGACTGCGACGACACTAAGGCAGAGGTAAACAGACAGAGGCCTTCTTCCCAGAGATGGATAAGCGTCCCTACGAGCCGGCACGCCTATCATCTCTTTCTTCCATTCTTCCATTTCCATTTGCATCTTCGCCAAATTCCAATTTCAATTCCGTATCTTCCACCAGTCCAAGACTTTATGTCTTGGGCACAAGACAGACGCTTGGCATACTTGCCCTTTAACTACCTGCCTTGTCGACTTGTCAAAGCAAATTACATCTTCATGTCAATTGCGTCGCCCTTGAACGGCTTCCCATTTCCGGCTCATATCCCGACATGGGGCAACGGAGAAGGGAGGCCGCACTGCTTCTAGTAATTGCCATCTCCAAATTCGACCTAGACCTCGGTCTCTGCTCCCTGCTTGCTTGTGAACTGGCATTTGTCCTGCGCTTCCTAGTTTGCGATGTTGATACGCGACGCCGCAAATGGACTGGACTCACCATCCTATCTTAGATTTCCATGCCATGGTCGCTCATTTCGTCTCAGATCTTACAGGCATCTTCTCATGTCTTGTTCGTGAGTCTTGCATTCGTGATCCAGACTTTCAATATGTGAATATTCGCCATCTTGGATCCTTGTTGTCGATTCTTGCCACGACTGAGTCACGACGCAACCGAACACAATCGCAGAGCACAGAACACTTCGAGTGTCTCGAGCACGCCATGACATTGTATGTCAATTTGACTCACATGGCAACTGCAGAAAAGATTCGATATTGTGTTCCACCGAATCCGGACCGATCAGATCAGTCAAGTTTTTGTTACAAATGTCAGCGCGCTCTGGCCTCCTCTACTTTCAATTACATCCTGAATCCCAGATGGCTTTTATCCGGTTGTTATTCTCACCAGAATGGCCCTCGACTGGGATGACCGGACCGAAGATTACCTGTGCCCCGAGCGCAGGGGTAAGGACTCTGGCTCCTTATCCTTGAAATCGCCATGGATAGGGATGGCAATGGACGGTGATGGATGGGCGAGGCAGGGGGTGGATAAGAATTCCTGGAGCCGGAGGATGGAGCTAGAGCACAAGAGCCTGCCGCCTGCCGTCGGAGGTTGTGGTTATTGTCATTGCCAGGGGGGACAGGCTCCGAATGGGCGTGTCTGTGTCTGGGGACCCTGACTCCCTTTCAAGATGACACCCAGGCCCATGCGTCCAAACGCGTGCCTGGGTCCCAGTATTCGGTCACTGAGGTTTAGCGGCCTTCGCACCGACGACATGCCCTAACACACCCACAATGACAGCGGCTCAGCGATCCAGACACGAGAATGGAGCACTCGATGGGACGCGGGGAGAAAAGACAGCCTTCCAGAGGCTTGAACGGTTGTCAAGTCTCGTTCAGTGGATGCGCGGATGGCGGACGGCAGCCGGATGGAGTCCGCATCCGACTTTGCCCAGCTTGAACCCCAGTCGTCTTGTCTTCCTGTTGCTAATAATATTGCAGCAAGAACGATATTTTTTCATGACATTTTGGGGAAAAAAGATTTGTGCGGCTGTGTGGGCGCCCACAATCTCAAATATTAAAAATCGGTCAATGTGCAGAGTGTCAGGACAAGGATTCTGACCACATTACGGCTGGGCACTGATGCTCCCAATAAGAACACCACGACAACGGAATGCCAGCACAACCCTCATAAGGGTAAAGAATGCGACAGGCAGTACAGTGTGTGGACAGTTGGCGAGACCCGGGCGTTCGGTCTGAGCTTTCCTCACCTTGATTGTTTCTCGACCTTCACCTTACCTGGGCCCGAGATTAAGGCCAGAGACAATGGGTCAATGGATGGTCAATTTTCTACTGGCACTCCCCCGCACACCCTACTTTGGGCTGGTAATGATAAAAGATCGCGGCCCAACGCTACCACGCAATTGTCCCTTTGCTGCCCATGTTTCGTACGCTAATAATAAGAAAATGGATACTAACGCAACACACCTTACCCTTGTCGTTATTACTGAGTCCCTGTCGGCATGTGGTGCACAGCCGAGTCTATGTAAAATTATCTAGGACTGTTTATCTTTGGATACGGATAAACATGCTCAACAGGAGGGCAGAAGGGAATATTGCGATTGACACTTTGGGCATCAACTTGTCTCGGTCGAGATGCTTAGTGAAAATCTCTCCAATACTTTTCTGATACCTTCAGCTGTTGTTCCAACACACAGACAAACTGCAGGTTCTTGGCCATGACATCTTCTTACGGTCAAGCTTATTGAAGAATGGATGAATGGATATGTATGTCAACATCTTGACGCACACGCCCTCACGGCGTTTAAGGGCTTGTCATGTCGTCGGCCTTGTTGTTGCTGGCCGTTTTGGTGGAATCTCATTGCGATCCTTGTCCCAGGCATCCTCGACAGCCCTGGCTAGCGAACCTGGTCAACAACTCGGACAGAGTATTTCTGTTTCTTACTTTCCATGGGTAAATTTTTCATCGCGAGATGCCTTCCTTGCTTGATGGAGACTTGACGATATTCTGGCTCCATATTCCAACACCATCATACTCCGAACTTGCCGATTCATCGCATCGCAAACCCGTGGCTTGTTGCTTGGCGCTTCTGGTTGCTATTGTTATTTACAGCACTCGTCTACTTACTGACCGATTGTTCTTTTTCTTGCGCCGCGGCATGGCTCTTCAAGTGGATGAGTCGGTGACTCATAATACCGGTATCCTTCGCCTGCGCTGACAGTGTCTGCAGCTCGCTGCGTGTACCCTCCAGCTTGCTGTATTGATGTCCAAACAAATCCACGGCCTTGTCATATCGGTCCCGCCATGTACCCCAAGTCGAATGCCGATTGGCATCCACCGCATGCACTGCCTTGTCTAGCAGACACGTTGCTGTGTGTACCGCCATCAATCAAGCTTCATGGTAGAGAACACGACCCCCGGCGTGTAAGTCGATGGAGGGTAACAAAAAGAACAAGGACCTTTCTTTGATCAGGACTTTTGCAGGTGAATATGCGTCTGTGTCTAGACCGTTTTGACAGGCTGGCTGGTGCTTCACCCTACCCTACGTAGCTGCCTCCTCTCTATTCGCCATCAAGAACAATGATATCGAACAACAACGTCCGTCCAAAAATAAAATACAGATATATGACCCTCGACCCCATCCCCGTCCTCCGTTGGCCCCTCCAACAGCCTAGCTCACTACTGCAGACTTGGAAACGCGCTATAATAACCTACAAGAATATGGCGGTTCTTCGCCTAATTCGACGTCCCTCTCACCGACTCTTTCGAGAAGAAAAAATTGTGCCCGTTGCTCGGGTGCGTACCGTTGATGGGATGCATCATCGCGGGGCCATCTGGAGACGGGCCGCTCTTAGGAAAGCTCAGCGCTTGCAATTGCTATCCCGAATAGGCCACGAGACTCGAGTAGCGGATCCCTGCCTGTGACTCCCCGAGGTCTGGGTCACGACGTGGACGCCAAACGGCCAAGGCTGAAGGCATACAAGACCCAAAGCTGGCCGCATAGTGACGTATGCAGGATCCTGTAGATGCATCTCGGCTTTCAGTGAAACGGTGTTCAAAAGCTCTGGTAAAAGTGTGTGTGAACTACGATGGAAAATTCTGCTTTATGCATTATCATGGCGTGCAGCAGATGCTAGTGTCTCAACTGGCAACGACATACATTTACATTTACATATACATACATACATACATATACCTACAGGATTGCAGCTGTAACCTTTGACTAACACAAGACCAGACCAAGCGCCGACGATCCAAACACACCGCAGAACACCGCCGTTTTAAAGATCGCGGTATCAGAATGCAGTGTCGACCATAGCGTCCTCCACTAAGTGACAGGGGCGGTGATCAAGATTTGCTTTTGCTTTTTCGCACAGAATGATGGGAAAATTCTCATCAACGGTGCATGAGAGCGTTTAAGTTGCTGTGTGTGTCGGTGATGCGAGAGCATTAGGGCAAAGACACGCAGCTGCATGCATATTTCAAAGCAAAAAGAGGGTCTTTTGGCATGTCGGTATGGTAGGACGAGGGAGTGCTGTCTGTTGGAGCGACAACATGCTGCATCATGATGGAGCATCATAACTAGACTAATGTAGGCCTTTTAGTATCTGCATTTCGCGCGTGTCGGTGACGAAAGAGAAGCCTAGAATAATCCGATCCCAGCAGTTCCATCAACAAGAACAAAAGAAGATGAAAAAGAAGAAGAGTCATAAGGGAGCCCCTCCAGTTCAAGGTTCAACATGCGTTCATGCCCAGCGCCTGGCGGCCTTGTGGTGGTGTTGTCTGCGTTGTCCATACTTGTCGAGATGGATGCTCGGGTCCGGCCGTAGAGCAAATGAGATCCGGAGCTTACAGCCAATGGTCGCATTTTACAGTGTACAAATAGAAACTAGACCATCTGCACGTCGGGAACCAGAACGACCATGTTCCCGCTTCCCACGTCACATCTCAGGTTAAGCATGACCCCGTTGCAATGAACTGCAGACGCAACCAATGGCGATATTTTGATGTGAATTAGGGCATGGTAGACGAGAGGGCAAGGGGCGGATGCACGTTGAAGCCCTGGTGTTGACGAAATGCAAAGTCCTGCACGGTTCAGTAACCCTAGACCACAGAATTAATATTCGCAAGTCGGAACAATAAAGCGAATAACATAGGAATGGATAGTCGGTGTAAGTGGTATTCTCAGTAGTTCATGATACCCATCATGATAACATCACACAATACCTACGTGTGAGAGTGGTCTGTTGCCAAGTTACCAACTCAGCGCTTACCGATCATTTGCCCATCAGCATCTAAACAGCAGGCCTCAAAATGCATTTTCCCTTCCTTCCTCTATCCCACACCCCTGTCCACTTCGGTCCGTAGCAGCCTATTACCAGAGGGACCAGAACAAAGCGACATGCATGATCCCTGTCAAGCACAAAAACATGATCCTTCTTCTAAGCCACGTGGGGCATATGTGGCGGTGCCTTCGACCGTCAGCCACGACCACTCGGCCGGGTCCGCCACCGGGGGGGACTTAGAGGACGGGGGTCCGATTCGGGCATGGCCCGCGCACGGCAGGTGATCGGGTCCTGCAGGAGACTCCCGTGTTCCCGGTTTTCTGGGTCCCGCCATGCGGCCCCATCGGGCTGACAACTCTAAGTCTAAGTGTGGTGACGTAGGGATATTAAAACGGCTTTGAAATCAGAACCCTTCTTTTTGGGCTGTAATCAACTTCAATCGCTGTCTGTGCATCAGTTCAAGAATGGTTCTGTCCCCTTGCTGCCTGGACCATATCTGTTCTGTGTCATTTCCTTCTGCCATGCATGGGGATCCCCCTGCCTCGCTTTTTTCATGCTTAGATTGGGCATCCTTTTGCCCCCCGGTAACATGGCCTTACCACTCTCGACAAGTGCACCCTTCCGTTTTTTTTCTTTCTAATTTACAATTTACGATTAACAGGACAGGGCTAAGGAAGATGACTCACATGAATTTTGCAAATGGGCCGTGAAATTGAACAGTTGGCTCAGACTCCTCGGCGACCCTGGCACCGCCACACCAACACGCCAACACAGACATCAAATCAAATGTCAAATCCTCGCTTGGATGTAAGTCATTTGAGCATAGTCCTATAATATGTCAGGGGCACGAATAGGCAGCAGTGTTGGAGGGAGCTCACGATGACGCAGATGTGGTAACCTGCGATCTAACACGCAAGAGGTCTCGTCGCGCCAGGCGGCAATCTTGTGCAAGTGATTGAACAGGGCGAGTGATTCACATGTCAGAAGCCAATACCAGACCGCGGGGAAAAGAAGCGGCGCAGTCTTTCAGATGAAGTGTCATTCACGGTGCTTATGTATGGTGGCGATAATCCCCCCGTCAGCAAAGGGGGCTTTGCCATCGGAAACCCGGATTGGCATCCATTAATATTGACACGCCTGACAAGACGTGATATCGAATATCTCAGGAGGCTGGGCTAAGAACGAAATGTTTCGCACTGGGCTGATGTGATGAGCTGGTTTGATAGAAATGTTAGTCACAAGATGAAAGCGTTGGTGCTGAGCCGCAAATAGGATCACGGGACTTCCAGCCATGGAGAATGAGTCTTGGCGATACGGTCCATGCGGCAAATTCCGCGGAAGTCGGAGTGATGATTTACTCTTACAATATAGATGCCTGGTTTTCGTATCATGTGTCGCAATCGTTTTGTAGCCTGGGCGCTTAATAGCTTGATTGGCAAATAGGCGCAGGAAGTTAGGAGAGAGCTGTGTCGAGCGAGACAGGATGTGTCAGTAGCACAACAAATTACCTTCAACTTCACGGTAAATATTTGTAAATATGGCCGATGCAGGGAGTAATATTTTATACTTGCAGCTTACTGCTAATTAGTGGTAGCTATTGAGTGGATAACAGGACATGTATTTAGAAATGTGCACTCATGACAGCGATTGATAGTGAAGTTTATGACAGATGTATACGTATCTTATCTATGATGGATACTTGCTCCGGCTTGTGCCATGATACTTGCAGCTTAACAAATACCGCTGTAAGTGTAAGGAGCGACAAGCGACTCTCCTAGGAGTTGGGACCAGCCCTCGCATGGCCGTGTTGAGCTGGGGCTCCCTGACCTTCCAGGCAGCTTCGGCAACCATCAATCGAGCCTCAAACTTGGCTATAACCTCCTAGTCGGAGGCAAGATCTACTTCTTTGGTTTCGGGAGCCTCAAGGATGGCACGGGAGACATGGTCTCGTTGTGTATGGCGGTGTAAATCGCCGAGGAGATTGGTAAGTTCTTACAAGTCTTTGATCAATACTTTGAGGTATTCTTGGACTTCGACGATGCTGGATCTATTGATCCCATGATAGTTTCTCGTAGAGCATTGGCCTCCGTGGTAATTACCGCTACCTCCACACGTCGACAAGTATACTGTAGCAACCTGGTATAATAAACTTTATCGACCGCATATCCAGGGTGGGATCTCCGTTCCACCTCGGTGCAAAGTACAAACTCCCAACTCCCGTAGCCAACAAGATTAGGTCGGTTGCGGCTGAGAGACACCCAAGCTCGGGACGTTTTTGTATTCCCTTACGCCGAACTACCTCCAAAAAGAACCTTTCAAATGAAATGGGACCCTCCTCGTCAGTTCATCGCTGCCCGCTTCAACCGTCCCGGTGACCTAAACGATACCGCGACGTTGGTTATATAATTGTCACCAATCGCAATCCCTAGGAACAACTCAACACCCAATGCGATGGGACTGGGATTAAACTTCATTCTCATTCTCATCCTGATCCTCATCCCGATCCTTATCATCATCCTCATCCTTATCATCATCCTCATCCTTATCATCATCCTCACTCCCATCCACATCCTCATCCACATCCTCATCCACATCCTCAGGCGTCAAGGCAGGATGCGTAGGATATGGAAACTTATCCTGATATCTTGCATATGCCGTCTGTCCATACCTCGTGAAACTGCAATTTTTGTGAGACTTGAGGCAGCAGGCGCACGAGTATGTATTGAAATGCTTTGGCTGCCTCGGGACCCGGCACGTTTTCCCGCGCTCGCTGCAACTATCGCAGGGTCGGAGGGCATTTTTACCTTCTTCACCCTCCATCCTGTGCACCTTTCTGTGGTCCGCGATGTTCTTGTGGCTGAATTCCTTACGACACACGTCGCAGGTAGCTTTCTTGGAAGGTTCGTAAGCAGCAGGGGCGGGAGCGACGGGAGCAGGAACAGGAACAGGGACAGGGACAGGGACAGGAAAGGGATCAGGAGCAGGAGCGAGGACAGGAGCGGAGAGGATAGGAGCGGGAGTAGCAGAAAGGATGGGAGAGAGGATAGGAGCTGCGACGGGATCGGTGACGGGAGCGGCGATAGGACCAAGAATGGGAGCGGGAGTAGTAGAGACAATAGGAGACAGGAGGGGAGCGGCGACGGGATCGGCAGAGTCGACAGTAGCATCAGCTTCAGTAGTAGCAGGAACAGGACCGGAGCCGGGAGTAAGAGCAGGACTGGTTGTAGGCAAAGGGAACGGAGACTGTCTAGTTCGACTGGCCTCGGCTACACCCCTCAAAGCGTTGATAGCAGTCCATCGCGACATCTTGCTACCACACGTGTTAGTGATATCCCAATAATTCCAAAGATGTTGACTCAAACGTTGATACACAGGTAGGTCCAGCGACGAGATCTTGGGGAAATGCGCTGGTTCGATACCGGGGAGTCTCCTTTGATGTAGTGATGACCAGACGGATATGAGCTTGCGTGTCGAATTAATCGGATTTTGGTCCCGGGATCCCCTTCATATACTGCATCTCAGCGTCTCCGACAAGAAGATTTATTACCTCAAGACGTCCGCCATGTTTATGCGATATTCCAGTACGTCTGCGTTTCTACGAGGAGTTGCACGGGAGTCCATCGCTTCCCACGCGGGGGAAAATATCTACTGGTTCACTGGATAGAGTTGAGGACTTTGATAAACATTTAGAAATTCGTAATTGTATAGTTTATTCCCAGTACATCGAGCCCAGAACCTCTTGTTTTAGTAGTCATGGTACTGCTTCCGCGAGTATTGAGGATACGGGCGTGAGGTATCAAGCCAGCGCTTTACAACAGTTCAACTAATTCTAGCCACTCACTGAGAAGTTGCAGTCTGAAAGATGAGTATCATGGCCAAGTTAATATCACTACGGCTGGGGTTTCTCTTGGAGCACTTTCTCGATGAGAGAAATGTACGATACCCCCGCGACTGTCTTGTAATAGGTTTGAACCCCCTCAAACATAATCGTTCGATATCAGTAGAGAGGTTGCCTAACTGGAGAAGCTTTGACTTTGCGCAGATACTTAACATCCAGAACTTCATGTTCAATTCTGAACTCCAATCCGTCGCTAACGTGTACTATCTAGAATTATCCCAGACTTGACCACTTTGCTGGGCGATATTTTGGAGCTCTGGTCGCATACACAAGGCAACACTTTGCTCTTTTAATTGGTCGTTCTGTAATAACTTGGAGCACCAGCGCCATCGTATTAACAGGTGCCTGCTCAAAGACAGTCTGAATCTCATTTCTGAGCCTCATGCAACTCAATGGGAAGCTTTCATGAGGCCCATCTTTTAAGCTTTCTCTCATGCCCTCAATACTACAACGTCTAAATTTGAGTTAACATACCCATACATCTCGAGGTGTTTACGAGGGCATGCACCACATGTCAAAATTGAGTGGTTGTTATTCAGAGAAGGGTGCTGGGAAGAACTAACAAAATAATAATAATCAAGTCTACGGATGCCACACCATGATTGTCGGTATCGTGTTACATACCGTCATTCCTAGACTAAATGGATGACTAAAGTCTACAAATCTGGAATTTCAAGATAAAAGGCCGAGGGAAAATAACTTTGTCACCCTTCATGAGGTTCCATGTGCCATGCTCATGAAGTCGAACGATGGGATGTCATGGTCTTGATACCCCACATCCATGGGACGGACCCTATTGAACTCAGCTGTCCCCGCACCCGAAGCCGCCCGTAGCCTCTAAACCGGGACATCATATCAGACCATTCGGGTACGATTGAGGCGGTGCCGAGGCCGGCTCCAAGAAACACGTATTTGGTCTAAAGAACTGACGTGTTGACAGTAATAAGGAAAGGAGTCAGACGAGTATCTAGAGGCAGTCTTAAAGACAAAGATCCCCACTGTAACCAACAGCTCAGAATCTGATTGTCCAACATCAAGTCAGCAATCGAGACAAACCGAAACAACAAAAAGTACAGCAGAGATACATCTTGCACCAAAAACATCAAAAACATGTGCATCGTACTTTTGACCACCGCTCATCCCGATTATGCATTAATCGCCATCGATAACCGGGATGAGTTCATCCTCCGCCCGACTTCGCGACCGCATTGGTGGACTCACAGCACATCTGGCCGACCAGTCTTGTCTTCACGGGATCTTCAACGCGCAGAAAAAGGAACGTGGATGGGGCTGAGTAAAGACGGTCTCATGGCCGTACTAACAAACTACCGTGAGACTGATATCAAGGATCAAAACCATCCTATCCATGCTGTCAAAAGTCGAGGCGGTATGGTCACCGCCTGGTTAGGAGCACCCCCGGAAGAAGGCCTCAAAGACAGCGTCCACAACCTAGTGAAGGACGATGGCGTCAAGGGCGTCGGCGGTTTCTCCATGGTCTGCGGAAAGCTGAGGAAGAAGAGCCAGGGTATTGCCATCATCAGCAACAGGGCTGGCACCGTCAACGAGGTGCCCATCATTGCCAAAGAGCGCGACGAGATTTGGGGGTTGAGCAACACAGCATTCGATGCGGAAGCAAAAGAAGACGAATGGCCCAAGATTGCGATAGGTAAAAAGCTGTTTCGTGAAGCCATCGACGATTCGGTATCGAGCAAGTCAAGCCAAGATGACCTGATTTCCGATCTGTTCTCTGTCCTCAGCCACGACACACTACCGAAGAACGAAAACGCAAGCTTAGTTGAATACATCAGCGAGCTTAAAAAGAGCGTGTTCGTTCCGTTGATTGGCGACGAAAAGCACCGCAAGGCAATGCAGGATGCTATGGCAAAGGGACCTGGCAAGTGGGCAGAAGATGATCAAGCGGCAGCTGAAGAACTCATGGCTGAAGGACGACCCGACCCAAGCATAACCCCGATAATGGGTTTCGAGACTGGTATGTACGGAACGCAGCGGCAGACGGTGGTTCTGGTCGATTGGGAGGGTAATGTCACCATGGTCGAGAGGGCGCTCTGGGACGGCAATGGCAACGCGGTGCCAAAGGGAGAGGGCGATTTCAGGTTCGAATTTGCCATCAATGGATGGAACGATGAATTCGAAGATGACAAGACCAATGGGGCGAGTGTTGGGAGTAATGGGCATTCGTAGATGGTCGTCGGGAATAGGTAGTCATGGCAAGAAAGCATAGAGAAGGCATGATGAACGATGGCATTGTATTGCTTATGCACCGAGAGGCAGCAAATGACAAATAGAGGTAGACAAGATTGCTAGAGAAAGAAGGAGCAAGAATGTCCAGTGTCCCGCCTTCCGCAGTGAGCAATTGTGGTGACGGTTGTTTTGGAGTGTCAGGCAGCTGGCAAACTCACACTCTCGCAACAGCAAACCAACGCGCACCTCGACAGAAGTATTTCACCTCACAACAACAAATTCCATCGACGCGTTCGACCTAGTCTCTCTTTTTTCCATCGACTGCACCACAAGCCAGACTTCTCTTTGCCACGCTCAGCGCCATGCCACATCTGCTCGTTGTTCTAATCGTCAAACTTGCCTCTGCCGTTGTCAACCTCACAGACTACTTGTGCTCTGCCCATCGCTCGAAGAAGTAGAGCCTCTTTTGTCGAGTATACATACCATTTTTACGCATCACAGTTCTTCTAGTCTGCTTGCTAGTACTTTGTTTCACCACCTTGACCTTACTACGACTTGCCCAGTTCATTATCCCTTTCCTCATTTTTTCATTTACTCTTGCCTATCTTTGTTGTCTCTTGGTATCCCTATTCGGGACGTTGGGGCTTATAGCTGGACATATCTTCTGCTTTCAGAGGATTTATCCTAGCCACTGGCGCAGGTGGAACTGAGTTCCTCATTTCTAGCTTCGCTACACCATTGTATCCTTGGTTCACAATTCGTATACAACCACAACAATGGATTCTATTCAAGTCGGCTTCGAGGGCAGAGCCCCCTCTCGACTGCGACTGCCTACTCCTGCCAGTATCTTCTCACGAGGTAAACGAAAGCGCCCTGTCATTTCAGCACCCATTGGTCCCATAAAGAACTCTCGAGGTCCAGACTTCTCCCGAAGTGAAACCCTCATTATTGTCCCAACAATCAAAGACTGTATCTTGGATGAATCAATGTCCGACAAAGAAAACAACGAAGCTCAAAAGATAACCAGACGCATTTCTGCTAGCTTCTCAACCCACGGATCACTAGCCAGCCCTCCTACAGTGGCTAAATCTGGGATCATTGCAACGACCTCCCATCAATACCTTTCAAAGGCAGCCCTAGTAAAGGAGTTACCAACTGCCAGCTCTTATCAGAACTTCTCCCAGGCAAGGCTAGTCAAAAGACCTAGCTACAATGTTTATCCCAGTCTCGAATCCACCATCCAAGACGAAAATGTCCCACCCCCTGATCACCAAGAGTCAGCCAACCCAAGATCTGCTTCTCAATCGATAAGCAGGAGTCGTCTACCAAAGTCTCGAACATTGAGCGTCTTGAGTGACATCAAGACCTCCATCTCCCGACCCCTGTCGAGCTCAAAGAAATCCACTCCTCGTCCCCTTGCCGACCAAACTCGCAAGACGTCCGCATCTTCAACGAGTAGCCTGTTCGCATCCAGTACTTCAAGACTTCGTCTGCATCGATCTTCTTTGACTTCCATTTCTCGATCTAGCAGTTCAAGTACCACGGTGGCGGAGGTGCAATCAGACCCCAAACAAATCACTACATCGCAGCCCTCAGCATACTGGTCTGGCCGGTTCGTTTCTCTTCACGACCGCTTTCTATCCGAGGAGTTCAGCAATGAGAAAGCTGTCACGCCTAGTTCTCCCTTTGGGAATCCCTCCGAGCCTCATGCTATGACAACTGATCGGGTGGCCGTGAATTCGCGCCCGACTCATCTATCCCATTCTACAACAACGTCAGCTCTTACTAGCCTGTCGATCACGAAGCCCCGCAGTCCACCAGGCAGTAAGGATGCTCGGTGTATGCGAATCTTCAAACATCTTGAGAGTCTTTGTGCCACGAGCGATGCACGCCGATCACTACTTGCCTGGCAACAGACGTACGCCCGACGCATGGGAAAGCCACAGCTTCTTCCCCAGGGAGGTCGAATGGAGAACAAGAGTCTCATGGGAAAGATCTTTAGCGGAGGGCCTCGTTCAGATGGACGACGGAGTTTACCTGCCATGAGCGAGTCCTCAGCCCTACCGATTACGAAAAAGACAAAGCCTAGCCTGGATACCTTGGGACATGGCAAGCGACTTCCCACCAAATGAACGTTCTTTGTTGAAATCGGAAGACAAAGACAAGCCACTGTGAGCCATGTTTTACTGTATGGATATTTTTATCGCTTTGCGCGGGTTAGATCATGAAGTGTGCAAGTTAAAAGGAGCATGTTTCAGACGCCGACCAACAGTCAGCATTGTGGTATATTTTCATGTCAGCGCTTTGTTTATGTATGAGTGGCAAAGTGTGGCAGCTCTCATGGCGTTGGTTTTATCAGCGGCTATCTTGTATCATAGTGGAAAATACAATAGACTTTCATAATGTTTTCTTGCTCAAGTTACAATGCTGTGTGTTGAAAACTCCCCAAAACAATTACCCTGACATTGAAGATCAAGATCTTGTTCAGCACAACCATCCCGGCGCGATTGTGTTTACGTCATTAGAACAAAGAAATACGGCAATCACGGCCACACGACCGCGATGCAGGTCTCGCAAGACCCGTTGCATTTCGGGTAAGGGAATGGGCCAAGTCAAGTTTGATGATCTGGTAATGGAAGTGATTCAATCGCTAATCCATGCAGACTCGGTATTCAGTTAACAGCAACTATTCATGAACCATGCCGAAGCTAGCTTTGCGATAATAAGTATATACAACAACGCCAACCATATCTTGGCCCCCCTTTCGATTGGAAACCAACTTGGAGAGTCCACTCTAGATATCCCTCCAACGCCTTAAACTCCGATAGTATATGCCTTGCCTACCCCTTTTCTTTTCTTCACGATAATCACTCTGCCTTCTTGCGAATACGCAAATAGTCCCGAATTTGCTCATGCTTGCTTGCGAAAAACATGCCTTTCACATCGTTACGCCATACCAGCACACCCACTTCTTCGGCGAACCCGGCGACGGCCATGTACTCTTTGTGGTCCTCAAAATCTTTGAACAGGAAACCGCCTGTTGTTTTCATGCGCTCGTTTTCGAGTTGCCATAAACGGATCTGGTCGACGACCGTGGGTGGGAGCACAGGCTTGTTGTTCAGGGCGGCTGTTCGGTGCATCTGGTCGTGGGCGTGGGCAGAGAGGTATGAGATGATTTGCTCGGCAGTAATACCAAAGTTGATGGCTTGGCGAATTGACTGGCGGGATACACGGCCCGCAACCATGTCGGGGAAGCGCATGACGAGTTTGGTGAACAGGGCGAGAACGGCAATCTGAAGCGTGGACTGTGTATATGCGTAAATTCGGTAGTTTGTCTCGATGATGACACTGCCACGTTGCTCGTTGCTGGTGCCCGTTGCGCTGCTACCTGGTGCACCCGATTGACCTGGCTGAAGGGCGGCTGCTGTGGCGGCTGCTACACCGTCACTAATACTGCGAAGACTGTTGCCGCTTGATGTAAGTGTTGTGGCGAGACGTGTCGGAAAGAACATGGATCGCTTGTGATTAGGGATATAAATTAGGCCGAAGTCGACAAGAGAGGGAAGCATATTCTTGCGTTGTTCCGTCAGCGCATTCGTGTCGTATGCTCGACCAAGCTCCATACTAGCGAGAACGAAGAGAAACGAAAGCATATCTATAGCTTCCAGGCCAGCCATCTTATTAACATCCATAGCCTCGAGCCAGAGCAGCAACAGCGTCCACACTTGAGCATTAGCCTCTTGCAGCAAAAAGGTGAAACCGGCCTGTGTGATGCCGATACTTCCACTAGCTCTGCGGTCAACAAGACGACCCGCGACGAGGAGTTCTTTCACACTCTTATTCGGTCCAGAAGATTCGCCGGCGCTCTTGTAGCCTACACTGGAGACAACGAAGTGTAGAATATCTTCCCATTTCTTTCGGGCATAGCGGTCGAGAAAGGGGATGTCTATTTCGGGGGGGATTTGGAGGTTCGATGGCACACCGAAGGAGTTATGAGTACCTCCGCCGGATAGCGCGAGACGAAGTGATGTTTTGAAGTTTGTCGTGAGCTGCATTTCCTGTGGCCGTTCCTTTGAAGGAGTCGATATTTGGACGATATGGAGGACGCGCAGGATGGACAAGGCCTGATCCTTTTGCCGCTTATGGCTGGGCTTGACCCAATCATCAAGATCGCTGAGAAGAATCGGCTTGGGTAAGTAGAGGATGCGCATGACAAGAGTCTTTGCTGATCAGGAGTGTTAGAGAATGCGCACAGCCTACGCAGGTAGTGATGACGAACCGAGATGCGGCAGCATGCGCCGGAAGATGGCAAACGCGGTCGAGGGCTGCTGGTAGAGTTTCCTGAAGGTCGTACCAGGGAGCTTCTCGAGATACTCCGCGAGCTGGAGCGAGGGCGCTGGGCTGACTGACATGTTGGGCGACAGGTAGGAGCGCGCAGTCAGTCAGTGTCGAAGGGCGCTATCTCATGATCGATTGAGGTTGAGCGGGTGAAAGGAGTCTCGATGAGCGGGTTTGGACGGTATCTCAGTTGCGTGTTGAGTTATACGCTCTATGGTAGTTGGATTGGGCGCGCGGGTGTCTCGGATATGCGTTGAATGTGAATATGTTGGAGGGCAAAGATTCGATCTTCTTTGAAACTTCACGAAGCCATTCAAGCTCCAGGCACGATCAATTATTTTTGGGTTAGCGTAGTACGGAGAACGACCTGGCGGGAAAAGCCCGGTAGATTACGTCATACACTAACACACGATCATCTAGACTACCCTACGATCAAGAGAACGTATTTATTTATTGCAACAGTACAGGTATGGAAGTAAAATTGATGAAAGCTGAGTCTTGCATCTGATATGAGATGGGGGATATTTTAAATCTGATAGCCCCAGGGTGCCACAAGAAATAGCAGCTTTGATTTGGTTGACCAAAAGCCTCAAACAACCTGAGTCTCAATTACAAGAACAGGTTACTGAACCTTTATTTATCCCCCGATCATAATCAAACCTTTTGACGCCCTGTAGCTCAGTTCGAAGATTCTCATAACATGTGTTAAAATAAAGTCAAAAAACTTCTTCATAGCTGCCATGGCCGAGCTAAAACCCAGCAATAGTAGTCCCAACATTGCGCTTCCTGGCAAGTTCGAGGATAGCATGACCAGCAGCAAGATCGGTCACACTAACTCCAATTCCTTTATACACGACGAAGCCCTCACTTATCCATGACTTGAGCCTCTCTATACCTCCCTCAGGTCTTTTCTCAGACTTCTCATCAAGCCAGTCCAGAACCTCTCCCACTTGGACCAATCGCTCTGCCTTCAAACCACTCTGGACTACCTCGCCTGACTTGATTAGGGCTTCTTCGAGATCATCAACGAGAATGCTCCCCTGCTCGCCACGGGGGCTGTATGAGTCGTTTCTCTCAGCTGCGTGGCGAAGCATCTCTGGGTCCAACTCGATCATATCAGCCTGCCAGGAACCAATGGCTCCGATGAAAGGTAATCTGCTTCGTGTGCCATCGCCCAAGATCTTCTTGAGTGGGAAAAGAGGACTTGTTGAACCGACAGTGCAGAAGACAGCATCAGCTGATAAGAGAAGCGACTCTAGTGTTTGATCGTAGTCAGACTGATCAGGGTCCAAGACGTCCAAGGCGGCCGATGATCTCCAGTACTTTTGGTTTTCCTCTGTGACCTGCTTAACCAAATCCCTTGCTCGACCAACAGAGCGATTGACGATTGTGATCTTCTTAATCTCCGAACCTCTAAGAGCCAGTGCTAGACGCGTATGCCATATGCCTTGCTTTCCAGCACCAAATATGACAATATTTTCGGTGTTCTTCCTCCAAGTCCACGGGATCAAAGCAGCCAGCGTAGTGCGATACCCTGTAGGCTCAGCAGCGTTGAGTATACCAACTGGAGCACCATCTGAGTCACACAGAGATAAGAGACCTGCAACGGGGCGATTCACCGTCTTGCCATTTGAGTTTTTGACTGGTGCGGGGGTGACAACGATTTTCGTGCCGACGCTGTCAGGAGATGTAAAAGCGCGGAAGAGTGTCTTTTGTCCATTTGGTCGATTGACAAAGTCTGGGTTTGGTTGGTATCCTCCTTCACCGCCCACGGAGAAGTCGATGAGTACCTTTTCTAAAGCTCGCTTGAACTCAAGGATTTCATCTCTGGAGAGACCAATGAGGAGATCGTGTATCTCAGCGTCTCTAAGTACAACGAGGTTGCTGGCCATCTTTGGCTGTTTGGGAAAGGCAATTGAGTCGGACTGCTTCTAGATCAATGTGGCCTGAAATGGGGTTTTATTATATGTAAAAGACAAGAGATACTACAAAGCTGAATGCCTGACTTAGAGTGTCTGATCCTTCCGGGTCCTCCTCGGTTTAGTCTAGATAAGCTTGAGAAAGTGCCCGCAAATGTCTCAATTCTTAGGCACGATGAGTAATACTAGATTGTAGGGTAGAAAAAGATTAAAAAAAGGCAGCTATTGAACTTGAATGATATTACTGATATCTTAGTAGCACCTTTTAACGAGGTAAATTACCATGATGTTGTACTGCGTATCGTCAACATCGGAGCCTGTCGCCGGAGCCGGATACTCCACAGGGTGCTCCTCCATGGATTCGCGACTTTGTCTGAAGGCCCGGACATGTATAGTTTTGTGATGCTAGTCTCATTGATCCAAGAGTTCGTCTGTTCAAAGCAAGGCCTGTATGAAATAGAGTGACTCCGTAGTTGTGAGCGACATTATCTTAAATTACGTCAGGTTCAAGGTGGGGCCGGAGTGTTCGCGGGGAGTTACCCCGGATCTCGGCTATGAAAGCTCAACCTCCGTCTTCGTATCTTGGAGCCGTGTACACTTATTCTTTCCAGTCGCACGACAAGGACCGCGCAACATTGGATCATTGGCCTTGCGTTTTAACTTACCAGAACATACTATACACATGACACAATGGCCAAGAAGCTCAATCCCACTCAATTCACAAAAGCGGTACGTCCTTTCAGTCACAACTTGAGACGCAAGACGCCAGCTGCGCCATTCCTGATCTCCCAAATTTGTAGAACTATCGACTAATTCCCATTCTTTAGGTCATGCGCTCCTTCATGAAAGATTCCGGTTTGGAACCCCGGTATGTTCCTCGGGATTTGACGCAGTATCTTGTATCAGAATCCTATCACTAACTTCAATCGTTCAAGACTTCTCGGAAAACACGTATGGACTTTAAGTTCCTCGAAATTTTTGTATTCTAACATTGCACAAGTTCCGCGTTCTCAGCGCTACAGAAGGCAAAGTCGAATTTGAGTTGGACATCCAAAAAGACCACACTGTTTGTCTAACACCCCCTCCTTCTCAATCACTGCTGCTAACAAAATATCCAGAACCGGCTTCAAACCATTCATGGAGGTACACTTGCTAGTCTTGTAGATCTTGGTGGCTCACTCGCTGTGGCTTCAACGGGCCGTTTCGCAACAGGCGTCTCAACTGATCTGAACGGTAGATTGCCTTCCGCCCTCGATTTACAAACCTTACTGACTGGAAAGTGACCTATCTGAGCCCCGGAGGACGTCCGGGAGATGTCCTCAAGGGCACTGCCACTCTTGATAAGATTGGAAAAACGCTTGCTTTCACTCAGGTGACCTTTACCAACGCCAAGGGACAGCTTGCTGCGAGAGGAAGCCACACAAAGTGAGTCCAACTGTTGCTTGGGCGGATGTTGTATACTAAACGACTTAGATATGTGACTGGAACGATGGGTGAAGCAGGGCCATACGTTGCCCCTGCTGAGTTTTCAGATGTGGACTAGATAATATTACATGATACTGATACAGCTGTTGCAATTCGAGATTGGGCCAGCGACACGGTAGAAATGGGATTCGGTGCTAGATTATACAACTATATAGAAGGGGCATCATTGTCAGATTTGTACAATTCTCCGATGAGTTGCAGATACAGCTCTTTCGTCCCTTGCTAACATTTTGGTTGTGCTTTCCAAGTTAAGGTTGAGACGGAACCCTAGTAGCAGTGCCGCCCTTTGGCGACAATTCGACAAATGGCTTGATGTAGATCCCATACATTCGACATGTCCGGAGAAAAGGCAACACTATCGTAGAGTGTAACACTTTCTTCCACCCTGTAGAGTTCTGTTTATAGCGTGCCAGCATACATGTGGTCAAACGCAATATAGGCTATCATGGATGCCATGTTGTTATTGGAACAACCCATTCACACACGTAAGTAAACCCATGGCCATTGGAGGGTTCCTAACCGTCTTTGGTATTGTATCTGCCACACTCGTCAGAAAGGGTGAGGTTGACAGAACTATCACCCGCTTGCCATCAACCAGACGGCATCCTGCTACCGGAGGCGTCGTTACTATCTTTCCAATAGGGCGTGATGTGGCGCCAAAGAGAAGGATACGATCGGGAGCTGACAGACCATTGTGGATTCTCTCATGAATCAGTTGAGCAGCCTCGGGATGGGAAACTGTACTATTGATGTTGTATACCAACGTATTGATCGGATAACCTCGATCAACACCCCTGTGAGATAGATCAAGGTTGTAAGGTATAGGAATACAATTATCTTCAACGTATCGTATACCAAGTTATACTTTCGCTTTTTACTTTCGCCTTTGACTCTGTCCTATCCGGCTCAAAAGGGGAGAATAACGCTGGGCAGTAGTCTATAAATGATCTTTAGATACGTTATTAACTGATAGTTCCTAATAAAAAGCCCATCCCTTGACCCAAGAGTACCAGATATTTACGGAAGTCTCTACACCATCACACCCACTCGCCATCAATACCGCACACTACAGGTATTATCCCGAGTCACATGCTTTCAACAGCTAACAAGCTTCCCCAGATCAACGTGACCCCAATCTGTGGAACAAGGCTAGACACAACCTTACCTCATTAAGACGCAATATTTGACAAAAAAAGAGAAGGATTCTTTGACCCTCATCCGCGTGGGTGACGTCACATGCACATCGCGACACCACCTCGTGAGTGAGCATGACGACGTCACGCAAAAAAATCCAGGAACAAGAAAGTGCGGGTTTTGGTTCTCGATTTGCTCAAAATGAACAACATGGTCAGATAAAAAGGGTAGCCCAGGACCTGTCCTGTTTTTCGACGTAACTTTACTCCAACATAAACCACCTAACTCACATACATCTTCACATTTCTCATCCAGACAAAAAAAACAAAATGGCCATCACTAGCGCTATCACCGATCTCCTCTCCTCCATCTACGAGCTCTTCGCCTCCGTGCTGAACACAATCTACACCGTCATCCACTCCATCTTCTCCGCTGTCCTCGGCTTCGTTCAGGGCCTGTTCAACCTCGTCGGCGATGTTCTCTCTGGTCTCGTTGACGTCACCGGTGGTGTTGGTAAATTCGTAGCCAGTAAGATACATTCATTACTTGTATTGTGCAACAGGTTACTAACAACAATCTAACTCAGGCAACGCTGCAATTTTGGCTGTCGGAGCTCTTGCTGCCTTCGCCTATGTGAGATACACTGCGCAAGGAAGGGCTGTTGCGAACAAGAAGACCCAGTAAGAGGTTCTTGGTTTGAGATACCTGTCTTTCTTTGGTAGGGCTGTATTGGGAGTGAGGACTATTGTTGCTTGGCGCAAAGGAGAATACACACGATACCCTGGCGAGGAGCGACTGTAGTCGAGAGTTTGAATCAGGGCTGAGGGATGCAAAGGTCATTCTTTCTCTAGTCGTAGCCTAATCGATCTGATTGACGTGATATCTCTTTTCTTATTAGTGACTGATCTTGGATCCTCGATTCATATAACGTTTTAAGGTTTGCCTGCGGCTCTACATCCTAGCTCTGTAGATCAACCGCACGGTCGCATGCGAGTCAACAACAGCCGTTTTGTCAGTTACCGTCTTGGCACAGTTCAGCATCAAGTTGCCTGTGATCGGGACTTGCGATCAGTCGTGGTGCGTTTGTGTGTCAGCCTTTTACCATCTTCACGCATAACCAAGCATTTCAAGTGTATAATTACTTCAAAGTTCAATATCATAATTCGTTAATGTTATAGTAGTTTTCCAACGAATACTCCCATACCCAAACTGATCTAAATCCTCCCAATCTCTGCAAGATATAACCATCAATATACACACCAGATCTGTTGAAACCCAAAATAGAAAACATATTCTGTTAACATAAATATACCGTTGCCTGTTGAGAAGCCTTCAAGGCCCCTGCCAAGTCGTTTTCCAGTCAAA
This sequence comes from Fusarium heterosporum, assembly GCA_013396295.1. Taxonomy (NCBI): domain Eukaryota; kingdom Fungi; phylum Ascomycota; class Sordariomycetes; order Hypocreales; family Nectriaceae; genus Fusarium; species Fusarium heterosporum. The sequence continues at coordinate 29,891 of JAAGWQ010000075.1, read as the reverse complement.
CACATTCGCTTTGGTTTTCGTACTGCGCAGCCTTCTCATGTTTTGGCAATGCGTAGCTCAAGTGAGTGTTGCAAGCATGGCCCGCATGAGCTTGGGGGGAGGTCCTGCGTAGCTCAGTCAGCCAGAAGCTCTCAAAAAGATGTATGACAACATAAAGGCGTACCTTTAACGGTACTTAGGTACGCTAATGGCCATCCTACCTTTCTTGTCCTTCTCGATACGAGGAGGTTTGCGGTGTTCCACCACCTTCTCTAATCTCTCTTCCCTGATAATCAGCTGGCCATCAGGCAAGCGCTCGGCACGAACTATATCGCCACTGGTGGAGCGTCCTCTGGGTCGGTGAGCCAGCTCACGCTCCAGAGCCTTGATCTCCTTTCGAATTTCTCGACCTCCTCGGGATTGAGAGCGAGCTCGAACGACAAGCTCTTCAGGCTGATGATGGTGGTGATGATAAGAATCCCGGTGATAAGAGTCCCAGCTCGTCATGGTAGTAGCAGAACGGGATGGCGAAACTTCGCGAATGACGGTCTCCTCGTACGAGTCGTAGGCGGTTTGAGGGGGAGGTGGGCCTGGCTGATAGTACATAGGAGGAGGTGGGCCAGGTTGAGCCATAGGAGGCATGGGGGTCTGCATCGGTGGCATAGGAGTTTGCATCGGTGGCATAGGAGTCTGCATCGGGGGTGGTTGCATCTGCATTGGCGGTTGCATATGGATCGGTGGTGGAGCCGGTGTTTGCATCATTGGAGGCATAGGAGGTGGTGGCGCCTGTTGCATCGGAGGCTGAGCTGGGGGAAGCTGGACGGGAGGTGGTGCAGGAGTAGGTGGCTCAGGAGTCTTTGCTGGCGGTGGCTCAGGAGTAGGCTCCCTTGCCTCTTTGGGTGGAGGTGCAGGCAAAGCAGCAGTGGGCGCCTTGGGTTCTCGGGAAGCAGCAATTTCAGCCTCGACTATGTTGCATTAGTAGAGTCAATGATTGAAGGCTCGCAGACTTACCCTTCTTGTAATCCTCGCTGACCTTGAGCAGCTCATCGATGTTGTCCTGACCAAGAGCCTTTTGTACAATAATTGTGTTGCCCTAAAAACAGTTAATGACTGGAATAGTAATATCGGTTGAGAAACAAACCTCTTCAAAGAATGGGTATCCGAGATCAATCAGAGCACGCTTGGAAACAAGCTTGGCAGGAATGCGAGTCTTGCCCTTCTTGGGGTATTCGCTCTTGACTGTGGTACCTCCACTGCTGCTCGAAGAGCGGCTGGAAGAAGAGTAGGAGCTGCTACGGACTGAGTGAGTTCTGGTAGAGCGAGATTCGCGACTGCGATCACGGCCACGGCCACGGCTCTTGCGAGAACGAGTGTATTCCTTTTCACGAACACGCTCGGGCATGGATCGATAATCTTCATCTCCGTAGTAGTCAGGCTCAGCGATCTTGATATCGTCATAGAACTCGTCGCCGTATTTTCGTGGTGGGGGAAGTCCTCGGCTCTTGGGTAGAGGAATGGGCACATAAGGAGGAGGACGGTAATCATCTCGAGGGTCTCGGTGATCTCGAGGACGGACATCCTCGCGGCGAGCAGGAGCTGGGTATTCCTCGCGCTCTTGGAAGAAGCGGGGTCGGCGGTCATAAGTGTCAAGAGATGATTGTCGGCGAAGGAAACCCGGTCGTCGAGGGGGTGATGCGCGGCGAGGATGGTCTCGCTCTCTCTCCCTCTCTAGGACATCAGTGCGGCGAGCCCAAGGAGGAGGGAAATCTCGCTCTCGCTCTCTTTCAGGCTGAGGCTGATGACGAGGCTCATCGCCGTAATAGCGGCGGTCACGGACCATGTCGTCCTCTTCGTAGTAACCACGGCCAGGTCGACGGTCATATCTCTCATCTGAATGGTCGCGGCCTCGTGTGCTGCGTGTATAGGAGCGATCATCGTCGAAGCGATCTCTAGGCTGTTCACCGCGGGCACGCTCGAAGCGATCGCGGTCCCAGCGTTCGGCCATTGTGAATGTGTGTTGCGTGTAGGTAGCTGCTACAAAGCAGGCCGAAACGTATAGAAAGACTGGTCCTCGGGATTAAGTTTGTGTAGATAATGTCAGTGGTATGGTGTCGACGGCTTGAGCGAAAGGGTATTATATGAAGCTCCAAGGCTAGGAATGGTGATGAAGGAGGAAAAGAAAGAGAACGGAAAAGGGCAAGATGTACTGGAGGGTGGGGGATACTTGTGAGGAGAGCGGGAGGTAGAGAACCAAGGATTAGTGGTATGAATATTGGGTTGGGATTGGATGATCAGATGAAGGGTGAGGGTGTGAGGACGGCCGATGACGTTGACCCCGCTTGTGTCTCATTCCAGGGCCGGTTGGATATTCCAGTGGAGCCCCACCACTTGTGACTCCCGTTACAGGGGCTGAGGAGCGACTGCATGAGGGGAGAGCCCTGGAGCTTTTGTGCTGCAGCTGATGACGACGTGTGATGAGACCCTTGGTAATCTGTGAAACAGCGAGACACCTGATACTGGTCATATCGAGGGATAAGCATTGTATTACTTGAGCAACTCGATCTCGGTGTTTGGGTTCATACGGCAGAGCTGAAACGTTACCTTTTCTTTACCCGACAAAGAAAAGTCTCTTCAGCCTTTTTTGGCTTTGATAGATGGGCTCGACGCCCAAGCACAAGCCAAGTGGGCCGGCTCAGCCAAAAGCCGGATTATGGCACATGAATGCAGGGACTGGGGTGAGTTGAGGCTGTGGCCATGTTAGCGGAAGGGTAATGTGAGATGGGCGGTACGCTGTAATTTTTGTAAATTCATCGATTTTGTAATATTCTCTAATGGGAATTCCAGATAAACTCTGTATATCGTGCCTTGGTACACTGTGTTTTCTAGGGCAGATCAACCACGTGGGTCACATCTGAACCCACGCTTCTAAAAATGGCAACTCATCGACCAACTTAACTATCTCCATCTTCATGATAACAGAGCAGAACAAAGCCCACACGGAACAAAGTTTGTCGGCCTGCAGGGTCCTTCCCTGCGCTGGATTTATCGAACCTCGAAATGTTTTCCCTTCATTCTCATTCTCGTCTTTACCGAAGCCCAACTCCACCTCTGACGGCACGGGACAGGCCGTTCTCTGCCACAATAGATGCTTCGCAGGTAACCCCAACTCGGTGTTTGAATGAGTTGGATGACGTTTATTGCACGACGCATTCATGTTTATACATTGGCCAATACCTCAACAGATGACCGGCAAAAGTCCAAATGCCAATCTCTAATCGCTGCGATGAGGCTTGTGCAACAACTCGTTGTTCTCACCAGCTTCGTCTTACCATCTTGTCTCTTAGGAAAATAACAAACTTGATCCGGGGAGCTCGGAAAGATGTCTGCTCTGACACGCCTGGTTAGAATAGCTCCTCATCTTGATCAAGACTGATCCCTGACTGAAGCTGTCGTCGACGCAAGGACCTCCTCGTGGTAAGGTCTTCCTGTGCAATGACGTCGAGCAACCAAGTCCAACTCCGCTAAAACAATCCTTCTCCGAGCCAATCAGATCATCCCATGGTCTTGGACATTCTCACACACATGAAACTTGGAGCTACTGGGTCCTGAGAGGTCCCCAGAAGTGATCATCGCGAATGCTTCGGCTTGATCCGACATTACATTACATTGTGATGGCGATCAACATTCTGGGCTTCCAAGAGATCCAACTGATCAAGCTTATCTGTAATCTTCCGAACACGATGGACCCCTGTTCGCCCTACGTCTTTGTCTTTGTGCCTTGGCCCGTGTCAGCCTGCGACCTGCAGACGCCAGCGCAGCTCATTATTCGTTTATGTTCCACCTTTTCTTTCATCACGCTATAACGGGCGTGTTTTACCCAGTGCCTTCTCACGGTCCAGCTGGCTCAGACGTTGTTCGCCGAATTCTGTGACTAGCGTGAAGTGTCAACGAGGGTGTCCTTGGATCTTCTTTCAACGCGACTCCACTTGTAGGAAATGGGGCCTTTCTTTGTCTAGGATGGCATCACTCAGATGGTCGCACTGACTTGTCAGGATTCGGAAAACTTTTCGTCTTCTCGCTAATGCGGCGGATATAACATATGGCGTTAGTTGCACCGGCAAATGTCAATTTACCGCCTCTTATACAGGCATTGGGGGTCCAGGTGCAGGCCAGGCATTCCATCGAATTACATATCCAACTTCTACTTCGGGGTCCGCCATTCGCTGTCTGTCCGAAATGACCTGATAAATTACACAAAACCAAAATGACCACACATTCGCACATGTCGTGATATCCCTGACATCAAACCCTTAACATCCCAGAGAAACAGCGTTGGCGAACAGAGCATAGGTATCAGCGTGGTTGATGTTCTGCTCCGCAGTCAGACTTCGGAGGAAGTTGTACCCGTAACCACCATAGTCAGAGGTTCCCTTGATCTGGTTGAGATGCGTCATCTCGTGCACGTTGGTGTTGCCCTGGCTCTGGCCGTGGCAGCTCGATGTGCTCCCGGGAAGACGATCGAAGTATAGTTGACAGTACGCCATATAGCTTCCTCCCGGGAGGGTGTAAGCCAAAACACCGTTCTGGCAGGAGTTATACACGTCTGAGCAGTAGTATCGCGAGTCTCCCGCGTTGGTGGTACCGCACTCCGCGGCGATTTTGGAGAAGACGTTGGCCACAGTCGATCGAGTCGCAGCGTCGGATGCCTTGAAGTACTCCTCCATCTTCTCAGCAGGACCGTTAGCCGCAGCTTGCTGGGCGATAAGAGCCTGCTGAGCGCAGATACCCAAAGCAGCCTGTGTCGCGACGAGTTTGTCGCCGGAGCAGTCGCTCTGAACATTAGTTCGCTTCTGCTTCTGATGGAAGGCGGTGCGGACAGAGAAGGCCTGGGGACCATCGACTTCGGCGTCAAGACGGTTGGAGTAGAAGGGGACTGAGCCAATCAACTCAGTCGAATTGTCGGTGGCGAAGGACAGAGCACCGGATGAGAGGACGCTGAATTTACCGCCAGCAGAAAGATCGTGGAATTCAGCAATGTCAAAGGTGACTTCGTGTGATTGGCCAGAGGGAATGCTCTGGAAGGCGGTGTCATCGAGTGCCGATGTATCGAGGGAAATGCGAACACCGTCAAAGGGAACAGTCTTTTCTGTGGAGAATAGTAAGTATACGAATGTGTGAAGGTGATTGAGGCGAGAGTAATCATGAGCATTGTCTAGAGAGTGCACCTATTCCATGTCGTCAAATGCCACATTCGGGTTTCACGTTTCACATGAACTCGATCCGCAACAGACGCAACAAGAGGATACACATTCAATCCGGTTGACAACTTCTCATCCCAAAATGCTTTTTACACCAAATTCGGAGGTTCTTACCAGCAGAAAAGACTTGAGCCCTCTCAACAGGAGCCGTATCAAGGAATGTTCCAACCTTGAGCAGCTTTAAGTTACTCTTCCCGTTATTGGTGATAACAGCCTTGATCTTCGAGTTACCCATTAACTGAAGTTCAACATTCAGGGGACTAGGTGCGCGCCAATCTGCCAGGGGCGCAGCAAAAGCCATCGAGGCGAAAGCGAGACCAGCAAGCAACTTCATTTTGTACGATGAACCGGATCGAACGAATGTGAATTGAACAATAAAATGCTGTTAACGATTGAATGAGAATGAGATGAACGACAGAAGAAAATGAATGAATGAACGAAAGAAAAAATGGGAACGTCGAGAATGAAGAGGAATGGATCATGTTGAAGCACTTGCGAGGTCGCGAATACTTATATGAACTGAAACGCAGAGACTCGTCTGAACATGTGAAGCGAGTAGTCTGATGGATCAGTCTAGATGTGGACCGTGATGAGGGTGTGTTTCGGGGATGACCTGCAGGTACTCATTTGTTTGATACAAGCCCGTCCAAGGTTAGTTGTGGCTTATGGACTAGTCATTTGACAGATCTTTGAAGATTTTAGATTGGTATCATGTAAAGCGCGGTCATGACATTGTGGTTATTTCTCCTTGGTGTTGATCTACCATACAATACCTCCTCAAGCATATTTTTCACTCACAATGATCTACCACTAATTCATCTGAATACATACAAATTTACAATGCTATTCCGAAAAAGCAAACCTTCAAATTCAAGATTAAAACAGGATCAAAATAAGGTCTGGGCGTTATGCCGAAATACCTGTCTCAGCTAGGTTTCCGAAACACCACATGTAGCATCGCCCCAAGGATAGCCGGCCCACTTGACAGGACTCCAATTTAGCACTAAGTGAAGAAGCGCTCGACAATCAGATCGACCAACAAGAATGTTTTTCGTGATATATGACGCTAGCTTTCGGAAAACTAGAATTATTAGTAAGTTACTTATATTAAACAAGGTCGCTCCCGGGTTGACACTTGTCAATGTGAGACGGCTGGGGAAGGATATTTTGTTTGCTTGTTTTCCGATCCGGCAGGAGGTCGTGCAAGCATGTTTATGGGCTTTTCTCTTTGCTAATTATTTGCTGTTGTATCAGGTGGCTTACAGCATCGCAAGCCTCAAAGGTATCGAGTAAACAGTGCATTCTTGTAGAAAAAGCCGAGACGTTGTTCTGTATTCTTTCACGAGTGGTGCAGATGTATGTGGCAAAGACCTCGATATGATGCTCAGCTGATGCTCATCAAAGACCTTTCTGCCTCCTCGACTTGTGCCATTGCAGTAATACTCATGCGGGCAATCAACTGCTTTCCCGTCTCCAAGAACCCATGTCCTTGTTTAGACACTCCTAAATCTCTTTCACGTACGATGATCGTCGCGATGCAACTTGCTTAGAACTTATCGAGCAGGTGCAAAGACAGATACGTCTGCATAAATCAGTCTGAGAACCCTACATAGACACCATCTCCACGATTGGTAAGATCACTCCGCTTTCTGGAACACATTCAAAGCAGTTGTCGCCCTTATACTAGGTCATGCCTTGTTGACAGCCTCCAGTATATGGCTAGCCGGGTGACTTATCCATGGCTGTAGGCACGCTCCCTAACGCTTGCCAAGAGAATACGCTACAGGCCGATGACTCTTCTCATTCTCCGACCTGACTTCGTCCAGGGAATCTTCTCGAGGATGTATTGCACGAGTCTCGAGTTACTCAATCTCTCAGTGGTTTGCCCATTACGTTGATCACTTGCATATTATCATTGTTTGTTCAGACGCCTCTCGCTGCAGTTCATTACATCCAGTAGTCCTTTCCAAAACATCACCGAACAATGTGTGCTAGCAATTCTCCACTTACTAATTCCTCGGGCCCTTTGCATTTACACTATTGGCATAACGTAACACTTCCTTCGCATATACCTTGACACCCTACCACGTTTATGGCTGACCTTGAAACCATACAATCTAGATCAAGGGGTATGTTCACAAATCTTGTTCGTTATTGGACGTTATGTCCCCTGTCGCCTTTGTACATCCGTCATCGTGGTGGTGTGAGTGTGATAACCTTGTCAATGAGCAAATTCGTTGCCGTATATCCTTTTGCTCAAGCATGTGACCTTTTTATCTCAGTCATTGACAAAGCCCATTCTTAGCATCTGGTTCAATTGAGATCAAGAGCAAACATAGCGATGAAACAAGATCGGAGATAGACATTGGAGAATCGCCTTGAACCCATACCATGCAGACGATACCGTTTTTGTGGGTGTTCTACGAACAAGCAGTACAATATTACTGTTGATGTTTTAAGCACCAGAGGAGGATTGAGGGGTCAGGTATCCTGCGATAGAAACGACCAGAGATACACGTCGAATATGGGTAAGAACATCATCCACCAACGAGCTATGTTAATAACGTCACACAAAATGATTCAAGACATACAGACATTCAGCCTCATCCCACGCCTTTGTGACTCAGTACACAAATAGGGGTAGTCGGAAGACCGACCAAAAACCGTTGGTTGACCAGCTGAAGATATCTGATTGCCTAATACCTGCACTATTGGATAAACACCAAGACTATTTCTTTTAGCGTGAACGCAGCCCGGTGTAAGTGGTGGTCAAAACGCTAAAGTGAAGGGTCCACGATAAAGATACCCCAGTTTGTGTACTAGCATAGGAGCTTTAAGCTGCCACAGGATGCCACTAATGATTTTTTATTTTAGCTTTTCTAGAATAAAACATTTTCAGCTTTCAGCTTCCTTCCTAAAAACGACGATCAGGGGAAGCGGGACCATCGTCGTAATCGCAACTGTCAGATGCACTGAAGATTTTGTCACGTCTCGGGAGCGCTATTGGGAAAGCATGCCCCTGCCCTTCAAGCGCGGTATAACGAGCCTTCAAGACAGTTTTGGCAATTTGTTACTCGATATGAAGCATCAATATGACGTTCTTGCCCAAATATAGACGAAGGCTGATTAGCTATGATGAATGGAGTAATTCGTTAATGTCTTGATTCATATGGTCATTTCTTACAGGGTATGCAAGGTTGAAGGTTTGGAGAGACAATGAATACTTGCATTTTGTGTATTCTAGAGAAGCATTTTCCACCCTGCTTTCCTTGGAAAGCTGCCATTAGACCTCTAATTGTTCTAATCCGTCAAAATATCCAGCTTGTGAAGACAAGCATACCAATTAACCATACCCCAGACGCCGAAACAAAACCCAGTTATAACTCGCCAATCTCAATCTCCAAAACATTTGACTTGTAAGGGCCCGTCAAAGTCTCGTTCGCACGAGTATCAGCCTCTAGAGTGCTGAAATCAACATCTTTCTTTTCTTTAAGCCATACTAAACTCCAAGTGCCCTTGAGCTGCACCGTCGCGCGCTCAAATACGCTGTCCATGGGAACGACGGGTTCCTGCAGGGTAAAGTCCCAGTCAGCAGTGCTGCCGGGGGCAATCTCAACGAGAGCGTCGTCAGCCGGAGGCCACAATCTTGAAGCCTCAATCTGCAAAATCTCGAGAGGTACGCTCTCGTCTTTGCGGGTGATGTAGAGTGTGCCGAACTGAATGGCTAGCGCATCTAGGGGCGAGCCGTAGCTGAGGATGGTGACAGGGACGTCATTTTTGTTTGTGACAGAGGCGCGAAGTAATACAGGGCTCTTGTCCAGTTGTGAAATAGTAACATCGAGATTGCGCAGTTCCACAGGCATTGTAAAGGAAGCTGTGACTGCGGAAACTGATTCTGTTGGTGTGAAAATTGCAATGAAGCTGAGTGCGATGGTTACGCCGACCAGAAGCCGCAAGGTTGAAGACGCGAGGATGGCCATTGCACGGGGTATTTGATGTGAAAGTTGGAGTGAAAAAGAACAAGCGGAATTGACGTGTACAACCAAGAATTGACGTCAAAAGGAACGAGGGATTGTTTCAGTCCCCGTCTCAAGTATATAAAGGCATAAACGACAGTTGAATTTACATACGGAGGAAGTGCTGGGGAAATATAAAGGTCAACGTTGAAATGCAGGTCCCCATTAAAATAACTTAACGTGGCGGGTCCAACCGTTTGAAGGGAGGGGAGGTGCAGATTACGGCTGCAGATTATTGACTCTAACGCAGGATCCAGGGGCATATTATCTCACGTGCATTCTTTGTTGCTGTGCCGCTAGCTAAGACGGGGCGTGACTCTTGAGCCTCCTTCATAAGGGAGACAGCTGGGTCACTGGTATTTAGCCCATGGCGGCTGCTATCCAGTTCAATATGAGAATTCCTCACCTCATACATATGCCTCCGTGCCCCGGTCACCGATCGATTATCGAATGTGCGAGGATCGACAGACATCCATTCCCAGCTTATGGGGGTATCCTCCCTTCACCTGCAGGTCTGAGCTAGCGATAACCGAATCCCTATACCGAAACTCTGGACCTTAAATCAATAACAACAACAGGTCGCGTGGCCCAATGGCAAGGCGTCTGACTACGAATCAGAAGATTCTGGGTTCGATCCCCAGCGTGATCATTTCTTTTGTCAATCTGGCCAATTACTACCAGTCTTTTTTTTTTTTTTTGCCATGTTTCAACTTAAATATTACGCCAAGTCTGACACTTAGCTACGATGCTTGCTCTGTCAAGTCTCAGGCAGTACCTCCTGTTATCCACCAACACCTTTTGGCCCTATTGAGTCTTACATCAAGCCCATCGACTACCAAATGACTGCCAATTCTTACTGGCATGACCACTCAAAGCCCGCAATATTACCTGACTGCTAAATTCTGGTGATAATACTAATTATGAAGGGATCGTGAATTTTGAGAATCCTTTCACTGATGAACTGCCACCCGAAAGAGGCCGAGCTAAAATCATGATAGTCCATCGGTTCAACCCTCAAATATACGACCCGAATTTTGAGATATAAGAAATTGCTTGAGAAGATATACTCGAGCATGAATTTCTGCGGCCTTGTGTAACAAATCTTGTATCTTAAGTTCCAAACTCGTCAGATGTAGACTATGTTATGAGACTTTGCACGTACTTGTAAAAAGTCTTCATCGTCCTTGTTCTATCTTCAGTCATTCTGATATGGCTATTTGATTATCACTTCAAATAATGCACCGTTCCTACTTTGATATTGGTGCATATATAATCTAGTATTCACAAATTTGGATTTCGAATGTCGAGCTTCCAAGAACACAAAGCGTTGTATGAGTAACTGATAGCTAGGGATTACCGTGGGTATATATGATGGCCCTTGAACAGGACGAGCCCACCTTGGATTGAAATTCTTTGGCCAGATGAAATACTGCAGCAGATGACTGATTGGAATGAAACAATCGAAAGATCCTAAAAAACTATTAGGGAGGCAGGCTTGAGATTGATTCTTGTGAGGGTTCATCATACAATATATCATTTTGGTATACTACAAGCCCGATATGACCTCTAGCTTTTCAACTTAAACACCACCATTATTCCCAGCAAATCTTTACTCCCTAACAAACAACCCAGCCATACCCATTCCCGTACCAACACACATACTCACAACACCCACCTCTCCACCATCTCTCTTCAATCCATGCAACAAGGTACTCGTCATACGCGCACCAGTAGCACCAAGAGGATGTCCCAGCGCGATAGCACCACCATCAGGGTTGACCTTCTCCTTGGCCCACGCATCCTCAAGACCTAGCTCCCGCACACAATGCAGCGCCTGGCTCGCAAACGCCTCGTTGATCTCCCACCGCGATACATCCTCCTTTTGCAGACCGACCTGGTCGAGGAGCTTGGGGATGGCGAGCGCAGGACCGATGCCCATCTCGTCGGGGTCGCAACCGACTGTTACCGCAGAGACGAACTTGCCGATGATTCGGTCCTGGAGACCAAGGGCTGTGGCGGTGCTTCGACGCATGAGGAGTGTTGCGGCGGCGCCGTCAGAGACTTGGCTTGAGTTGCCGGCTGTTGAGGTTCCGTCGGCCTTGAAGGCGGGCTTAAGCTTGGTCAACGCCTCGATGGTGACGCCTTCACGGATTCCATCATCTGCAGTAACGGTGATGCGTTGCTCCTCGCCGACCTTGTTTCCTTGCTTGTCAACCTCCTGGAACCGCGTCTCAACAGGTACAATCTCCTCCGCGAAGCGTCCCTCGCTTCTTGCGCGGGCCGCTCTTCGGTGGGACTCAACAGCCATAGCATCTTGGTCAGCTCTTGAGACACCATATCGCGACGCCACGTTCTCTGATGTCAAACCCATAGGCATAATGCAATCCTGCGCATGCTGATTAGGCGAGTCCTTAAGCTCAGGCCACACATCCACAGGAATAGCCCTTGATCCGTAATTCCTCGTCATGCTCTCCATACCCGCCGCGATACCAGTGTCAATCATGCCCGTCTGGATCTGTCCCGACACGGCAGCAATAGCCTGCAGGGAACTCGAGCAAGCGCGGTTCACAGTGTACAAGCTTGTGGTGTTCTTAAAGCCAACGTGGTTCAGCGCCATACGCGCCGCCTTGGAACCGCCGAGTTCCGAGAGCACAACTCCGACAGCGACATCGTCGACAGGGGCCTCGGGGTGTGCTTTCAGAGTAGCCTTGAGAACACTGGCGAGAAGCTCCTCTGGATACGCATCCTTAAGACGGCCACGGTAAGAGCGGCAAATAGGTGTGCGAACCGACGAAAGGATGACGGTGTCGGAAGGCGATTTGGCGAGGACGCTTGAGAGGCCTTTGTGGAGACGGGCCGACATTATGAGTGCTATTTTCTGGGGTAGGATGAGTAAATGAAAAGTGATTGTTTTCCTCGGACTGGCCCCGATTGATAAGATGAGAAGAAGGGAAAAGGATTACGAGTTTGTAATGAGAAGTAAGAGAGAATGTTGTTGAGCCGGGTAAGTATATATCCCATTCAGTCAATTGCCCTTACCTAGGAAAGTCCGGAACACTGCCGTGGGAGAGAGCCGAGAGTGGAGCCTGGATCTAGGGTCCACCTCCGGACATCGGCTAATGTGTCGGGTAGGAAACCTGAGAGCGGCTGAGGTGCATTCTCTCATTCATAGATCACCCCAACAGAGCTTTGCAAATAATGCGAATGTCTTTTTCAGAATACATCTTCCCATTTATACAGTAGCTACGGCATACATCCTTCAGACCAAAGCCAAGCCAGCATACAAGCTCGCAATATATACCACCAACGCCCTCGTGCCATGTGCCGTCGTAATAATCGTTTAGTTAAATACCCCAAACTCCATATTTGCAATCTGCTTCTTGGATGCACTGAACATGCTACTCCTTGTATTGAATTCCCAGCCCCAGCTTCGCGTGACCATCAGTCAACGGCTCAACAACTCTAGACTTCTTCGCCGGACTTTCTTGATCACGTCGTGCCTCCCCCGTTGAGGTATAGTTTCCGCTGAATTTACGCTTATCCCCATCTCCGCTACGATGAGACAGCAGCTTCTCCTGCATACGAAATGATTTCTCCATTGCACCTGGTGCGTTGTTACGTGCTTCGGCCACTTCGAAACTCTGCCGCGGATCTCGCCGCAACATTTCTGTGGCAGCTTGGCTGGCCTGGCTATCATAGATCTCTTGGTCCTGGCCATTGCGACTTCGGGAGTGTGATGTGTGTGACGCCTGGGATACGAACGACTGAGCTGCAGCCACGGACTCGAGGGCTTGCCTAGCTAGCTCTTCGTTGTCGTCGACTGATATAGTGCTCTCTCGGCTCCGGCGACGACGCTCACTCTGTGAAGTTGGGGTCGTAGGAATGAATTGTCTCTGTGAGTATCGATGAGGTTCTGTGTGAGGCACCAGGTCAGCGGATGGAAGGAGCCCAACATGCGCGCCCACGGGCCGGTTCATAGGCGTCGTGGGGAGGGACGACATGGACTGGGCGTTGCGGCTGTGTTTTCCAACATGACGTGGCGCCGGTCGGTGGGAATGTATGGGAGTCGACGGTGCGCTGTTGTTATCCTGGCTCATAGCCTGCAACAAAGCTGACAGACCATGCTCGCCTTGCCTATCTCGTACCTGTGATCTTGGCGCTAGTTGCTGAGAGTTACGGTGACCCTGTGAATTCGACACAACAGCGGCTTTCTGCTTGGGTGTCAAAGCTCCGTGGAATATCCCTCCTGGTTTGCATAGCATCTGCATATGCTCTCGGTTCTCCCGTATCCTGTTCAACAGCATATCCCGCTCCTCGGCGAGAGCGATGCATTCATCCTCGCTCTGCTTGATGACCTTCTTAGCAGTCGTGACGCGGCGTTGGAGAATCTCGTTTTCTTGTTTCATGGACTCGTACCAAGTTTTCATCTGTAGATACTTTGCTTGCACGCTCTCGGACGCCGAACTCAGATCCTTCTTGGCCTGACGTGTGTGCTCCGCATTGCGTAGCGCGTCTACCTCTCGACGCATCATCTCGTGTTCCACAGCGGCGCGCTTGGCGTCATCGTCAGCCTGGAGGGACAACAAGCTGTACTGCAGCTTGTGGTGAGCTGTCTCCATTTTGAGTTTCTGTTGTTCTGCGACCGCCGACTGGAGCATGGCGCGCAGCTCGTCGGCGGATGCCTCGAGAACCTGTTGAGGAGCGGGAGGAAGAAAATCCGATGTCGAGGGGCGATCGCGTACATTGTTGGGAACGGTAGCAGGTGGGGAGAAGAGTGTTGATTGCTGAGAGTTGGAGAACTTTCGTTTGGACGGAGCAGGTTGACTGGCATTGTGGCTATTGTTGACTTGTGTTGAGGGAGGCGGTGTGAGTGACGACGGGATAACAGTGACAGGTGGACGCTCTTCGTTGATCTCGGTTCTGAAAGATTCGCTGGGGTCGATGGGCGAATTTGGGATCTCGGTCGAGGGTAACGTCACTTGGGCTGGATCTTGAGGTCCGGCGTCCTGAGCAACTGGGACCTGCATTGGTACTGCAATCGCACGGTGTTTAACAACAATTGTATCGCCAGTTGGAGACTGGGCCTGAGACGGCTCAGGAAGAGAAGCCATGGCGAAGAAATCGGGTACGGTTGTCGGATGAATGCTCGAGAAATCAAGTCGCGTCAAGAACTATCGTCAATTCGATCCTGGGCTGTGCAAGACGGACGCCCTTCAGCGGTAAACAAATCTTGCCAAGTCCTGTCTCTGGACATGCATGTATTTTTTCGTCTTGCGCGTCGTCCAATCCAAGGATAAGCTTTTTCCAATGATGCGTCGTATCGTGCAGTGCAGTAAAGCAAAGCAATGCGCACACAACGCGCCGCGAAACAAGCTTGGATCCACAAAAAACGCAGCAATTGTTGTGACAGTAAACAATCAACAGCAATGCTCCAACGAATAGTGGAACGAGGAACCGAAAGCACAAGCAAGTGGTAAGAAATAAGGCAGAAGCGATAATAGCTTCGGCCTGTGACGCCGTCGTTTGTGGTTGCTTTCGAGAGAACTGGGAACTAGCTCTGGATCGAGGACGAATGCCGAGGAACAAGGGTTTTTCCGTCACGCGTGCTCTCCATGGCTGGTTGCTCCAGTGGCACTGGGCTTGTGTGGCACTAACTTGGAGGGGTCAGTTGTGAGCTGGAGACATCGATCCACAGACGTTATCTGTCATTGAGACAAACGACAGGAGAGTACTACTCGATATCCGCGCTCTTGAAACGAATGAATCAATCATAAAGCCAAAAACAACTATAGAATAGAATATCACACTATTCCTCTCTGCCAACGTTTATTCCCAACACCAAACGCCTCATCACACGACCCTCTTATACAGCAACAGCAGCCATTTCCCTCCTCTCCTTCCTGGCCTCTTTCCATTCCGCAATCCTCTTCTTGATAATCCTTCCAGTAGCCCCGAAAAGAACAATCACCCAGATGATGGGCCAGAACAGCATAACGCAGACCCACCATCCGATCACAGCCAGCTTAGCCCACTTCGTGCTGTTGTAGTCGAGATACCATTCCGGCACCCAGCGCCCAGCTCTGCCACGGCCATTGAGACTTATAATGCTTATCAGACCAAAGACGAGCCAGCCGCATGCCCACATTGCCGCGACGATCTTGAGTGTTGTGCGTGGACTGGGCGATGAGCTGTTGAGGACGTTGTCGTTCACTTCTGCGCCGCGGGGCATGAGGGCGAGAGCTTCTATGAACGGAGAAGATAGTTTGACGGTCATTTTGATCGATTGTAGTTGTAGATGTTTTGTGTCTTGTATTATGTGTGTCTTGTATTGTGAAGGTATCGTGAGGTGCGGCGTGCGTTGTGTATTTGTCATTCGTCTTATAGCTTCGCGTGCACGACTCGACGTGATTGAGAGATACTCGAACAATGTTCCAAGAATGTAGTGAGTAGTGATGTGGATGTGTCTCTTTGAGCGGCTTGCTCTTGTTTTATACTCAGTGACTAAAGTTTGGCATTGCAAAGTTGAGTTCGTGATCTGGCCTGGGGCTCGGAATCTACCTTCCTCCTCACAACGAACGCCATTCAGGTATCACCACAGAGGCCACTTGGTTAAAGAGAAGGTACCTTCCTCAAAGGTTTCTAACCGGCCACGAAGTCTGTCCTGCTCAGTGATTCACGCGGAGTGTAGGCAGGTGATGTCGAATAAGCTCTTCGAGAACTAGACGAACCCGAGCTATTAAAGTATAATTGGGAACAACACCGAATAAGTTAACGCAATAACAGAAAGGAGAACAGGCCTTTTTCAAGTTTAACACGAGGGCTCAGAAGCTTGCAAGAAAGCTTCAAGTTGCGAGCCGTCGTGACAGAAGTTCAAACCCAGTGGGCGAGTCAGATGGGCGGAGAGGTTCACGGAAGTATTCTTAAAATTCAAGACCCAAGATTGATGGCAGTCATTCACAAAGACAAGCTCAGATACAGGGTTTTCTCAAGAAAACTTATGTAAAATGTTCCTAAGTATCGCTACCATCGAATTACATAAACAAGTGATCTCATGAACAACATGGACCTTGATAAACTATACTACAAGAAAGCAAGATGGTATATAAACCCCCAGGTAATAAAAGTAACTAAGCGCGATAAAAATATGTACCAAGAATAAGAACTCCCATGGCAAGCACTGCAAAAACGCCGTCAACTCTACTCCACTGTCTCGTGACAGTAGATATCAAACTTCAATCCACCTCAGGCTCTTCATCGTCGCCCTGCCACGAGGCCATCTCAGCGACCGGCACGCGTCCCCTCAGCCATCTAAGGGTAGCATCTGTGCCTCGTTCAATCACGTTCCATCGGGGAACCCTGAATCGATTGCCTGCCACCTCGAATCTCTCGAGACCGCCAAGGCCACCGAGCAAACCAATGCGTGGGTTCAAGTGGGCGATGTCGTTGTTGCTCACATCCACAATCTTCAGACCCTTGATCATTTCTGGCTCAAGATCGACAATGTGGTTATTGCTGGCAAGCAAGACGTTGAGACTAGGAAAAGTAGCCTTGAGATCTGCTGGTAGACAGTTGATACGGTTCATTGTAACATCGATCTTTTCTAGGATTGGTGCATGTAAAAATTCAACCAGAGCTCCTAGGCCAGTAATATGGTTAGACGCCAGGTTGAGTTCCCTCAAAACTGGCATGTCCAGTTCCTCGGTAAGGTATGCCTCGCCACGCAATTGGTTGTGAGACAGAGACAAGGCTGTCAATGTCTCGGCAAAAAAGCTAAGCGAATTGGGCAATGTAGCAAACAGGTTGTTCTGCAGGAAAATCTGACGGACACGGTGCTCGGCCGCAACCTTGGAGCAAACAACAGGGTGGAGTGATGATGACTCGGTTTGAGATCGGTCCAGAATACCACCAGGCTTGA
Source organism: Fusarium heterosporum (assembly GCA_013396295.1). NCBI lineage: Eukaryota > Fungi > Ascomycota > Sordariomycetes > Hypocreales > Nectriaceae > Fusarium > Fusarium heterosporum. The sequence continues at coordinate 12,723 of JAAGWQ010000075.1, read as the reverse complement.
CAGGCCAAGACTGGTTCGACAGAGTATGCGATCGTGAACGGCGACTTGACACCGTGTGCGATCGTGAACGATTGGGGCTTTGAGGAGGAGTGGCAAAGTTATCGTCAGACCGGTAGTCTTCCTCTTCTGATCGTACGCTACCAGGGTTTGGGCCAGCAACCTTGGCGTCACCTAGAATGTCCATGATCCCAACCTGGGAGGCAGGTTCTTGGTAGGGAGGTGGAGGTTCCAAGCGTCCAGAAAGAATAATCTTCAGCTCGTCGGTAGTGATGGAAATGAACTTCTTGTCACGCAGGGGGTTTCCACTAAGTCGGAGCATAGACAAGTTGTCCATTCGCGAAACCTCAGGAGGGATCACCCTGATGTCGTTACTAGAGAAATCAGCATGACGGAGTTTATCCAAGCCCGTGAAGCTGTTAGGAATGCCCGAGATGTTGTTCTCTTCAACCGATAGTGTGAGAAGGTTCGACCAGGTCGTCATGTCTGGTAGGCCTTGCAGTCTGTTCATGCACAGGGAAAGAGAATGCAGAACTGGCAAATCAATAGCGGAGCCCAGAGGCACCAGTCTTTCCAACTGGTTTGCCGAGGCATCCAACGTATGTAGCTGGGGTAGACAGCCAACAGGCTCTTCGATCAAAGTGCCCTTCAGCTTGTTCTTCCTGATATTAAGCTCGGTGATAGGGAGCGTAGCAAGGCTGTCGAAGGGCAGAGACTCGAAGCTGTTCTCGCTGAGGTTAAGAATGCGAAGACGCGACATGTTCTCAATCTTGTGAGGGAGCGCAGAGATGTTGTTACCATGTACGTCGAGAATCTCCAACTCACTCAGACTAGCCAGAATGGGGTTGAGCGGGCCGTAAAAGAGGTTATTTGCCAGTTTCAAGTCGCGCAGAGATGTAACTTGAGCAATTGTATCCAGGCTGTTGTTTGTGAGGCGATTGGAAGACAGGTTCAATGAAGTTAGGCAAGTCAACCGTCGTAGACCCAGAGGGACGTTAACGAGGAGATTGCCATGCATGTCCAGAGTTTCCAATCCGGCAAAGATGTTTCCCTGGCTAGCCTGCTCCTCATCAAACGACTCGAGGTTTGTATCAGGGAAAGCGAAATGATCAAGCTCTTCAAACTCATTGTCCGCAGCGACGAAGCGTGTTAAGTCCACACTTTCTGCCCAGCTCCCATCACCAATGCTCTCGAGATCGTACATCTTCAGAACCTCAACAGGGATCTCCTTTAAGTTCAGGGCAGCAATGTTGAGCCTTCCTGTTGTCCTTGCAGTGCTCACACGGTTTTGGAGAACCTTCTTCTTAGGGTCTTCCCCTCGGCGAAGGTTAAATGGATCATCTTGACTCATGCCAAAATCGAAGCCAGTATCCTGGGGGACTATTGGCGCCTCGCCGTCAGGGTGCTCTGCCTGATTCTCAGCTACCTGCTGCATTTGTGCTCGTTTCGCGGCCTTCGCCTTTGCAATCTGCTCGCGAAGCGCAGCTGAGGATTTGCGAGCTGAGGGCGGTGTTCCAGGCTCTGCCGATTCTCCGGTCATCGAGGTATTGTGAGAAGACGGCCCAGAAGGAATGGTGCCATCCCAAGAGGCAGTGGATGCCGAATTCACAGAAACACGCCGATTGGAAAATCCATTCAAAGAAGCTTTATTAAGTGCAGGTAGTGATGGCTTCTTGAACAGGCCCTGTACAGGAGCTCTCGTCTTCGCAGGCCGTAGGGCCATGGACTTGGAACCTGACTTTGGAGTGGGTATGGCCGTTTTACCTGGGCTGGGGCTTCTTGCGTCAGAAGAAGGTGCCGGCATTCCCGGTAACTTGCTAGGTGTTGTTCTTACAACAGTGGACGACCTCTTGCGAGGGGTTCCGTCTATAGGAGATAGTGCCACTCTTTGGGTACCTGAAGCTCGGAAATTGCTGAAACCATGATCGGATTGGCCCGAGCTAGAGCCTGGTCGACTACCTGCCCTTGATGAGTGCATTGTTGATCCATCTGAGGCATAGCTAGAACCAGGTCTAGAAGCACCACTTCCTGCTCTTGAGCGAGGGCTGCTACAGGCTCGGGAACCCGCGTCAAAGAAATTTGAGGTCTTCCTCAAAGCAGGAGAAGAGGGGATGTTTGCAAGAGTCTCGGCGGTCCTCTCCGAAAGGGAAGGTCTGGGCTTGAGGTGAGCCCCAAGCAGATCAGATCGGTCATCATCATCGGTCGAGGCAGTTCGTGGCCTGCCCGAGAAACTCGGGTCAAAGATGTTGTTGGGTGGATCGTAAAGTGGTGAAACTGCAAAACTCTCGGAAGGTCTCCTTGTGAGAGTCAATTGGCGAGGGATGATGTTTCCATCATATTGCACTCCAATTGCTCCACCGGGAGGATCGTATGGGGGCGTGGTGGATTGCTCCTCAATGATATCAGCTTGTCGCTCTATCGATCGATGGGGCGTGGAAGGAGTTCGCTGGGCAAATGGCTTGGCTGGTGATAGTTGGCCACTGGGTCTTGTGATGAGTGACGTGCGTCTTGTTCCTGCGCTCAGGTTGAGGTTATCTCTGGATACTGCAGGGCGCAGTCGCTGAGCTCTCTGTTGAAGATCTGGTTGTCCAGTTCGCAATTGGTCTCTGGACATGGAAGGTCGAAGGCGTGGGTTCCGTAGCTCACCACCGCCCAAGCTCTCCTTGGAGGGAGAGGGACGAATGGTTGACGCAGGTCTCGGTAGAGCAGAAGCTGGCTTTGGAATCCCCGACGTCGGCCGAGGTTGAGGGAGCTTTGACAATCGTGGAATAGCGCTCATGCGCTTCTGTGTGGAATCCTCCATAATGAAGGAGATTATGGGAATATCGTAGCGCGGTAGTGTCGCAGGGAAGAAGTCTAGCTGGCGGTGCTGTCTTTTTTAAAGGAATGGAAGTGTCTCAGGACAAGGACGAGACAAAGAAGGACAGGAAGGAAGGTCTTTCTTTGTAAGGGGTCCTGGGGATTGTTGTGGGTGGTATCCTAGCGTTGGCGGGTGGACAACGTACCCGGCGGATGGCTGCGGGACGGGAGCTAAACAGTGCACGATGGCGATGAGGCGAACGGGCAGTACAAACGAGTCAGTGTAGGACAAACAAACAAGAAGTATTGAAGTTTAGGAGATGAAGATATTGAGAAAAAAAGAACTTTCTTTTTTATGACCGTAGCCATTGACAGTTCGCTTAAGCCTGGAACTAATGTAAAGAAGAAATGAATGGATATCTCCAGGGGTTCACGTAGTACCGTACCGTTGCTCTGGAGAAGATCCCGTCCACTGAAGGTGCAGTGGGTCAGTCTCTGAAGATAACTTATCACTTGAATCGGGCATTGAGCAATGGGTTGGGTTTCTCTCAGACAAGAATAAGCTTTATATCATATACATAGATCGTCCAAGGCTTTCTTGAAATTACCTACAAGTTCTATTGAGATCTTCTTCGTGCATCTGGATGGTGCAGAGTTTACTGTGCAGGGGTAGGCAATGTATAAAACTGGGTCTCGATCTACCTCACTTTGCAGCCTTGAGTTTCCATCAACTGAACCGATTTGATGTAGGATATTGTAAGTATGATGCTAAAGACTAATCAATTGTTACTCCAGATTCAACCAGGAATAGATATGAGTGACTAACCACAATACATATTCGGTCCTGTGGAACAATTCATACCACAATAAACAAGCTGATGTTTGTATCACAACATCCACCATGTCCAATCCCTGTATGGAACCGTCCGCCGTCCCTGCAGCCTGCAGCCTACCTGCGAACCCACAAGCGCTAGGTCGTTGATCTTTAGCCTGCTTCTTGAAACCAGGGGTAACCTGGGGCCGAACCACCCGCCTCAGACAGCGTTCTCCTACCCTGAACGTTGTGATTCTGCAGGGACTTGATAACCAAGATGAGACTGTTTGTATCTATCAATACAATCTTTTTGTGTAAAGTTCCTCTTGCCATTGTTTATTACTCAGCCTTGACAAAATTCAGCGTAAACATTAAGGTTCTGTACCTGTATCGTACTTGAACTATGTTTGTGGCTAAAGTTTCCATCCCGTCTTGAAACTTCCCCGACTCAGGGCCCTGACACGAGACGGACCGGATCATTCAAACCGGAGCTAAACTGGCCAAAACCCCAACTAGGGCCGTCACTAAGTCAACAATGCCACTATTGGAAAACCGTGTCATGACCATTGCGGTTGATGTCGCAAATGACTTCACTGGAGGACTTACATATGACGCATAGTGTATTAAAACAGATAACCAGTAAAGAGCGGGGCAAGCGAGAGGGCAATAAGCATTTCGTAAGACGACAAAAAAAGAAATTATCTAGGATTCGGTTCACTGTCCTCTGTTGACTTGTTCGGAACACAGCAAGTGACTCCGCGCTTTGCCAGCTCCTCGTTATGTGCCTCCACCCTGGCTATATCCTCCGCCGTGGGCTTCTTGGGAATATTCTCCGCATCGGGGTTGAACATAACCTCATGAGATATTTTACGGCCGTCGGCGGCGAGAAGTCTCTCGGGTGTCCAGAGACCCTCGTAATATTCTCTGATTTGGGCTGGGTTCAGACCAATGGCATCAATAATATTCCGTTCGACGTCAAATTTACGAAGCACACCATCATAGCCCAGGCAATTTACGCTCTTTCCTTCTGGCTCCTCCTTCATCGAATCGAATATCTCGCGTAGAGACATATTATCGTATAAAGATTGTTGGTCTGCGACGGCTTCGGGCACTGTCGACTCCTGGAATAGTTAGCGTACTAATAAATACGAGAGTTTGGGAAGCACTTGCTGGTACTTTGTCCGCCATATTGCCAGTGAGTTGAGCTGATGCAAGTAATTACAGCGCGGCTTGAAGATCCCGAGGGAGAGTTACGGTTTTGAATGCGGGATAACTGGACTACCTTATCTGCAAGTCACCGAAGCCTCTGGACGGAGTATGGACGGCCACCCCCGTGGTCTGATGCCTGCTTGCACATGAGCTTATACGATACCTCCTGCTTGGGCGAATGAGGCACAATCACCATCGCTCTCACAATCAACCAATCAACCTTTTATTCTCAAGGCGAGGCACAAAAGTTCCAGTGTTGGTCCGTTGGTCTGCACATCAAAAGTCCCTCAAGCAACCACACCATGAAATGTATGAGATCCATCACGACTATCTCGATAGTAATACTGAGCTCAAGGTACAGCCACATTCAAGTCAGTGAGCTCATTACTTGAACTAATCGGTAAAGTCCTTATCTAGAAGGTTTCCCGAACCACCATTACTCACAGGCATGCCAATTGATAGCGAGTATGCTACCCAAGCCAGGGATGCTGTCGCGCTAGAACCGATGTTTGAGGCATACGTCAAACGACCAACAATAATGAAAAGACGTTTCAAACCGTCCCACCAATGTGACTTTGAAGGCAGTCATGAGTCACAGGGATCGTTTCGCATGCGACGCAGCCAATCTGACATGCAGTTTCTTCAACAGGGTTCCAACAACTGGCATTTCCAATTGAATCTATATTATTCATGTATCGAGTGAGGTTGCCAACGATGAGTCCCAAGTGATACCATCCATGTATCAATATAAGTGAAGCAGTATTCTCACGTCAGTCAGACGACACGATGAGCAGAGCCTCCGAACCAATCCTCAGTTCCCACACTTCATTTGCACTCTTGCCAAAGACAACCACACCGTATGGCTCAACATGCAAGCCAACCTCTTCAAGATCCTTGTTATAACCGCTATATTTTCGATGGTGCAATCCACTTCAGTAGAGACTACTAAGGGCTAGGTCAACTGCTCACGCCGTAACGACCAACAAACACACATATGTCGCTGGTCGAACAGCCGTATGGTCCTCATCATGTCCCTCCTGCCATAGTTCAGAAACAAATATGGTGACGAATTCGCATTGATAGTCAGGCAACCGACTAGTCAGGCTTCAAAGCCCACGTCCGGCGAGCGTACTGCATATGAACTCCTGTAGCTATGCAGATGGCACAACAGGCATTCTTGTCCTCTTCTTTCTGGGATTAGTAGAGACGAGGGTGGATTATGAGGGTTGGCCCGTTGAGCCGGAAGATACAAAAGTTTCGACTAAAGCCAAGTACATGTAGGGCTTAGTGCTGGTTACCTTGGATTAGTATAGAACTCTATCGTAAATCCTTTTGCAGATAAATGTGCCGTATAAACGACATATGAATAGCATCAGGCGCCGAATGTCTCAGTTACGCGGTGCCACTTTGGAAATCATGGCGTTTCGCCTATGCAGTATTTATAAAGGTCAAGATTCAGTTGCTCCCGATGCTACTGTTTCTGTTGCTGCCACTATTCTCGCCCCTCTTGTTCTCCCGCGAGCGAATGAGTGGGTGTTGTCCATGAAATGTCACAACGCTGACATGGGCATCCCTGTTGAGATCCCTAAGGTTCTGTTCGTCGCCACGGTCGCGTTTGGCTCAAGCCTCGTTTTCTCTTTTTTATTCTTTAATACAGTAAAAAATAGCGTCAATATTCATAGCTTATCATTGTTATGGATACCTACGACTTTGTGACCATATCCCGCCTCGTCCTGAGCAAACACATATGTGGCTTGTTAACTATTGCTCATCTCCCCGATATTGACATGGGTCTAAACTAAACCCTGACCTTATCCTGCGGTAGATTTGAGTTATCCCGTCACGGCATGTAATTGTCCAGCTCTTAGTTGACGTTTCATCTGCATATAGTATGCACGGATAACAGACCCTGGACAATTCACGGCATAACATACATAGCGTATTAGACGGCGAGGATCCGAGGATGATCTTATAGTTTGTGAGGACTTCACCGCCTAATAAAGAATCAGCTCTTGGACAATTATAACACTGCAGGTAAATACACAATGCCGAATACACGCTGGCGCAAAGGCTCAGTTGGATATCTGATCTCGACTGGAGACATATTTAGCGAGCTGCTCCCGACATCTACATGATACCCGATTCGTCGTCTTGGGACGAAAGCCCAAAAGCATACTTCAGATACACGCTGCACTCATCTCGCATCGTAGTCATCGGGTCTATTTCGATGGAATTCTCGTTCAAAGGGTCCCGGTAAAGCTCCATGGGTCGTTTTCCGCATAACATCCACTCGAGCTTGGGCAGAACCTTGAGGTAGGATGCGGCATGTTTGATCATTCGACTGAGATGCGAGTGCTCCCAGATAGCAGTTTCATCGTCAGCACTTGTGTCCATAGCATAAAGCGCCAGATCAGGATTGTTTCGCGCTTCCACTATATCGTCCCTGGTAACGATACACTGGTCATAGTAACAGCCGGGAACAAGGGTATTGCCGTCGGCGTCGCGCTGCTGGTACGTGTCGCCGATGAATGCTAATCTTTTTAGGTTCTTGAGCTTCTGCAGGTGAACTCGTAGTCTCTCGTGGTCAATAAGCCATTGGTGAAAATCTACCGTCCAACCTTCGCCTTCGATTTCCTCATCGAGATCGCCTTCTTCTCGAATTGGCACATCGCAACCAAGAGCCAGCTGCTCCAGGCTCGTGAGCTCACAGATGGTCGCCAATGAGTTCGGGGAAATATCGAACGTGTAATTGGGTTCTCCCTCTTGGTCATTGCTTCCCCAAATCAGCAGGAGTGAGCGTAAGTTGCTGAAATGATTTCCCCCAAGAACTGGAACAAACACTGTATCGAACCCAGGATCATCATCAGTGAGCCGGTGGTGCTGTGTGAGATAAAGCTTCTGAAGACCACTGTGCTTTCGCACAAAATCTGCCACAGCTTTGATGTTATATATCCTCTCAATGACAAGGGTTTCGAGATCTCGATATGGCCCAATGGCACGCGTAGTGGCCTCGAACCGTTCAAAGAACTCAGAAGGTAGCGCAAGAGATTTCAAGGGGCCACCAAGAATTGAGGCCATAGCCTGCTTATCTAGCGAATTGATGTCGCCGTAAAGTCGGAGATGCCGCAGACAAGGAAAGGACGCCGGAGTTAGATCAAGTGAGAGATGACGACCGTTTGTACATCTACTGTCCGGAACGTTCCACGATAGTGACTCCAGAGTAGGCCCACATAACTGGAAGAGCGACTTGAAGAATTCACTGGCGGGACGGGGCTTTGGATCGTCGCTATCGTTATGACCCCCTATACGTGTAAATATTGTCCTGGCCTGTATATCAAGAGAGCGCAAAGGCCAAGTCGACAGGGTCAGAGGTGGCGCAAGAGACCAGCCTTCTTCAAAAACCATGCCTTTGATCTTGAATGTATGAGCCCTTGAACGAGTGATTGTTGAGAAGGTGGCCTGATCGGTGGCGAAGGTAACTTCCCAGATGAGGGTTTCAAGGTTGGGCATGCTCGCCACAACAAGAGCTGCGCAATCCCTTAACAATCCGTATGAAATCTGAGCCTTTCGCAATACCTCTTGTACTATGGGATTTTTGAAGGCTTGATAGTATGGTGTACAGTATGCCATGCTAATTTGAGAGAGTTCTGTGTGCTCCCGTGTAACCCATTCTTGTTTGGGTTTGAAGGTGAATCGACGAACGCAGTGTAAAATACTAGGGCCCCGGATGCCATGGGCAACTTCCCTGGCGAGATGAGCAATGGGTGCTGCTTCTCGAAACTATAGTCATGTTCTATTGTCGAGAATTGACGGGCGTGGGCGAGTTGGCGGCAATCCGAGTTCACAAGAGCGAGGTGTTTGAGGTCGTGCATGCCTTGGTCAAGGTCTTCGGCAATCAGATCGACAATCCTGGCCAAGATCTCAGCCGGCATCTGAAAGAGCTTGCAGTCAGAAGCTCGAGGGCGACCGGCCATGACAGCATCAAGTAGAAGAGAGCCCGACTGTGAGTTCAGGTTGATGCCACGATAGGTAATTGTCTTTGGCCCATCGGAATAGTACACCGCTTGAAGAGACTTGAGGGGATCGTACCCAACCATGGTGTCCAGCTTGAGAAGGATGAGATTGAGTGAGTGGACAGTAGAGTGATATTAGATGTCTAGATGTAGTTGGGATCTTTCGAGGTGTCGAGAGGGACTGGAAGATATCGGCAGGGGGTTTGTTGTACAATAGATAAAAAGGCACAGTAAACCAACATTACTATCGACTGACGTAACTATGGAACTTAATCAATATTTTGGGGATGTTAGGGATGTTATGGATGTTAGGCAGGCTAAATTTGGGGGCGGGTAAGCGGGAGGGGAGGCTGCCGAAAACGCATTAATTTGGACTAAACTAGCCTGAGTTTATGATGAAGATATGATGAAGATACCTAACCTCTTCACGCCACGGGAGCAAACGTTTCCATCAATTCAACACCAAGACAGCCTTTTCATAGGATAAACCTAACTCTTAAGCTTATCTTTGTTGCGAGGAAGGTACCCGTTGATGTCAACATATACGAGATCGCTACCATCTTCCGGAGTTGCTAGAACACTAGCCGAGTGGTCGAGCGTCAACCGAAACCCGGCGAAAGCTGGCCTAACAACATGGTAGTTGGTAAGGATCATGGTTCGTCAGTTTAGATGATGAATTGTTTTGATCTCGACAAAACAACCAGGAGTACTCGGACCTGGATCTCTGCCCTATGCATCACTCATTCGAATGGGTAGCAAGCGGCTCAGAGGTCATCGCTAATATGAAATGTGTTGTGGTAATCGCCGGGCATGTGTTCGTTGTCCTTTCTCTTCTTGACCACATGCACGACTTTGTTGTCGACTATTGGTAGAAGCTAGTCGAATTCAGAAGTCATGCCCAGGTTGTGTTCCATGTGAACATGAACATGATTCCATCCCTGCCTGTTGAGTAGTTCTTTGATGCGGGTCGCAACGTCAGGCCAGCCAGTCTCATCCGAGTCATAGTCCATCGAGATGTAAACTGTCGGAGGATTGGCATTGACTTCTGGATCAATGCCGTACTTCTGCAATGCCAGACACGTAAACGAGCCCCTGGTGGCCCAAAAAGACTCAAGAATGTTTTGGATTGAAACGCTGGTAGAGCCCCAGGCGTCAAGTAAGACTCGATCGCTGACTATGCCATAGTAAATCGTCATGACGTTTTCCACTGCTGTGATCTCTACATACATACGTTGAGGGTCTTCTCTTGTCTTGTCGTCCAACCATTCAACCATCTCTTTTACTACGTTCTTATAAGCAACGCCATTCTCCGGTGACCAGTAAGCGAGCATGATGAGGGTGGGTTGCGGAGTGTTGGGAGCCATGGATTCTTGGCGCATCTCCTGCCGGACCTCGTTCTTGCATCCGATTTCATCTTCGTAGAGCAGGTTGTGCTTTTCGAGAAGAGCATAAGCATGGCTCATCATATCGAACCTCAGCTTTTCGACAGAGCTGGGCAGTTGTAGCCTACGAGATTCTTCAAGGGGCATTCTTCGCAGTTCGAGCCAAGCCGCACGCTTCCATCCAACCCGGACAGGCTGATTTGGGTCCATGGTAGCGAAATAGAAGGCTTACTTGGTGTTATGTTGCGAGCTTGTTGATTACTGAGAATAAGAGCATGTAAGATCGTCTATGATCTTACGACACCAGAGAACTAAGTGATATGGCGGTGGATCTTGCGTGGTGTTTTCTTCTTTTAGTGGTTGTAATCGCGAAGAGATTGTCTTGGGAGTTGACCGTCATGGAGATATATGTACCTCCCTTGGAAGCTTATTTGATCCTTCTGAGCCCTCATTTAGAGTCAAAAAAAAAAAAAAAAAAGGAAACATCATCAGCTGGTATGGGTGTTGATCTGCGGTGATTGATCTTTTGTTTGAAGGCTGATGATGAAAGACGAAGAAAGCAAGACAAGAGTGGAGGGAGGTGAAGTCCGGCAGAGATAGGCCAACGTGTTTTTTATGCGTTGTTGCTGCCTGTGTTTGCTTCTATTTTTGTGTCAGGATTGTGTCACTGTCAGCCATGATTTAAATCTTGAGGGGCTAAGACCATCCAATATCAGGTAGATCAAATATGCTCTGTGTTATGGGGTTCAAGGCTGAAGTATAACACTTGTTGCTGTGCCGATATTGAACGAAAGAGCTTGTTTGAGGGCATTCTCCATGATACCCTAATGTGTCTGGAAAGGCCCTTTGCCTACACGACTTGTCAATTATCATCATACCCAGGATGATAGCTGGCTGTCAAACCCTATTGATAAAATCGAGAGGGTTGATGAACTAATCTAGTCATATACTTTGAGCCTACCCATAAAACCTCCAACTCCTGACATTTTGGTTCCTGCTTGTTTCCTCTCAACAGTATATCTCACCTCAGCCATCACGAAAGTCCAATTGAAGTGATCATGGCTCTTCAAGAATTCCATCTATTTTCACAACTTCCGCGGGAGATTCGCAGCATGATATACATGCTAGCTACGCCTCCTCGCGTCGTGCACATCCAAGAGCGCACAGAAAATTACAACAGCTTTGTAAGATCCTGGAACGAACGGCAAAGACTTGTAGGAATCGACCCAGCCCTCATGCACTTCGCCCGTAACTGGGCCAGTCACATGCCATCTCTCGAGTCCAACTCCAGCATGTCATTATCCGATCAGCTTCTCTCTTATGTCTATCGCGGGCCGGCGACAGCCTGGCATCTCATAAGGGAAGGGTATATCTACAGCAATGCGCCCATTCCCTCGCTTCTCCATACATGTCGTGAATCACGGGCCGAGTTAAAACATGCTGGCTACGCACTTACCTTCAGAACGCGATCAGCGGGGCCACGAACATGGTTTAATTACACCAGAGATCACTTGTATCTGGAGGAGTATGATCCTCTCTGGACTGGTGGACAGATGACTGCATGGAATATGCTCACCAACGACAGCAACTGGGATTATGGGCAGCTCAATCCCGACGATATGCAGAAAGTGCGGAAACTCGTGTTGGCCACTACCGCCATCAGTAGGAAATGTTGGCTGATGGGAAACATGAAGTGGAGGGCCCGGCAGATGAATTCGATGACGGCAATGGTCGAGATTTTCGGTGGCGTCGAAGAAGTTTTGTTCTTTGAGCCGGAGTGCGGGAATCAAGACATCAAGGGCGAGGACTTGAGTGGATGGGCTGTGGAAAGCTCGCCTAGTGATGGATCGTATGTATATAGTGGTCTTTCGTCGTATATGCATGGTGGAGCGCAACGCCCCTGTATTCCTGGAGACTTTGGGTTGAAGGGAAGGCTTGGATGGATCCGTCGCAAAGAAGAATAGCATTACTCCTAGGACGGTCTAGTCTGCATGATACCAGAATGCGGGTCAGACTTGTAAAAGGAAAGCCACAAGGGTTTCGTATGCTCAGGAGATGACGATACTTGCCAGAGCGGGATGTGACGGCATATCCTCAACATCAAACGGCTCTTCACCTCTTTCAATCCGCCACCGGTTCGTTGCTTCCAATGGTCCCGGTAGACCTTTGAACAACCATCCCCATTTCCTTACAAACCCCTCCGACATCTCCCAACCCGAGATATCCCATGGTGGCGACCAAGCAATCATACCACGCCGCTCCATCTCATCATCAGGATAACCATCATACAAGCCACCTATGCAATCATCCCAGAGCTCATCTTCATCAAAGGTCCCAGCGGCAAGGATAAGGTTATCGCGCCCTTCTGGAGAAGGAAACATATCGACCCAATCACCATGCGGTACCGTCTGCTGCAGAATAGTCGGCAGGAGTGCTGCAGGAACGTTTTCCGGGTTGGCAGGGTAGGGAACCACGTGGAAGACCTCTACATCGCAGTCGAGAGGTGTGG